>NW_019091606.1:217320-239649 GCF_001949145.1 Acanthaster planci | reverse complement strand
TCAACTGGACAGCATCAGCACGTGGAGAAAAAGTCAGCAAACTGTGCATTTCTACGGCAGAAACAATCGAAAGTTTTCAAGCAGTACATTTGACAGTCTTTCCGATTAAGGGGCGTGCAAGTTGAAGCAAAAAAAAGTCAAGGAAAAGTAGAACCTTCGTGCGTGTGCTACACGTGAGCAAATACGTGTATACGTTTCACAAGCTTGGCCCATTCACTACAAAACAAACCCTACAAAACTGCAATCTCTAAATGGGACGAAAGTAGCCTTTCATGGTTGTGGACAATTATTGTTCCTACGTATATCGCTCGTAAATGCGCTACGGCAGTGACGCTCCTTTAAGGCGTCGGCCGGCTACTCCAGAGAGCAGAGTCTGCACGCCGGCAGTGTTAAGGGGGAGAATGTGAGCAATCTCTCAGGCACTGTATGAATTGCTGACAAAATATACAGAGGCAACCGACAAGGGAGGCCGAGGAGGCTTTTGGCAGCGATCGCTGATGGGGGGTGACGGGGTGGACGGAGCGGCGACCTAATCAGTGTCAAGTCGGAAAAATTGAAGACGCTGTTTAACTTGGGTCTCGGTGCATGGATCATTTTTCACAGAGAGAGGCGCTGGAAACTTGAGACTCATTAAGCAACTTCTCTTGATTCAAAGCAGCCTCCAGATTCCGTCTTCCATTCCTGCCGCCTGCATTTGTTAGGACATCTGTTAACAGCATAGATGGTTTCTTTCAAGCGAACATTGCAGATGCGCACCCCATCACAACCTGAGCAAATGTCGGAAGACACTAAACATCGAACGACGGACGGCGTACAAAATTAGATACGATGCTGCAACGCGATACGGAAAATACTGGAAAATAAGCACAATTCCATGCACTGAGTGTAGAAATATTTCCAGCGTTGAACACACGGTGGTGAAAACAGTAAACACTCAGCACACGGTGCAAAGCATTTTGCATTGTCCGAACCTGCACGAACGGGCACACCTGAATGTTACCCTCGTTCGAAGGGCAATTAAGAGAAATTAAGTTTACGTGACATAATTATTCAGACCAAATTAAACTGTGTAAACGAACTTCCCAAATGTTAACATTCTGTGAACGGGTATAATTTCGAAAACAAAAGATGTACCATACAGTCTTGAGCGATTTAGTTGTTTTGTGAAAAGTATTATGAAAAAGTTGAGAACGATACCAGTACTATTTAGGCATATGACCAACTCGATTCCACGCCAAAAGAGCTGATGGTGTTAACTTGCTGTGTACAACTAGGTCCTGTATTAAAAGCACGTGTTCAAAATCCATGCACCGGTTTCGCCATGACTCGGGAAAACTGTATTCAACAATTACTTCCCTGAGAGGTACCCTTTTCGGCAATTTTTCTATTTAAGGGGTTTATATTCTCCACAATGCGCACACGAGACCTTGTGATCTCTTCCCCATTACCAGCGACCTCGGCGCGCGACAGCCCCGCTACCCCCCTACCGAACACCGGCAATCCGACGCTCGTCCAGCAGAATTGCGCGGGCGCCGCTGGTACGGCGACCGGCACAAAAAAGGGGGCCGAAATTAAAAAAACGCAGCGGTGAACGCGACGTCGTAGGGTGATCGCCCCCTTTGAAACGCCACCGTCAAGCCGCAAAGAATCAAGCAGGAAAATAATGAGTGCCGAAATTTTGGAACTAACTCTTTGGCGGCGCGGGGCTCGCTACAAACGTTTCCAGTGGGTGGACAGCATGGCTTACAATTTTAAATTCCACTCTGCCGCGGCTGTTTACATGCAGATAATTTGTTTTACGGCACATGTTTTGACCAGTTTAAATGAATTCCAGTCTACGTGCTTTAAAAGTATGGAAACCGACAATGCATGTGTTCTCTGTCATGGAAGGTTGGGCCGACTATTAATATCTGCTCATGAATAAAAGCAACGGAGTAATTGAAGCTATGTGGTATAGTACTAGATTTCCACAGATTTACGGTGGGGTACTAGACTTCAACAGACATAGCTTTCTGCAATGTTACTTTCTATGTTTGTAATTAGCAATGTAACTCATCACCAAACAACCAACCCAACCACCAAGACCACCACTTCACCCCCCCCAAAAGAAAAGAAAAACAGGAAGACAGGTGTTTCTTTTAGGTTAAGCAATGTCAAGTATATTAAGTGTAAACAATCAGAAATGTTTTGTGTCTGAACTAGCGATCATCGGAATCAGGAGGCTCCTGCTTAAATGCACGAAATCAAACAGGCGATATGGTGCTCAACCAAATTGTGAAAGAATTCTCTTGTTCTTTTAAACACGGCCTAAGTGGCCACTTAAACTTTAAGTTGAAAACAGCTAGCAATAATCTGCAACGTAAAAAGTTCCCATACTCTTGTACAGACCAGGTGTACCAAAAAAGCTAAAATTCAGGGTCAACATCTAAACAAAAAAAGCTGAAATCAGCACTAAAGCTAGATTCTCACACCCCTGTTTAAATTACTATATATCACGTGGCCTTTCTGAGGGGTTGTGGAAGGTGATATTCCTTAAGTTCCAACCCCAATATTATTTTGCTTTCTGAGGGACGTTGCACTGGGACTTTGGTTTAAAGTGGTTGCAAACTCTCAGAATTATCGTCCCTCTATACATTTCCAGACACACGGAAGTTTTCCCAAAATACCAAACCCTACACCCTATACGCTTGGCGGCACTTCAGCTAAACGAGGCGCTGGGCAAGCTCTTCCAAAAACGACACCCAACCCGGCTAGAGACAAACCAAAACCCTACATTTCGGTCCGATTCCTTCGGCTGTTTCAGTTGATATTACCGAGTAATATCCCAGGCCAATTTTTTTTGGTTTCGCTTCGCTTTTGAAGCAGCGCCGCGACACAGTGCCGATCGACCCACTCTGACTGGACGACAGTCCGGCGTAAATATGTTGAGAGAGGAATGGTAAGTGGTATTGACGGCTTTTTTGGTAGACTAACCCCCGCGTCTCGGCACGAATATTGGATTCCAATTTCATAAACTGGTGTCAGAAAATAAGCGCGACAGCCAAAAATTTCGGAGCGAAAAGGACCCAATACATTTATATCGGAAGCGCGTGACTTGAAAGAAGCAAATTAAATTTCCTCTCCAACAAAAAGAAGGAAAATTTCTTACAATATGGTTCCATCGGGTCTCAATGAACATAACAGGATCTGCACATATTACGCAAGTTCAAAAACGTTCGCAGAAGGTAAATGTTTCAAACTTTTGCTCCAAATTAGAGGAAAACGTGTTTCATCGGGGGGGGTAACAAATTGGAGATGTCGACACACCAATGTCGCCAGCTGAATCAAGTCTCATTACAAAATAAAAGCAGACTTAAGTCGCGCACGGATCTCTCTCATGTGAGCTGGCCGTAGTACCGAGCAGGAACCGGGAAAAGAGAGATCGGTGTGATTGCTTCGGACTGGCGCACCGCACCGCGCCTGTCCCGCCGGACGGTCGGCCCTTTGGATCATTAGCTCCCCGTGGTGAAAATGTTGCTACTGGCGGCTCGTTATGTCGATTTGAATTAAGTGCCGGCCGAGACGACGGTCGCGGGGACACGCCAAAGCAGAATACATCTACTTCGGTATCGTAATTGCCGCAAGATGGTACCTCTCTCGTTCCTTGAGTAAAAAAGCTTTTATAAAAAGTTCAAAATCCTCAAACCAGCTCGACTGACGCTTGTATGTGGAATCCTTTGAGGTTCATCGTCCTCCCTGGGCTTCTAACCCAAATCTCCGTGCGTAGAACACACAAACACTTAACAGACGCACCCAGGATTTCCCACTCTAGGGAGCCGACACCAAAGACTCGATATCCCATAATGCATGCTCAAAAAGTGCAGACTCCAAGGGTCTGTACTTTCCAAGGGCCATTCTTTCAAATTCCTAGTCAGATATTACGGTGTGGACATTGGGACAGTATTTGGCGTTTTTTCTACAAATTTACCACCCAAAACCCATCGTCAATGACAGCGGGGGAGGGGGGTGTCAAGCTCACACACCCTCGGGTACGCTACTGAGATTGTATCCATTCCCTCATCCTCTTAAATTGACAGTACATACATATTGCATTTCATATATCACACAATTATGATACTGAGCACCAATATAAACTCAAATTCACTATTACTGAACTCTGTTGCACGGCGGTCAATCTTAATGACAAAAGGAAGAGATTAAAAACACCACTTTTTGTCCTAGTGACGTCGACGTTAATTGAGCTTTTTTTCCATGACAACACTCTTACGGTGTACCACTTTGACACGCAATTCACACTTGACGTTTTCCCGGCGATATCTGTTGTGCAAATTACCACGGAAATCCACACACGGCATTACATCGGAAGGGGTCGATGCAGTCCCAAAATACAGTACAAACTGTCATGTACAGCAACCAAACACTACCGGGTCGAGAGAAACCGGCAATGTGTATGCACACTGTGTAAAGTTTGAGCAAGGAATGTTTACAGATGGATAGCTGACCTGGGCCCGACCCGGCCAGTACTGCTCCTCGATCGGCCCCTGCCTCGCCCTGCGCCCACAGATGTTTTGGCTCAGTCTCAAGGTGGGCGCGGGCGGCTCCCGGAGAAAACACGGCACCGCTTGTGGTGTCCCCGGTCGAGCCGCCCAGCCGACGCGGCCCGGCACGGCATCAGACTAGCGGACCAGGGGAATCCGGATGTTATTACTTCCGAGAGAACAAGGAAAATGTGGTTTTCGTTTCCACACCTTCTCACACCTTGAAGATAACAGCGGCATGCCTCAGAGAAGGTGTAGCCAATACCGTCGATGCTTAATGGTCGGAAATGTCAAAATGATGGAAAATACAAAAGTCCATTGCAAACGAACCAATTATTTGGGCATCGAGTTTATTCACCAGTGAAATACACTATACTTTTGAACTTAATATCTATTAATTACTAAACCACACTTCTGAAGTGTTATAAAAAAGGTCCATTCAATTCTAAATGACTGTATGCACGAAAATCTTTCGTCCATTTTTTTCTTGGGGGGGGGATCATTTTTTCTCACATTAAGTCACTATGTCTTCCATAAACGAAACCAAGATCTAATAAAACGCATACTCTACGACTGATTTCATGCTTTCAAGCAGATTCTTCTGTTTTAATGACATTCGTTAATGCACTCATTCCGTCTCAGTTACTCAAAAGTTTACTGCACAAATAATGACATATTACGGAGCTCCAGTTATTCATCGTACGCTTCGACCGCCTTCCTCGAAAAACGTACGCAAGCTTGTTCTCCATCCCCCATAGACCGAATTCTCGTTACGTTACGGAGTCTCTTAAAGGACATTCCACATTGTAAGCATTTACACGACTTATCTCTCGGTTGAAGGCAACATACAATGTACGTGAACATAATTTTGAAAGCTAGCCCAGTGCACAATAAATTCACACGCTGCACGCGTCACACTTCAATTATGCACTGTACTGCTCACAACTGTTTTCGTCAATATGAAGTACATATGTGAAGGAAAATGATCGGTTAATGTTTCAAATATTGATTCTGACCTACCACAAACCACCTTTTAAATCATTCCCAGCAGCCCCGTCGACAAACAGTTCTAAGTATACGTTACAATATACTAAAAAAATCGTCAATAAAAATTGCGTGACTGTAACGGAGTTATACAACACGACAAACTCTGCTTTACTCTGCTCCACCCATTTCCGACACTAGAAATCCAGTTCCCTTAACCAGTTTGAGCAGAGCTATGAAATTCTTTTTACAAGCAGATGTCCTTTTTAAAGTCTTGTTTTGACTGCATTTCCACAACACTTTTCAAAGTTTGTGCCAAAACTTTATCGAAACCACAAAAGTCAAATTATAAAGTCTTCTCCCGATATTCAAATTCCTCATAATTCACACTGAAAATATTTCAAACTATCTCCTCAATCCATTTGTCATAAATGACATGTTTTCTCAATGAGTAATGCATTTATGACCAAAAATGAGGTCAAACGTCCTTGCATTTGAAGCAAATCCTAGACTAAACATTTCCTCGCGTAAACAACTCCAGTTTGCTATACATCAAAGAAACATTTATAATATTTGTCCAAATAAAGCTTCACCTCCCTAAACCAGCAAGACACACGTGCACTGGGTAATTACAGCGGAGGGCCCATTTGGCCCTCTTTATCTTTGAGTCCTACCACACACTTTTTATTTCTCAAAGTAAACAAGTCATTCTCTTTGTATGTACAGGAATCGTTGTGGATTCCACGGACAACTTCAGTGGCACCCAAAGCCACAGACACGCCTACGTGAAGGAGAACATTTTTTTTTTTAAATCATGTGATAAAAAGTAAATTTGAAACAGCTGCAGTTGAGCAAATTTTGTTCTCACTAGAACCATAAGCACACATTCTGTCACTCACGGGCAACACCAAGGAATGAAATTAAACGTGCTGCTAAACAGCGCCTTCCATGTACTCGGTGTATATGACTTTTCTTCAATTCCATTATAAAGTGTGCAGTTGGATGCCTCTAAGAATCCTTGATCATTTGAAAAGGCAACAGACTTCACTGGTAACTTCGAGTTAAAAAGAAAGCCTTTTATTTATGTTTTTTCACAAAAGTAGACTTAATAATCATCAACATGGCTTGTCAAGCATCTGTACCAACAAAAAACAAGACATGAACCAAAAACTATTCCAATTTTTTTGTTCGATTGGACAGATCAATGCAAACATTACTGCACCTAGTTTCAACAGTCCACGATGTCGGTGGAGAAGTCACTTGAAAATTACTTTGTACAAGACTCGAAATTGGCAATTTGTTCACTGTGACTTTCAGTATGAAGCAACTTGTTCATTTAGGGTTGTAGCAAAGTCAGATATTTCAACGTTCATGGCTTCCTTTTTTGTCATCGGAAAGCTGTAATGAACAGCACTAACAGTGGACAATGCACATTCTGAAGACGCCGTATATACACATGCAGATATATCAGACAAAGACGAGCACCTCCATAGTTTTGAACTGTCACTTATTTGTGAGCCTGGTAGGATAGATGTGGAAACTAAACTACATCTCTGGAGTTAAATCTAGAAAGATTTGGTGCCTGCGTGGCAGCCAGTATGGCTGCAGTATAATTAGATCTGATGATTTTTGTCAGTCAGAAATTCAAGGCTAAAAAACTGTTCAGTGGATGAAATACCGAGCATTGGTATGGTTGAAAGGACAGACTTTAAATTTAGAATTACAACGACCTCATACATATATATACATATGTTATGTTCATTACTCAACAAGACATGCATGCAGTGTGATGCTGAGGGGCATTAATTCACGTACAGCTGTGTAAACTGGATGCTTTTTAAATGTCATTTACAGCTTCCCTGTTTTTTCAATTCCTACGATGAATGTTTCAGGCAAAAACTTCCTACCCATGGGAAGTTTTACTTAGTGGAGCAGGTCTGCACAAAAAAGGGAAACAGACAAACGAAACAAATACAAAAAGACCATTAAATTCTACAGCAGGACTGCAGTACCTCAGCCACCTGTGCAACATGTGTGCATGCAGGTTGTGGAACTCGGCATCTTTCACTCATCATGTAAAGCCACAGTGCCAATTATGATCAAACTTTACACCTGCATAGGTACCTGGTGATGTTTCTCTCCACTAGACGTCTCAGTCCAGCTTCTCGGGTCCTGACCCTGTCGAGGAGTCCTCCTCATTGTCACTTTTGTTTTCATCTTCTTCTGCCTGTTGCTGCTGCAGCCACATGTCGGCATACACGCCGTTCTGCTGCAAGAGGTCCTCATGCCTGCAGAGAAGTAAATAATGGTCACCAACTACCACAAAAATCTCGGGGAGGGGAAGGGAACCGATGTAAACTACCTACAGAAGTGTACCCATGGGATTTAAGTTTCTGTGCTCTCATGGCAACTTGTTGCCAGTGGTGTAACTAAATGGGGAGTGGGAGGGGGGTATCCCCTCTCGACGCCCATGCCCCGTGTGCCTCCCCCAAAAAATGGGAGACGGAAAAAATCTGGAGATGGTGCACCTTGTTCAGTGTTTTAAATGTGACCAAACTCAATGCGGCTCCCCCTCCAGAAAATGTGGACGCCCAAGTGACCCCCCTGCAAAATGTACCCTAGTTACGCCACTGCTTACCGCAGCTCCCAACTGTAACATTTCATTACATGGGACTTGATTGCATTCCCACTTGGACTATTATTGCTTTGGTGGTACCATAATTCTCAGTGTGTGGTTGTCCAATGTGCCACAGCACTAACGTCCAAAGTGTATTTTCAAGCAGTAAAAAAAGCTACAGATACCACATTGTCCAATGGTTTTGCTACTCGACCTCAGTTACTTCCCCACTTCCGAAACTGGATTTACTCACAAAACCCACTCGTTTCGTTTTTTTCAGTGCAATGTCAAACTAACAGCTGAGTAACTTCTCCAATTGCACTTAATTTGTAATTCCCCTGCTCTGCCAAGGCAGTTTTACAAACCAATATATTAGGAACATGGCTTAATGAGACAAACACAATGTCAATTTAGGGGTATTTATCACCAACATTGTCTTTGCATCTGTCACCCAGGAATCATTTGTGGGTTTCAACAGTTTGGACTGCAGGAAGTGATGTAGCTTTGCTTTATTTCACAGTCAGATGCTCCTAAATCGAAAACCTTTTAAATATGCTTAATGTCAGTTTTCCAGGGAGTTGTATTCAAATGTCTCATTCATGCATGAGTACTGTTTCTGCACTGGGAAAGTCACTGGGTATATCTCTTGTGCACCGCAAAGACACACCTACCTTCCTCGTTCAATGATCTGCCCCTCTTGCAGAACCAGTATCTGGTCAGCACCGATGATCGTGGACAGCCGATGCGCAACAACGATGGTGGTCCTGTTAGCGCAGACGTTGGCCAGCGAGGACTGGATGTTACGCTCAGTTTTTGTGTCCAGGGCAGAGGTTGCCTGCAAACCGAGTATGCACAATGAGGCAGATCGCGTGAATGTTCGAACTTCTTTCACAAAACAGAAATAATGTGTTAAGATGCACAAATGCCCCTCCAAGCCCATGCCTGAACCCATGACTTTAATTTGTAATCACATTAACGGTCATATAAAGCAGAATCATTTTTATCGTGTTAACAGTAATAACCTTGAACTTTGACCTATTGAGTCCACAATTCATTACCTTCTGCAGGACAGTAAGATCAATCCATATATCAACTTTGAAATTCATATGTGCAGTCTTTCTTGAGCTATGATAGAAAAACCAGTTCTGCTGTTTTAACCTGTGACCTTTGACCTTTGGTCTACTGGGCCCAAATCCTTCAGCTTCTGAAGACCATCACGACATATTTCCCAAATTACTGTGGGAAAGCTCATGTACATAGATCTACGGACACACACATAATCAAAAGCCAACATACTCACACTACAACATCAAGGCCGTTTTCCAATACTCAACTTCGGCTCTGTCTCAGGCTTCAACTGTTTTTTTACTACCTGACCTTGAAGCTGCAAGTGCACTAATTAGTCTAATAGTGCCACAAAACATCAAATAAGATGCAAGAGAGCAAAAACTTACAGTAATCCAATTTGATTTAAACGCTTCAGGCTGACAATCGGGGATTGGTTTAGAGGACAAAGCCTGAGACGAAGTTGAGTATTGGAAAACGGCCCTAGTTTCTCCAGTCCAATCTCTAAAGTACCATATTATCTTTCTGTATACATATATACTTTTGACCACCTTAGAAAAGAAATTGACTTCAAGACAACTACATGTATACAAAAACACCAAACCTTTCCAATGAATACCACACTGAACTTATAGTAGGTACCTTTTAAACAGTACAACTGACACGGACTTAGCACAAACTGTACACAAACACTCAAAGATGCATTTCTGGCAAAAGCTCACGAGATGACATTATTGTAAGTATAAATTTTTACTCTGCTTGTCTGCCAAGTCTGCTTCACTGACCAGCGAGACTGTGTTCATCAACGTGATGTTAAATGAATCCGATTCAGTTTACAAGTCAGCATTTGATGTAGCATGGAGCTTCCAAGTAGGAAATACTGCTTAGTGTCTTAAGTGTGCTGAGAAAAATCGATGGAGAACCAGCAGCAAGCTAATGCACCTGGCATGGCTTTTGCCTCGCAAATCTGCGAAGCAAATTTGGGCCTCTTTTTAGCCAATTTTGACAGAGCATTGGTTGCTGGCAGTACACATGGCACGGAATTTCGTGCAGTTATCCGATTTACAAATCTGCTTAGCGAGTCTGTGCTCCATAAGCCAAAAGCACAACAGAGCATCAGTCACTGGCAATGCACACCGCATGGCATACTAGCCGATGATCTATTTAGCATATACATCTGCTAATCAAGTCTATGTCCTAAACAAAAATCAGCGCAACACCAATCACGAACAGTACAAATCGCATGACACTTGTTGCTGCTCAGCAAATACTCCCTCAGCTTGACAAATTTCTGTGGATAGTTCCTCCATGAAATTGGCCTGGGCCCCTACTCATACTCACCTCATCAAGCAGCACAACCTCAGGAGCTTTCAGGATAGTCCTGGCAATGGCCACCCGTTGCTTCTCCCCTCCGCTCAACTTCAGTCCTCTCTCTCCGACCACCGTCTTGTATTCTGTTTAAAAGCCCCCCCCCAAAAAAAATCAATCTCTTCATCCAAGAAACAATAAGGTAATAAATCATTCTCTCTACAGTTTAAACATGACAGTCCTGAGCATGGACCTCAGCATCAGACAAGCAGTAGCACAGTTGAGTGTTGATGTTGACTGTACCGATATTTTTCATCGTTAACAAACAGTGCATTCATAAATTTGTCAGCTGAATGTTTTTGACCTCTGGCATTGCCTACTTGAAATTACTTCAAGATAATTGCCTGCACTACAAGCAGTACAATAAGCCTTTCACTTTCCACATTACAAAATGACTCAGCTATGAGTTCATTTGCAGGATATAGATATCACCGATTTTCACACGTCAGCATTCCACACTGACAATTAGAACTGGGCAGTTTTGCAAAGTATTTCCCCCACCATCAGCTTGTACTAGTTGCATCTGTGGAAGCTTGTAACTAGTTTAAAATGTGAGGTTGAAATATTACATCTTGGGAAACTTCACGAACAAACATTCTTAACTTTTTAGTGGTTTTTTTTTAACATGAAAAAAGTATGTTTTATTTTAGCAGGCTATTCTAGTACAAAAAACATTCCATCTAAATGTGGAAACACGCTAAATTCTCCAAGCGGCAAATAGTTTAAAACAAGATGAATCGAAAACTGTTACTCTGCTTCCAATATTTCATAGCCAGGTTATGGCATAAAAATAATGTGCATGGCTTGTGCCGCAGCTCATCAGTGAGGTGCAACGCTGGCCCTTCCAAGGCATAAATTTCCAGCCGCTCAAAAGAACATTCTGATTAACGACATTCCAACAACTTTGACAGTGCCAAGTGACACGTGCCACATTTGAATGAGAGCCGACACCGAGATATCGCCCATCCACTCCAGTTTATTTACAAATATTGGCTGAGCCGCAGGTCGGGGCTGGCACTGCATGTGCACAGTTAGCCCAGATTTTAGCCATGCATCTAGGACAGCGGGAAGGGAGAGAGCCCCACTAAAATTCCCACTTACGGCTGGGGAAAGAGAGGATCCGGGCATGGATGTCGGCTGCCTCTGCTGCTGCTGTGACCTCTTCCTCACTGCTGCCTACTTTCCCGTAGCGGATGTTGTACCTAAGTGGGAAACCAAATGCCAAGACACAGATGCAGATGTAGGCAGTGAGCCCCATAGATCAATGAACTCAGCCCGTTCAAGTTAAGTGCACTTGACATAAATATTGATATATGGGATTTCAGGAGACCTGCTTCCTAAGGTCTGAGGGCAGAACATATCTAGAACTTGACTTCTTCCCTAGTTTCCAAATGGAATATTTTGAACAAAATTTTAGGGCAGAGTATGAGCAAAGTACTATAATTCCAAATTTAAGTAAGCACAATGAAGTCACAGCATCATCATATTTACTATCTTTCAACGTTAATGCAAGCAATCTGATAACAAAATCTACTCTCCATTCTCTCACATTATGAACTTTCAATCACCTCTCAACTCCCCACTTCTCACACCATCAAGTGCAATCTTTGCACTCCAATGATAGATTTTGAGAAAAATTTAATTTACACGTGAAGTAATCCATTCTAAGGGCATCTCCAAAATAACATTGACTCTTCTGTAGGTGTTGTCCCGTATACCGGTATATTTCATACTTCTGTCTATAAATGAGCACTTTTTACAGTCCATTCAAAAAAGACTGTGTTACACAAACTCAAAACTGTTGGTGGCTCTTCCACAGTTAACGAGAAATTTTGCAACAAATTCAGTTTCTGGAAATAACTATGAATCGGTTAAACAAGAAAGATAACTTTCTGAAAGCTTTTACCTGATGTCGTTATTGAATAGCACAGTGTCTTGTGGCACAACACCGACGACTTTTCGCAAGGAATGCTGGCTCACCTAGAGTTGGGGAAAAAGAATCCTGTGTGAGGTTTCTGCACTATAAAACTTCATTTAAGAAAATAACCTCTGAAAATGTGCTCTTTTATTGCTAACACTACACTATAAAATCGTCCATTGTAATTTCCTTAAATTTTTAATAGTTGGATGTGTCTAAATTTAGTTCAATTTGCTATTTAGTAGAAGAAAGGCATGAAGGAAGCTTTCATCTGGTATACAATGACACTTTGTTATGAGTACGTCCTTCTGTCTATTAAGGTAGGAAAGTCTAAACAGAGAACAAATCTAAAAGAAAATCTCATCAATTTCACTTAATCAGCATTCTCCAAGCATTATTTAAATTTAAATTTCTTTGTGTAACATTCAAAGCTACATTTCTAAACAGCCAAAAATTGTTAGAAAAAAAATCCAAATTTGGCTGAATTTTTCACTCCCTTCCAAATAAAAGAATCCCAACAAAGACATGCGAAGCACTTGCAATGCTACTGATTAAAAGCACACTGCTTGGAATGGAGGAATAAGGGGATTTGGGAGTTTCCCCATAGAAGTAAGACTAAGTTCATCTGTTAAAGACTGCTCATCCCACAATTCGACCTTGAAATGCAGCCCCTCTGGTCAAGACTGACAAAGACCTTTCCCTGCTTACGGTTTTAATGTCTTGACCATCAATCCTGATTTGGCCATCATGGATGTCATAGAAACGGAATAAGAGACGGATGATAGTACTCTTCCCAGCACCAGAGGGTCCCACCTGTGAACAGATGAACCACAAAATCAAAGCACTGAATCAAGCTGCACATCCTGGAGGCTTGTTTTAACCCCAACTCTCTCGAGGTTTCGTTCTAACAATCTGCAAAATTAAAGAAATCTGATGACCCTTTCAGTTTCAGAGCACAGAACATAACATAAATCATAAACTGGAGGATGTTGTTGAACCTAACCACTCAAGATCATTTAAAATCTACCAGGGCATCCTCTCAGAATTTTGTTGGAAAAAGAGAGAATCTAAAGGATGCAACCTAGGTAGGTTCATGTATGTCAAGCTTGCTGACCCTTAAAAGTTAAAACACACACTTTCTGCAGAAGACTTTGTAGAATTTACACAGGATCTTTGCAAAAACAGCAACAGAGATAGCATTTACGATCAAACAACTTGTGGCATTTGAAGCATTGCATCCTACCTGCCCTTGAACTGTTTCCTAGCATTCACAGATGAACAGGGGCAACCCCAAATACCGTAAACATTTATGCCACTCTTAAAATCTCTTGTAATATGCACAAATGACATGTATTTACACACCAGAAAACCTTACCACTCTGTTGAGGCAATCATGATATATCGGGCCAATCATAAATTCCTATAAACCTTCTGACTGTACATGTATATGGCAGTGTCTGTTATCAAATGAGCAGCAACTTAGGTCTTTGTGGCATACTTACAAGAGCTACCGTTTGGCCAGACTGCACAGAGAAAGATACTCCCTTCAGAATGGGTTTTCTGAGAATGAAGAATGAATCAAGGAATTAAAGTTCATAGTCCTGGCGTTCAATGGTCCCATGTCCTGATGACATTTCACTTTGTTTTTTTGGCACTTTCCTATCAGTGCCAGGTGGGAACAACAGATTCAAAGCTCCATGGGAATAAAGCGTGCCCAAGGACAATGTTAGTGTTATGCAATTGGAAGGCAGCGACTCATGCTTTCCTCGTTTTGTTCACCAGTTAAAATGCATACATGTAGAACAGCATTTTGCCGACAAACCTTTCCAGTCACACACAATAAAAGCTGGAGCATGGGGTTTATTTTCCTGTGGTAGCAGTCTGGAAGACAAGCAAACTGCACAGATCAACAACGACAGATCTTGTGCACAAAACCTTAGAAGGAAAACCACTTAGCATAAACTGATATACAGTACAATGCCGCCATAACGAGCGTGACCTGCTCTGCAAAAAACGGTATCAAGTCACGCAATGCCAAAATACGTAATGGCCTGTTCTATTTGGAGAGGGCAGAATTTCTTCGAAAATGTGATTTTCTTTTTGTTTCTTTAATAGCTTCTATAATATTTATATTTTAAGAATTTGTGACCTCAAACATGGATACTGATGGATAAGGATGAAAAATCGATCATTCAGTAGGAAATCCTGTAGAGCATTGTGTTTCCAAGCGCTACACTTTATTAGCGTTTTCTCAAAAAGTGCTTTTATTGAATCTGAAAATGTGGATATACAGATGTCTATGTATCTCCGCAACGCAGTGCACTACAGGGGTCATTCCTATATCAAATTGTAGCTTTTGACGTACAGAATCCAGCCATATCAAAACCTCAGTGAATCTGGCGACTTAGTACCCATTTTTATAGAGCCGGTCACAAATGATTGGTACAGCGGTTGTTTGGTATCACCACGAGTTAAATAGTGCACCCCAGGGGTGTGATCAGAGGAAATTGAAAAATCCACAAAATAATCACCAGAGGTTTTGAGGGCCCCTCAGAAGCGTGAAGTCTATGGTGTACCTTTCTGTTTGCCTATAGGCACCCCTTAATTCTTTTCTACATTAAAACAATGTACACGGCTAACTCAGGTTAACCACTTATAAATTTATAAAATTCCCTTGAATTACACGCTGCCGGGCGCTTTTTAATGATTTTGATTTTGACATTCATATTCACCATACTTTCATAGGAAAAAATCACCCACTGCCATGTAATGGGACTCAGAAGGCAATGAAGCGTGGCTGAGCGCTTAAAAAAAATGCCTTTGTTATGTTTGTTATGGTGTTACATGATGGCTTCTTTATTCGTCCTCAGCCCTGCCAGGAACGACAAACACTGGGCGGGCTGGGCAACACGTTCGTCGGCCAGGCTGGCCTCGAACGCTGCGGTACTTCAAGCCATTGTACTTCACAATAGGAGGAATACAGCCTACGGTGACTCATAGCAGTCAGTCCGGTCCCCACATAAGGCCGCCCGGCTGTGTGGAGCAGAAAAGTGTGGCCCATATGGGGTCAACCGGCGCTAAGTGGAATCCTGAAATCATGAAAAAAATCCTGACAAACCTCAGCTCTAGCACCCTCACCGACAAAGAAGAGACAGGCTAGTGGAAAGTTTCTAAACCAGGCTTGTGCGCGCATGCTGGCACATATGTGGTAACTGTACATTCCAGATATTGGTCACAAGTGCTCAGCACATCCTGTGTCAAACGCACACAAACCTCCACGCGCAGCAGTAAGTTCCCACCAAAGGACCATCTTTGCTGTGTGAGAACGCGCCCTCTCTTGTTCAAGCTTGCAGTGGATGGCGATGATTAGGTCACAAGTTTAAGTTGTAACGTAATGCAAACAAGATATTCCAAATGAGGCGCAGTGCGTGTACCCACGTACAACACTGACTCCATCGTGTCTACGGTTGGCTGTTGTTCCTTCACGGGTAAGTTTTTTTGAGCTTTAAGATCAACACAATTACTTCAAATCCATTTCTTTCATTTGAAAGCAAATTTTCAAATGTTTCATAAAAGTGTGCAGGAAATTTGGGAGCCAAGGGGAATGTTTTGGTGTTCCCAATTGTTCAGCACAACCGTGTTTGCAATTATATTAGTCATAGCTCATTACCAATATTAAGATTTTTGGGACTATTTCTGGCTGGTAAAGGAAAAGATGCATTTGCTGCTTTTGTCTCTGGGCATTAACAGAAGAGGGCGCTGTATCACTCAATAATGTGTAGACAGCACAATAAACTATCTGTGACCAGCTCTAGAAAAATGGGTAATAATTTGCCAGAAGTTATGAGTTTTTGATATGGCTGGATACTGTACGTCAAACCCTATAATTTGATATATGAATGGCCCTGTAGTGCACTGTGTACTGGAGATACATAGACATCTGTATATCCACATGTTCGGATTGAATAAAAGCACTTTTTGAGAAAAAGCTCATAAAGTGAGGCGCTTGGAAACACAATGCTTTATAGGATTTCTTACTGAATGATCAATTTTTTGTCTTTATTCACCAGTATCCATGTTTGTAGTCGACAAATTCTGAAAATATAAATATTATAGAAGTATTAAAGGAAAAACTCAAACCCACGACCTTCCGCTCACTAGTGCAGACATCTTAACCACTCAACCACCGAGTTTGCTGTTGTCGGCTGGCTGGTTAGAGTCAGATGTGGCAGCAGGTACCGCAAACAGCAATTTCCAAGGATGGATTTGTGCCGGGGGAGATCAATTAATTTCGGACATGTCGGGCAGGCCAAAAAAAAAGAAAAATCAAAAATTAATTGATCTCCCCCTAGGTGCAAATCCATCCTTGGAAACGTTTCAATTTCTAATGGCATACGTGGAGAAAATGAGAGAGCAAGTAAACTGGTTGATCCCAAGAAAAGCTGCATCTCTCTAAAACAGACAAACAGGTGCTCACTCTTCATTGTAGTAGAAACTGACGTTGTCAAATTCCACCATTCCTCTCTTGACCTCCAGATCCTTGGCATTAGGAATGTCTGCCACCTGAGACACATTGGATAAAAAAAAGGCAGGACCCACATTGACATACACAGGCGTGTGCTATCTATAAACATTTGTAGAAACTTTTTCACCACCACGTACAACGGAAAACCATACTTTGGGTATATGTATAAGAGGATTGGAAGGACTTTACAGGACTGAAAAATGAGGAGATCAGCCTCTCTACTTTCCACGTTTACTGCCCATTGAGAGTTTAAGGACTACTACGTCATCCATTTCTCATACAATGATGATGGAGTTAGAGATTAGTTCGTAATAAAAAAAAGACATGCGACCACTAAAACCTAGATTTCGCATTCATGATCCAAATACATGATGCAACTTACATCTTGCTTTTCCTTCATGAGATCAATCATGTTTTCCATGTCAATGAATGCTTGCTGGATCATCCTGACCAAATTCAATTAAAAGTGAGAAATATTATGTCTGTTCGCACTGGTTACTGTTACATCGCAATCACACCATTTATGCATGTAATTACAGTGAAACAGCCATTACAATTAAGGCAAATTTTGCTTGAAGTAACGACTGGACTATTTGACAACACCTTGCGAAATGCACAGTCTGCTACATTTCATACACATTCTGATGCTACTGATGTCATGCTTGACTGCATGGCATTTCCATGAGATGTGAATCCATGAGCGCATCTCTCATGCCAAAGAAGGAACAGGTTTGTGCTCATTCAACGGAAAATGAGCAGCTCATTCACTGCACAAACTAGTATGCCCTCCTAATTCATTATGACTGAGGACTGTGGCAAGCAGAAACCACATGCATAAATGTCCTCAGAAGAAAGTTTTTCGTTGAAAATAGTCGTTGCACATACGATGTAAGTGTGTGGGACACTCTCAGGTGTATGTGGGACAGTCTTATATTTAAGTCTATTTTTCAAATGTATTAAGGGACAGCAATGTACGGTATGACTATGTGAGAATGCAATGTGTCCTCCTTTGGCTCACAAGAGACAGCCACTACAACTTGTCATACTTGTCAGCAACCAACTTTTTACATCTTTACAAACTGACAAAATCTTCCACTATGACATTTTACATACATTTCAAAGACACATTTAGTACCTGTAATAGGTTCCAAAGTAGTTGAGTGGTCCATACAGCTGGATTATGTATGAAGCAAATAGAACGTAGTCACCAACCTGTCCCGGCATTGTGAAGATGGAAAGACGTTAACCAATAAGAAAACATTTATCACAGTAACTACTTCTCAGACAATTTTGCGTCATCGATACTGATTACTTGAGCTCACAGTAAGGTTATCCTGTCACAGTCAAAGACAGATGTTGCTGGTACAGATATTATTTGTATGTGGGGCATCTCATGCCTGGTTATGTACAAATTTGATCTAACTATTAACACAGTACTTCACAATCCTGACATACAACATTTGACTAAATAAGTGCCACTGTCATCACCATGCGTGACATGACAATGAGACAAACTACCAACTACTGCCCTTGACTGAATATGTTGTACAGGATGGATAGACCATCGGGTTCACATCTTCTGACCAATCACAAAGCCTTTTTCTGGCAGGCTGCAAAGGATCATGGGTGTTTCCATGGCAAGGCATGTTTTCATAAAGCATTGGAGGGCATAGAACAAAAAAGCACCAATCGAAATGTTCCATTTGCAAAAATGTGATTGAGAGATTCATCCTTGTCTACTCAAGATATGCGGTATTAAAGTTAACAAAAGTTGTCACATTTTTGCTCTTACTAAATGAATACTACGCAAACAAACTGCGTGGCTACTTATGCCATTTAACCACTTGCCGCCCAGGATTCCGTTTTCGGGCACAGTGTGTTTTTACGCGTGGCTGGGGTCTCTGAAATCGGACAAAGATAACTGGGCCTTGTAACAAAAGACCGTACTTGGAACAAAAGACCAGGCTGCTGGGAATTATGGAGATTTTTTCACTCTCAATAGTGGAAATAATCCAATGTTGTTTTGAAACAGTATACCATGGTTTGGGGCATTTAGTGCGAGTGGATTACCACCGGAGACAAAAGCGCTCCACCAATGCAGCGATGAGCCACACAGCACCGCTGCACGCTAATCTGGCCCCTACTGAAAAGAGGTCAGGAGCGCACTGTGCCAGGTTCGTGAACAAAAGAAAGTTACATAAGACCGCACAATCTGGGCTCTTTTTACAAAGCTGCAGGCCTGGCTGAAATATTCGGGTGTCAATAGATTTTGTCTGTCAGACTAGAGTGGCCATCAGGGAGTATTCATGTGGGTGTAAACGTTGAAATGATGAATTTTTGAAGAAGTCTGAAAACTGAAAATCTTGAAAAAGTCCTGATTATCTGCACTGTATTTTTCAAACAACCCAGTAGCAAGTGGTTAAAGGTATGTGAGGATGAACAAGCAGGCACAAGCATGGAAATTTGGATAAAAATGGGGCTCAATTTGCTGCCAGACCAAAACACACACCCAAAACCATGAACAAGAATGCGCTACGTCTAACCTAATGGCCTTTCCTAACATGGCAATGCACCTGAATCAAGTATTGTCAAGGAGAGGCTTTTTTGTAGTACATTAAGGAATGAATAGTCAACAAAGTCTGATTTGTTAACTGCGTTGTGCGCAGGAAACTTCAATATCTCAGAATGTTTGTTTACCTTGGTTGAAAATTCAAAATTGCTTATTGTGAATGGGTGGTTAGCAGTGTTCTAGCTGGGACCATTTCAGTGGCAGGTAAATATTTGGATTGCAGAGTGTAGTGAGCGCAGTTCTCAACGCTTTCTGATGCTTGAAATACGATCGAATTGGTACACTTAATCAGAGATGCCAAAATTTCAAAATGAAAAAGTGTAATCCTATCGCACTTCCAGTTCCGGTTTCCCGACTGACCCTAAATTTTCGCCGCGGCCCTGAGACTTTTCATCAGCAAATTAGAAAAAAAAGTCAAAAAAAATTCTGTCGTCTTTTCTTTCAAAAGAAACACCTGTTAACAACTTCTTGTCACGCCACTTGTATTAACACTTGTATTTACCTGACTAGCATTGTGCAAGTGTGAATTGTAATTAATTGTTGATTATATTTCCACATTAATTCTGGTAAGTTTTTATTTAATCACTTTAGGGGCAATTTTTGGCAAGTTTCGTCTGATTCAATCAACCCCCCCAAAATGTCAAAAAATCATTACCTACTGACCCTATTTAAATGGAAGCAGTACTATTTTTTCTTGGCCTAACTATAAATGTGCTTCTAGTTCTCGGTGTTGTAAGATCCAGCATGGGCAATGTTGTGTTACAGTTACATGCGTTGCAAACACGTACCCTTCTCCACAACAAGATTTTGCAATGGCCCGTTTGAATTTGTCCCTGAACTTCAGCTCACTTGTTGCCAAGGTGCTAAACAAGTCAGTTGCTCACCAAATATCCAAGAATTAAATCCTCGACAGCCCTCCACTGCGAAAATCAACTTTAGCATAATCATGATGTTCGCCACACGTGTGTACATGTACAGTGTACATGTACAAATCATATGGACGTACACAATCACATTGTGATCGTGCCTATTCACCCCCAGTGCTTCATAGCGTTAATCGGGGCGAATGGATGATTTAACCACACTGGTTTCTATTACTACTCACACAGCGTGTATGCACCAAGTGCGGGAAGCCAGCAACACATTTCTGACGCGCGCATTACAAGGCCGGCTCCGTGCTACCGGTAGCTTACGTAGAGTTTATACACAACTATATGGTTTTGTACCTTCAAGTTTGAAGTCGAAAAAAGTCTGAGTCTGGATCGTACAGTCGTAAACAAACTAAACAAATCGTAAAAATTACGCCTAAATCATACAAAGTGGCATCTCAGCAGTTTCAGTAATATTTCAGTTCATTTTTTTGAAAATCCAAATTGAACCCCAAATGCTGGGCTAAAATTTGCAGTACCGGGGGTGCCACCCAGCACTGCCCACCGTGGCTAGAACACTGTTGGTTAGGTAGTCAAAATAATGGTTTGGTGTGATGCAAGGGACAAGTCAATCAAATATCCCCAAGTTATATCCCAAAGTGTGCTCTATCGCGGCAGCATGTCGACAGTAAACTTGAGAAGTGGCCCTTCTGTGGCAAACTCTTGGTGGCGCACTGTATTGTGAATCGCCAGGATTAGACTGGACTCGTGTTTTACAATCACCACACTTTTACGCTTACCGTGAGTTTGGACACACTGACGTAGTAGGCACAAAGCAAAGATCCGACAACAAGGCCCAATGAGATGATGACATTTTGGCCAGAGTTCAGGAGAACAAGGCTTGAGATAGACTTCCATTCACTGCGTTGGTAGGATGTGATGGCTTCATCATATACACCTACCTCAAAGTCCTCATTTCCATAATACTTGACCTACAATACAGATTAAGAAACAGTAAACTAATAACTTCCACCAACAGAAAAGGATATTCTGTAATAATGAAATGTAACCTTGGGTATCCTTTCAGTTAACCAACTGTTAGGATATTCTGTAAGTTAATCAACAGCACAGGTATTCCACAGTTACATGTAATCACCTCTTAGGGAATTGTGTAAAAAGATAAACCACTTGTAAGTATATTTCATTTATAGTTAATATACTGTAAAGATATTCTGTAAGTTGCTGTATTCTATAAGTTTATCAGCTATGCTCAAGGCAATATACCCTGTATGTTTTGACAATTTTAATAATGACTTGAAGATTATATCTCAAAAATCTTTGAGTTATCAGTTGCAAAATTGGAAAATTTAAAGGTAAGGGCCCAATAGTTTCTGGGAATAAAGCAATTGTTATAAACCACTTCCTGCCAGGGACTCCGGAATCGGAGACGTATGGTTTATATGCGTGGCTGGGGTCTCCGAACTCGGACAAAGGAAACAGGGCCCTGTAACAAAAGACCGTACTCTGAATAAAAGACCAGACTGCTGGGCATTACCGACATTTTTCACTCTCAAAAGTGGTGATAATCCAGCCTTGTTTTGAAACCGTATACCAGGGTTTGGGGCATTGAGGGTGAGCGGATTACCACCAGGGACAAAAGCACTCCACCGAGGCAGCGATGAGCCACACAGCACCGCTGCACGCTAATCTATTGAGAGGAGGTCAGCAGTGCACTGAGCCAGGTTCGTGAAAAAAACACAGTTATACAACACCGCACAATCTGGGCTCTGTTTACAAGGCTGCAGTCCTGGCTGAAATACTGGGGCATCAATGAAGGTCACCTGTCAACCTAAAGATTACTTGGTGCGGCTATAAA
>NW_019091606.1:185469-210132 GCF_001949145.1 Acanthaster planci | reverse complement strand
AGCAATGACAATACTTGTTATTGTGGCTAAACTATTAACCACCAGTACTCACTTCTTGTTATATGAGGCAATCATTGTAGCAATGACAATACTTGTTATTGGGGCTAAACTATTAACCACCAGTACTTACAACTTCTTGTTCCTCGTCCCTATCCTCATTTATCAGCAAGGCGTAGCTCTTCCGCGGCAAGCCCGGTGCCCTGAGCCCAATGGCAAAAAGGAGCAGTATGCAGACATAGCGCACCACCCACAGCCCCAGCTCCGCCCGCTTGACATCGCTGTCGAAGCCCCACCACCAGTGGGGGCTCACCCAAGACACAAAGGCGAGGTTCTCATTGACGAAGGCCAGAGCCCAGAAGAGGAGGAGGACGAAGCCATGGCCGGACTGACGACGTCGCAGCATGGTCCGGGATCGCTCCATGGACAGGATGACAACTGAGATAAGATAGCAGGCCATGCAGAAGCAGGCGCTGAGCTCCATGTAGCCATAGAGATCTACTCTATGGTCCTCATTGCCTGAATACAAAACAATAGGTCAAATATCTGTTGGTCTTCTCGTACTTCCACTTTGTCACAGCACCAGTGGGCAGCCCTAAACTCCATGAGCCTGGGAACAGATAACATTGCTGGCCAAACAGAAGTTGGCACTAAGTTTCAAATAGCCAACCCTTAACTCCCCAGGTTTTCTTGCCAAGAAGCTTCCGCAATCCTTCTGATGAATCCTCCACTGAGCAAAAAACCAAAGGCACATTCTTTTCTGGAAGCATCAAAGCCCATTACTGCCAAATTGTAAATCTGTATAAGGTTCACCTACATGTATAATCCTGAGAAACTGAGCACTGTGTAACAATGAAAGTGGCTGCAAAGGTGCGCAGGTATTTTTTCTATTAATTAAACCTTGTGAGAATATTGAAGTTACTATATGTAACAGAGTTTTGCTCAAATATGGAGCAGTGTACGACTGTTCCAATGCTTTTAAAGCCTTGCTCATACCAACCCAGTATTCCAAGCACTGCAAGCCTGGTGCCATATTGCAACACCATCACCACTGACAGGGCCACCTGCAGACGGAACCACAGCGGCCGCACCAGGAACCGCTGCTCCACAAGCACCGCCCGCCGCAGGAAAAGCAGGATCTGGATGCCCCCGGGTACCAGGAGGATGAAGAGGAGAACGGAAGAGACAACTGTGTCCAAGAAGCAGCGGCTCAGGCCATGGTCCACCCACACGGGCACCAGGCTGGTGTTGCCAGGGCAGTACTGGGTGTTAGGCATCTCAACACACTGACGTTAAGGCAGCTGGTCCTCAATAACAAGGGATGTTTTCGTCTTGCAGAACTGAGATGTGAGGTGATATCTGTACAGGAGAAAAGAATGCATTTAAGTTACTATTATGGGAAAGGACTTTGATGCCATGTCTTTGGCTGTGTAAAAATTCTATGAAGAGTCAACAACATCAAAGTAAGCCTAACATTACTGTACAACAAAACTGGACATGATTTTAGGTCTGAGATACTGGTCATTTGAAATCATGGCCCAAGTCAAAGATTCATGGTTGAAGACAGTAGACCTGCTATTACTAAGCCTACTATGTCCTGGTCAACGTCTAGGCCTATATCGACTTGTGGTAGGTTATGATCATATGATCTGGGCCGTACGCAAAGCTACATGTACATGTAAACCCTCAGCTCAGTGCCACATTATCACGGTGATGTTGGATGTGATCGGTCAATGTACATGATCTGTACAATCTGTACGATCAGGTGATCAGTAAACCTTACTGCATGACCATTTGGAAAGAATCCATATATAGGGACCCCACTGGAAGGCAAGATCATGACCTAAAAAGTCACATTCTGCAGGGAAAACATTCAGGTATTCACACAGAAAACACTTAAGGCCTGGAAGTTTTCAGGCAAGTCTCATATTACGTGTAGTCACAGGCAGATAGGGTTTGTGCACAGGGAGTGAAGTATATACATTATCCCTAACCCTCCTCAATCCTCCAACAGGTGAAGGATTCAGGAGGGTTAGGGTTAAGGAACTCTTATTGATAATTCTGCCATCAGGCAATTGCCTTTCCTTTCTACTTCACGGTTGTTTCACAAATGGAAAGTAAACTTGTCAGGCTGTGCCGAATATCTGAATAACCGAATATTCAATCGATTGCCGAATATTCGAATATTATTTTTCAAATTTGAATATTTAAATGCAAAATTCAGAAAAGGAGGGGAAAATTTCTTTTGTTTTAAATGAAAAAATGTTGAAAACTTGAAACAATTACAAAAGTGAGCTATTAATGAAATAATTTAAAAGGTATAGCAATTTTCAACAGGGCAAGAAATCTTGTTCATTTCTTAAATCTTGCTAAATCATGGCTGGAGATACTCCTAAAGGAGAGAAGCTATATTGATCATAATGTACAATTATGTGTATTATTGCAACTGATTTTGTATATGGTTTGTTCATCAACAATTTGCTGGTCCATACAACCGAATATTTGGATATCCAATCAAACTGAAGGTCAGATATTCAAATAGTGAATTATTTGCATTGACTCAGCCCTATGAAGTTGGAAATCTCATTACAGGATTGCATTACCAATCGCCAAGCGCAATTGGGCGACCGTGCACATAGGCCAATCGTGCCAAGCACCAAAGGAAAAAAATTCAGACATCATAGGATTTGTGCACAGGGTGTCAAACGGTGTCCATATATAGAATTCTTTCCACAAACTGTTTAGTAGGCAAAGTGGAAAGAGTTCCATAAACGAGGGACTTGCCGGAGTATTATTATCCAAGTAAATGTTTGGGGATTTTCCCAGCTAAATTTCCCCTTTTAGGACATGTTATCACTTTCGAATGGCTTTTAGTAACTTAGACTTATTCTCGTGGTCTGGATGACATCATTAAGTCTTGATGCTTTTCTCTGATTGGTCAATAGGAGGCTATTCCATATTTCACACTCTAAACTCATGGGAAAAATACTGTTACTGTGTTAGGCCTATGGTCTATGGGGAGAATCTGAATTATTGAGTAAACTCTTTACTTAACCTTTAGGGCTTTAGCCAACATGTACTAGGCCTAACCCCAGAGCTGCGGACATCGGACCCCACAGTTCTGGCTACATTACATGTACATCAAATGTGCCTGAAATTCCATTAGGTCTATTTATGTGCTATGAATATCTCCCACACTGTACCGAAAATGTTTCAGTTAGGCCCTATCTCTGATCACAGAGTATTTCTCTACTCCCATGGCCCTATTTTGTATCTGTTGCAGCAAAAACGGAGGAAAACATGCAAATCCCTAGTCACTGAGGCTTATAGTTATGATCACGTGTGGTGTAGGGGCCTAGGCCTACGATAGGAAGGAATGGAGACTTAGCCCAGACCTGCACTGCTGCAGACATGAATGCAATAAATAACCTCCGACTGCGAGAATGACATTTTAAGGGAAATTGTCGTTTTCCGTATATGGAACTACAAGTACAAAATTTTAAGTGGGTCTGGTCCTACCTGGAAGTTACTCACTTACCTCTCACTCTACTATTATGATGTCATGCATCGTATACTTTAAGCATAGGCCGTAGGATGTGTTTACGGCTGCAGCTAGCTGGTGAAGCATGGTGGCAATAGGGGAAAACATCACAGCCGCAGCCCTGGCTCGTTGCACAATGGGCCTGACCTGGTACCTGACTGCTCACACAAACTGTGTACGGGCTTTGCGAGTCACGTTTACGTGACCAATCTCAATTACACAAAATAGGCTTAGAGGTCTCACTGATTCCTTCCTCCATATGCACTGATCAATGATTAAACTGAACAGCGGGACTGGTCCCCGTCCCTGTTACATAAACACCAGTGCAAGGAAAACAGTAAGTGTTTCTCCAGTGGCGTAGCCACCGGGGGGGGGTGCGGGGGACGTGCCCCACAAATTCCAGGTGCCCCCACAAAAAACGGATAAGTGGATATTGAACAAGGATAACAAAAGCTTACCCCCCCAAAAAAACCACTGAAAGCTGCCCCTCCATGGTGCCCCCTTATGCCCCTACTAGTAAATACTAACTACACCACTGGTTTCTCCTTCAGTATATCACAACTGAAAATATTAGCGCACCATTAACCTAAAAGTTCAGAGAGGGAACATTAACCTGCAGAACATCTAAAACGGTGAACTTTGTTAAAAGCGTTTCTCGATGTGTTTGGCGTTATAATAACCTCAATGTCACAACTGCTTTTTCTGTCAGATTTTTTTAGAAGGTCCAGTAAACTGTACGTTCTTTGACAGGCTTTTTAAGAATGTCCACTTAACTGTATATCACTAAGAATTATACACACTTTTCTGAATGGGGTGGCGTTACAAGAGTGGTTAATAAGGGCACAAAGGAACCTGCCCATTCCAGAAAGTGGGAGTCGCTGTGCAAAAGCTTGCCCCGAATCACGAGGTAGGCAACAGTGTGTCCCAATATATGTACAGCCTCCTCCCTGATTGACGAGGACGGTCACAGAAATGGTACCTTCAGATGTCAGGAAACAAGTCAACCTGTTTAAATGTTAAAGAAAAAAGTTCTTTTCAAAATGCTCAATCCAAAAAGGAGTTAAAACAGTTTTCATCGTTCAGATGTAAAGTGGAATTTAAAAAGGTGGTCACTCAATTTAAAAGTGTACATATGGACATTAATATTCATATTCAGCTTTCATCTGTTTAAGCTTGGCCATTCGGATTCACCAATAAACAAATATCATTAAAAATGCAAGCGAAGAAATCTAATTTTATTTATTTGCTCTTTCGAATAATTTTTTTTCAATTTGAAGGTAGTTGTTAAAAATCATTTTTTATTCACAATTCAGCTTTAACTACTCTTATTCTCGTCTAATTGATTGCTAAATTCAAGCAGATCAACATGGCAGCATAGACCGTACAGATTTGATCAAACTTGGCTTCCAAAGGCAGTATCCAAGGATCTCTTGAAATTGTGGATGATGGAAACTGACCAATTACCAGATTAATTAATTTTAACAAGGTATCTAACACACGGAAAAACTTGGCCACAGTTGGACCACATATTCCAAACTAGACTCAGTCACCTATTAGGCGAAAGAGTTCAAGTGATGGAATTGAGAGAACCTACTTTTGAGATGGAGATTAAAAGAAGGACAAAATATTTGTAACCTTTTTTTCAATTAACAAATTAAAAACATCTGCTATTACAATACTTAAAACTAAAGCAAAATGAACAAACCAAGAAACAGAAAAATCCAGAAGGGTAAACACCCTCTGAAGGTTTATTTCCATTTGATTTGGAATTTCAAGAACCGACAGCATAATTGAACACCCTTAAGACGAATGACGTAACTTTAACTAATTGTCCCATCTTAAAGTAAACTTGAAAGCCTGCAATCTTATTTGGACCACGGTAACTATGGCAGAGAACATAGTCGACCACCTGAAAATCACTTTCGTTGTTGTTTTCAAATTTTCCCGAAAAACATAAATGTCAGTTTGAATCATTTCTTGCTTAAAAAAAACTTATCACACAAAATCTAACAACGAAAAGCAATAGAACGTTTCCTTTTGTTTCTGTTGTCGCGGCTTTAAAGATGTTTTTGCCATCGTAACCGTTATGTGATTATCACTGTACATGCAGAAAGTGCTAAATTATCAGCACATGAACAGGAAAGAGACGAAGAATCAAGCGTAGAAGCCTTGTTGATTCACGGGGTGTCGAACTGAACGACGATTGGTGTAGTTGTACACTGAATGACGAAATTAAACACATACTTTTACAAACGAATTCGAATGTATTTCTGATTACTTTGAACGGAAAACTTCAGGCGAGGATCCAGGAGGTTGGGGTCAGATCCCCCCCCCCTGAAATACAAGAAAGTAAAAAAAAAATAAAAAATAAAGTAAGCGCACCATTACCATTGTAAACAGTGTATGCAAATGTTTAATGTTTCATCATCGTTTCCTCTTGTCCGCAAAAATGAGATATTCAAATATCTTTGGCCTGACGCCTCCCATGGAAAAATTCCAGGATCCAGCCCTGAATGTACATTCTTTCTGAATGTGAGATTTTAATCCCATCTCGATTTCCATTTGAATAACTATTCATAAACTTTTTTTTTCTTTTTGTGACGCGTTTCTGATCGGTGTTTTCGAGCTCGCCTTCGATCCTACCGATAGTGTTTAGTTTATTGTATTGTATATATCGTTATGTTAAAGGTCTGGCATTTAGTTTCATGAATTTAATTTCGAATTAAAGTGTTTTTTCTTTTTTAGTGTTTCCTCTTGTTGCTCAGGACTGTATGAAGCAAACTTCTGACAAATAAGGAAACGTAGGAACCCGATAAGTTAGCACAAGTTTGGTCAACTTTCTTCGTTGTCGTTTTTGTTTTGCTTTGTGTTTTGTTTTGCTGTGTAGTATTTCTTTGGGAGTTTGGGTTTTGTTTTATGTGTTTTATGTTTTATTTTTATAAATATTCTGCATGTGTAGTTTTTTCATTGTCGCTTTTCTGTCTTTATCCTTATTTTCTTTGATAACCGTTCGAGTTTTTTCTCTTCGATAGTCGTTCATGCTATCTTTCCATGGCGCATTTGTTGACTTTTATTTTGCGCTTCGTTATTTTGCGCGTAGTCTCTTTTAGTGTGTCTTTTGTATTTTGTATTCTTTCTCTCGACAAGAAATTTAACTTTTTTTTCTTTTTCATCACATCCAATGAGCAGATGTACGATTCTCACGATGGAGGAAGCTGACTGTTGAAAATTGATCAGTTAAAATTGATCCTGCATTAGGGAGTTAGGAAACATTTTTGCTCTATTTGAATTGTCGTTTTTTTGAATTGTATCTTCATTATCCCTTGTGGGTCATTCTTTTTTTCTCTCTCCGACAGGGAAAGCTGGTGCCCCCTCCGCACCCCTCCACTAGTAAAATCCTAGCTAGGCCACTGAATGTAATGTATTGTTACACCAATACTTCACTGTAGTCCTACTTTGAAGTATAAGCTTGGGGTGTTTTTAATACCAATCAAACAATAAATGCCAAGTAATTTACCACAATTACATTAAGATCTACATGCTTTTAAATGTCTAAACAAATCCACTCCTATGTACTGTATATGACAAATCTGTTTTTGCCATTCACATAGATTCGTGAAACAAGATACTCAGTTGACAAGGTACTTGAAGTCCCTTTAGCCATGCTATGCTCAAAGTTTTGCGGTGAGTGGTGCAAAAACATGGAACAATTTGCCAGAGAAACTGAGAAGTATAGACTCCTTAGGGACATCTAAATCAGAACTACGGAATGCCATGGCCAGTGCTGTGTAGTCCAAAATGCTGATCTATGAAGTTGTAAATGTTCATAGTAGCCGGATCGGGAGTTTCCCCGTGTTCTTTATTCCCATAGGGCTTTTGCGGGTTTTTTTGCCCATCCCGTGATCAGTATTTAACTAATGCCTTGATTATTTAAATGTCCACATGTGTATGATATTTTAGTGGTTTGTATTTGTAAATATTGATGCTTGTCGTATTTATCAATTTTACTTTTCGTTGTGAGTTTCTAACGATTATTTTAACTTGCAATGATCGCAGGGCCCCAATGGAAACCAGTTTGTAGCTGTTTGGGCATACCCTGGGTAAAGAAATGGATTAAATGAATAAATTTTTCAGGTTCTTCAGCTGACCAAATTGTCTGTTGTTATTATTGCAGCTGATGATTATTTAGGTGTTGGCACGCATGGGCGTCGCCATTTTAAGGGGGCATGGAGAGGGGGGATTTATGGGGAGGCATTCATCAGCAACGAACAGATTTTTTCTGGGGGAATGGGACAAGGGCCCCTGCTTCCTCTTGTGACGCCTAACCTACATTATGTTTTCACGTTATTTGCAATACGGACGTTTCACAGTAGTGCCCCTCCAAGAGTTTGCAACGTGTTGGCCAATCACAAAGCCAAACGTGACATATTTCGCTCACTGAGCTGATTGGTCAAACTGTTGCAAACTCCTGGGGGGGGCAATATTGTGAGACTTGGGTCATAAAACATCTCAATGGATATGAAAAACTATAACCTAAATATGTCATATTCGTCTGAATGCATCCGGGAGTAACTGGGAGAGCAAAATGGGAAAAGTGGGACACTGACAAAAATGGTAAATTCAATTTATAGGCGCGAATTTCCAACATGTACATCTCGCGAAATGGACCTCAGTACATGTTGTACATTTCACATTTCTTGTACACAAAGTCCCTATTTCAGTGTACGACCAAGAATAGTGCAGCTCAAGATTCACGAAACCTCGCATCAGCCATACATCAAAGACTACGAGGCGGCAGATGATACTCTGGTACCAGTGACCTACGTAGACCGCCAAGTCCTATTCAAAACTAGAGAGGGTTTTCGTGATCTGCGCGGCGCCCGACTAAAATCAAAACTATGGGCAAATTCACCCCTTGGTATAGGGAATTTACGCACAGTTAAAGAATTCCAGCCATAAAATTATATGAAGCCATTTTTCGATTGTAAAAAAAAAACCTCTATTGACTTAACCTGGCCAATAGGGATTCAAAACAATGCGGTCGCAACATTTGAAAAGAAGAGATAGCAGTAGGCCCACCGAAGAGCAAAAAAGGTGAACGCATTTGGAAGTACACGTAAAAAATACAGGCAATGTAGGCCTAAATGCGCACTGGACGTACTACCATCCGTCGCTTCGTTCATTGTTTACCCATACGTTTCAAAATCACGATTTTACGCGCAAGACCGGCAGTCTATGCGTTTATGTCTGTGGGTTTCACCATGGACATAAATAACCTATGTCTGTGGGTCTCACCATAGACATAAATAACCCGTCTGTGGGTCTCACAGACACCAGCTTGCAGTAGAGCGCCCTCACCGACGAACAATGCCTTGTCGCCTCAAACACCAAATTAGTCTGGATACCAGACTCGATGATTCTGACCGTATGAAGTAATTTGCAACCGATTTCATGTTACAAAATGTCTCTTAAAAGCAGACCACCTGGCACAATATTATTTTGTTAAGCCGAACTTCAATTTTCAAAGCCCGTCATATTTGAAGACAAAATGTTACATGGTTTTAATTTTGCGGTCAAATACCTCTTGTAGTGATTAAAAACTGCTCTGGTGGTGTTGTGCTTTCACAAATCTGTAAAAAACTGTCAATATTGTCTCAACTGCGTTTTCATGACTCCTGAAGCAGAATTTATATCATTATTACTGATTCCTTTGCGAGACAAAATTTAAAGTTTTCACTCTGTTCACTACGTGGCATAGGTCATTTTTAAAGAAGACAATTACCAAATAGTTTCTAAGTTCAAACAAAACAAAACATGTAATAATCTGTGATTTTGTTAAGCGCTTATAAAATTATTTCTAGACAATGAAGTTTCTAGAGACCAGCCCCTTTTTCGGCTCATCTCACAGCCGGGGAGCGGATCTACCCCCACCCCCAGAATTCGGGTGCTCCATGTCTGATTTGTAAAAACTCATTCAATTCATCCTGACCTATGATTTTGTTGTTCCGGTCATTTGAAGTTCAAGGTCACACACTGGTCATCAGCACGCTTGCATGAAGAGGAAAACTTAGTGTCCATTTGCAAGGCTGGCCCCTCTCACAAATAAAATGCCCCGCATGGGAACGGTTATACTTGTGATATTTACAAGGCTGGTATCGAAATGACCACAAGACATTGCTAAGAAAAAATCATGAAAGCTCAATAAGGGAAGGAAAAAATGAACTGCAGCAATATCAGCAAAAGGAGGGGGAGATGGATTCTTCTCCCGGGCTCTAAGGGTTAATCACAAATAAATTCTACCTCAAAATATGATTTTGCAGCCTTTACCCTCGTTTAACGACTAGAACACTTTCATTTCCTCCGTATTTGATTTTCAACCCTAATTTAGATATCATTTTATGGACTTCAACATAGCTTGCAAATCTATTGTATTTTTTGCCATCAATTCAATTTGCCAAAAAAACTTTCTGAAATTTTTACTTTTATTCCAGTCGCAGGCCCTTTTCATCTCATTTATCTTTTCCCCCTAAATTTCATGTCTACACAACTGTTAAGTTTTCTTCAGGCCTATTATGTGCAACGTTTTACCTCGTATTACTTTAAGTTCATTAATTTGTATTTTTGGGCATATTATAGAAGAGGAACTTCCAAGATCGTAGTGTCTGTATCGTACCTTTCCGCAGCATCCTGCTCACAGTCCTGCAGACAGTGGCCGGTCGCGAGCAAGATGCATTTTCAGTCCAGCCAGTATCGCCTCACATTTTAATCACCGATGCCGATACGAAGCGGGTTGGCGAGGGGTCTTGTGTGGAAGACTGTCTTCCTACGTAATACCCCTGAAAGTTTTGGAAAGGTTCATAACACATTTACAAGCGTTTTGCTTCCATGCCCTTTTAGTAAAATGTGTTCACCTCCAGGTGCCCGTTCTGATATCTCACCAGCGTCGCTCTACGCTCCATTGCACCGATTCCCCTCTGCTTACTGCAAGTACATGTACATGTATATTATATAGTGGTTTTTGGTCCTGAAGAGCTCTTATCAGGAAAATCGAACCCTACAAGAGCCAGCCTGAGGGCGGAATCCGCTCCTTCACATTTTCCCGGTATCATCGCAGATCATATTTGGGTGCCAAGCTGTCATTCAGGAGAATTTCAGTGACTTCTTGTCCTACGAAGTCAGTACAAGTTTTGACACCAATGTTGTGAAAATCGGACATACCATCCTTGCGCGGCCCTCGCTGCCGGTCAGCCCAAAACGTTTAGTTTTCCACCGTGCTCAATATACACGGGCTGGCACACGTATGGCCTTGAACGTCAAACGAGACGTAACAACTGAACCATACATATGGATTAACTTGAAATTCCACATTTGTACTGATAATTAGTATTTTATATGCATGCCAAGTCGGGCCAGGGACAGCTCAGTTCTTGGGGGGGGGGTGTATTCTCGGCTGTGACGGTCTGAAATAATCCCACTCTTTTTTAATTAATTTTTTTGCCACAAAAGACATGGAAAATCATAGCATCATTACAAAGGAAGCAAAGCTTTCCAACACGGATTGAAGTCATTAAAATCCAATTTCATGTCTCCTTTAAATGTTGCCATTGTCTTCGGCTGGCATGATATGCGCTTCATGGTCTAGGTAAATTAATGAAAGCGTTGTTTTTTTTTTCTGTTGGAAAAGCTAGGGCCGCACCCGACGGCAGCAGTTGTGATAAGTGAAAGTGCAATTTTTTTTTTTATAAACTGTGCTCCCTGATTGGTATTTGGAAATTTTATTGGGGGGGGCATGTCGGTCACACAGCCGTCAGTTCACCGGGGCATCACGGACAGTGGTCCTATACCAGGCAAAATATGGGACGGAGGGGTACCCCCCCTACCTGTCCAATCCCTGTACACACTGTAGACTATTGCTATCTAACACATCCCCCTAGAAGTCTGTAAAGAATTCCCGAGATTCCGATCAACAATGACCAATACAAAGGCGGGGGGGGGGTCTCTTCGTCCCATATCTTGCTTCAAATGAGTGGTCCAGTTGGCGTGTGCTGTGGGGGGCTACAGCTGCGTATCCCATTTGTTGGAGACACAGTCTTCCCTCTTTTTTTAATTACAAAAGCTTATTAAAACAATAATTACTTGGCATCTGAACAAAGATGTTGTTGAATAAAAACAAAAAAAATAATCTCGGTGCCTTTTTTCTCTTATGTACGTAGAGGGCACCTGTACGTTTCCGGAAGACGCTGGCAATCTTTGTGTCATGAGTACTGTTGCAGTTTACTAATACATGAAACGGGCGTTGGCACAGGAGGATAAATGGTGGGGTGGACGGTGGAGGATACTGTGTTTAAATGGTTCCTCGACACACAAAAGCTGATCCTGGTATTTATTTGTTTGAGAAAGTGTATTGATATGATGAAGATTAATTAAAGGCAAAGTTCTGGTTTGTGTACAGCAGTGTTGTATGACTCGAGTCCAGGACCCGGACTCGAGTCGAGTCACATTGGATAATGGCCCATACTCGACCACGATGACTCGGACTTGAGCTTGGTGACTCGTTAGTCGAGTCGTGTATCTTCATTACGCCGTAGAAAATTGTGTACACCAGTGCTATCACTGGTTTGCATGGGTGGAGCGTCGTCGCGTTGCACATTTTCCACTTCGCCTATTTATGTACGGCTAAATATCCACTGAGGAGTCAACCAGACAAACTTACAACTTTGATCATGGATGTTCCTCCATAGTTTGATACACTTAGAATAATTGGCTGAACAACTTGATTCATGACTTGTGAATCGTGACTCGGACTCGACTTGTGAATCGTGACTCGGACTCGAGGTTTGTGAGTCGTGACTCGGACTCGGATCGAGGTTTGCGACTCGAGACTTCGACTCGAGGCGTGAGACTCGGACTCAACCCTGGTGACTCGACTACAATACTGGCGTACGTACGCACTTGCTTGAACCCCTCCCCTCTGTACACATGGTGTACGCGGTACGCAACGGCACCAACTCCCCTCCCCCCTCCCCCCTTTCGGGCGTACGTACTTTTTGGACAGCCCCATTCCTTACATGTAGTACGTACAGTACATGCACATGTACATTGTACATGGGCTACATAAAGTTAACTAGCACTTTCCGTGCCCGGCGTAGCACCAACTACATGTAAGAAATCCCGGTGTTTTATTACATCCCTGACGTAGCTCTACCCTCCCGAATGAACAGTGAATGCAGTACCTGACCAGACGTTACGGACGTGTTCATTGCATTGCGACACTACATGTACAGTTCATGTACTACACAGATTTAACGTTATTTTTTCCCAAACATGCACTGAAGCGAAACGGAGAGCTGTCCCGTAGGATTTCAACCTGTGCGGCGGGTTTTCAGTGAGGAATTTGAAACAGGAAGAAACAATGGCTGAGCACGATGAGGGAGCAGAATTTGGGAAGGGAGATTTTGTCCTTCTGGATGAAATTACTGAAGAGGCATTTATGGAAAATTTAAAGCTAAGGTGAGTTACTAGGGCCTAGGCTTAATTCATTTTGCTAAGTCTAACATTAACACTAACAGTCCGTGTTTCATTTCACTAGCAGTAGGACTTCACTTTCAGTTTTATTTAATTTTTCTAAATGAAACATTTCGTGGTAACAATACAGTGCTATAGTGGATTGAGGCCTCTAAAAAGCATTGCTTGTCGAGTAGAGACCCCCGGTTATATTTAACTTGGGTTATGTGACCTTGTGCATTGTCAGGTTGTGGTGTACGTCAGGCAATTAACCTTGCACACTATGTAGCCAATAAGATACATGTAGGCCTATGTGAATATGTCCTTGTTGAGCACCTTGAATGTATGACTGGAATTTGGAAAAAAGGTCTCAAGAATGTTATATTTGGATGCCAATTCCATGATTGTCCAAAGCGTGTGGAGAGATGACATTGTCAAAGTACATGTACATGATGTAGCCTTGTAAGTTGTTGCCTAGGCTTTTTATACTTCTTTACTAGGCTGGAGGTGCACATCACTTCTACGTAATTATGTAGAAGACTGTCCGTATAATTTAGAGAAGTCCGTTTATTCAAGAACCAAGTGGGGGGGGGGAATGGCGCTCTAAATAGGGTTAATTTTTTTGAGTGTTCCTAGTGATCCTACCATGGCTCTGGGGATCCTTTTATTAATGCCTTTATTGATTAAGCAGAAGAAAACACCCAAGGCTGCATTTTAAAAGAATTCTACCATTTACTTCTGAGATTACAAGCAGGAGTCTGCAATGGCACGAACATGTAAAAGGTGAGGAAAAGACCGCATCAAAATAATTTTTCTGAAAATCTTTTCTTTATAAATGATATACATGTAGTTAATCAAGTGACATGGCACAAAGTTCAGAAAATCAACTGAATTTAAAACTAAATACATGTATAAATGAAAAAAATGTGGAAGAAAACATTGATAACACCAGTAGCAAGTGGATTTTTTTACCTAAGCCCACTTAGTAAAAAATGTCCCCTATTAAGGAGACATTAACTCTTTAAGGGGACTGGTTTTGATACGAAATAAAAGGACTTAAAATACAGGGACATCCCCCAAGCTGTGATGTGCACCTCAACTGAAATGTCATAATACGAACGGTTGGTGATTGACTGCCAGTATAGTAGGCCTATCAATATTAGAAATCTTTTTGCAGTAGATCTTCGTGATCTGACTTGGACTGGACTGTGACCTGGTAGGCCTTCCGATTTTCTTCAAAATCAGTTTTTGGCTGGCACAGCAACTGGACATGTGCAGTGAATGTTTTAGGCAACTTAGAGCTGTTACCATGACAATTCTACAGCTGATTACAGGTTCCATGACCATGCTGTCACTGTAAATTTGTATTCATGAGATGGAATTCTGACCTTGTGAGATTTCAGAGATCATTCCCTAAGAAGAAAAAAAATCCTCCATGTACATTTGTACATGTACGAATGGTTTAAGTTTTGCTCAGTTCAATTCATTTATTTTTTAAGCTTCATTATAATAACTGACCTTCACATACATATTAGAGTGAAAAATAACTATGCATGGTTAACCTACTGGTGCACAGTGCCATAGCCCGTACATGATACAGGGTTTTACAACGTAGGTAAGATTGGGGAAAGTGGGAGTGCAAAATAACTTAAGTAGGAATGCAACTTGAAGAGCCAAGAATTCATTTGCGAAGCACACAAAATGAGAATGCAATGCAAAGTCTGTAATGACCGGTGTTCAGGGCCCACATACATGTAAGAGCCCTTAGAGTAGAAGCTTCTTCATAGGGTCTCTGGTAGTCTCTTCAGGCTCTTTTTTATTATATTTTCTAGATAAAATAGAGCTAAAATGTTGGTTGTGGTTTTTTTTCTTCAGAGAACAGGTGTAACAAAATACACATTCCCAAATGTTTAAATATATAATTGCTCTAGCCTGACAGGGAACTTAACAATAGGGAAAATACAGTGTACCAGAACAAAGCTTTTCAACAAGTTACAAGACCTTTTTTGTTTTTCAGTACAATGTACAGTAGCAATTTGTACCGGTACATTGTAGTAGATCATGGAGCAATATGTGTAGGTCATAAAATGTGACAGACTGCATCCCACATGAAGACTTGTACATGTATTGGTACATGTATGTCATCCTACATGCATAATTTAGAGCAGTTAAAGGTACCGGTGCATGTGTAGACCGTCATCCTTGCCTTGCAGTGCACATGTTCCATTATTTTGTTTGACTGAGACAAGAGAAGTTCTTAAATCAAGAGAAGGGTGTTCGACAAACATGTACCGGTACATGTACATTCTTAAGGAGTTTAAGCGCAGTGAATTCATGCTGTGTATTCCGAGAAAATTCTTGGACATTAATTTCAAATAAAAATGTTGCTGAGTCATGTTTTGAATTATGCATGCACTCAGCATCCCGGGCATCTTTCAATTAGCTGATTTTATGGTTGTATGTGTCTTGCTTGATTGGGTAACAGGCCCAACTGTTGGTGTACAGTGCATTGTGTACATTTTTGTACATTGCAAATTTATTTTACAAGATTTATTATTTATATTCCTGAGAGATTCTGCATGTTCATTTTGTCTCTGATGTGGAATGCAGTGTCACTCTGATTATGAAGCAATTTGAAGTTCAAAATTCTTGGTACATAAGCTCATGGAATTCCAGGATAAAATCTCAGTTTCACCACCCCCCCATGGTTGACTCATCTCACCTCTTAATGAGGCTTGGCTCAGTCTAATGAGAGAATGTTCTGTTAGGTGTGTACTTTCTAAAAGATTTTAATGTCACACTCCATGATGCATGAGATGGCCCTAACAATGGGCAGCTATTTTTGCCCTGTCTGGCACTTGGGCTGTCTGCTGTAATGAACACCCCATGTGAGTCAGCACATAGGAATGTTAACACATTACCCCACAGGGACTCCATGTGGGTGGACTGGGGATGGACTTGTGTCTATGTCTGAAATATGGTGCATTTCACCATCAGTACTACCGGCAGCCGAAAAATGGGCTGGTTTGCCACAGTTTGGAATATTTGGAAGTCATGAGTTCCAGTTTTTTGGGGGCGAATCAGGCGCACTTACATGTACTCTGTAAACCAAACGTATGTTTTTGTGTTTACCTTGCCTGGACTTGCAGCATTCCATTGTGGATAATGTACTTTCACTGCACTCTGCCACTTGGCTTTAACTACCATATATACATGTAATTAGACTTGAATGGTTACCATATGTGCCAGAGGCAAATGACAAGCAGTTTGCTGAAATTTCCAATTTGTTGTAGCATGCTACTGGTATAACTGATTTGAAACACATATTTTGCAGTGCCGCTGAGACCTGCTGAAAAAGCATTCAACCTTGACCAATGTGTTGGGTGAGTCTGGCCTACTGATGTACAATGTGTACATGTAGGGTGTATGCCTGCATACATGTACATGTACAGTATATGTACATGCCTTTTGCCTGTGGTTTGTGCTAATTGTCACTACACACACATGTACAATGTACATGTATTGTTCTGGAACACGTACATGTACCTGCCCAGAGACCAGTCCATTTGACAGGCTAAGCATCCACTTACAAGTAGAGGATTCAAAACTGTTACAAGTAATGAACAGTGTGTACTTTGTAATCAAAACTCAACATTTGCAAACTTTCTTTTGGTCATACAAATGCCAGCTTCATGACAGGAAAGGTTTCCTTCCTCCATCAGTCTCAATACAAAGGTCGAGACCTGCACTAGTATGGCAAGGAAAAGAGAGATCACATACATCTATAGATACAATTTTCATATTTTTATTAATTTTCTTATGTTACTTGTTGTAGATTAAGAAGTAATTGTGCTGGCTGTTTTCATTGCCTGCAACAAATTTTAAAGTCACCTACAGTATATACTAAACATTTTAGATAAAACTTGCCTCAAAGTTATGTGTAAACTGTGCATATTGAAAAAAATAAAACTATTAAAAAGACATCAAATGATATACAGTGTACAGGTACATTTACATATTCAATTATTGTACCAGTAATCCTTCAGAATTGATCTGAATGTTAGGCTTATTCACTCTAAATAGTCCTCAGTGACACTACTGCACATACATGGACAGTACCCATAAGGTGGGCATAAACAGTGAATGTCAATTCCAACACTATTATTATCTAATCTGTTATCCTACCTTATCTTTCTTCAGTCCCTTGATAGGGGCAGTGTAATTATTGGTTCCCTGGAAACATACATGTACACTGGAACCAAGCTCTTGAATGCACTTGTGCAGTAGGTGGGCTTGAACTTCAAAGAAGGTGTGGTGCGGGTGCATGTTTGTTGTAACCTGCCTCTGCAGATGTGTTGATACAGGCATTTGAACTCCCCCATTCAGCAGCTACATGTACATACCAGTACATGTACATGAGTGGGCCTACGGTGTACATATGTATGTGTACATTGTAAACAGGATGCACTTGCTGCGCACACACTGCATGTAGAGTAACTCCACCACCGTAGTTGTGGGGACATACACTCAACATTTTCACCTATTTTGTGGGGACCGAAAACATTGCGGGGACTCAGAAATATCCCCACAACTCGGTTCAAGTTTCCCTAACAAAAGAACTTGTCCCCTTAACACGGTGAATGCCTACCCATACATGTACACATATGTACGAGACCGGTACATGTGTACCTGCACTTATTGTACACAAGTACATGGTAAAAAAAACTTGGGCCCTACCTGTACATGTGTACATGTACATGTAGTTATTGAAACTTTAGTACATGTACTGTAAATGTACCGATAGTGTTGTAGTCAAGTACATGTACATTGTACATAGGTACCGTAAGAGGGAATAAAGCATATGGGCATTTGATGGTAAATGCACAAAGGTAAGATTACTAGTAGGAACTGTAAATGTAAGACTTCAGACATCCTGGCAGTTTTTATTGTAAAATATACATGTACTGTATGTTCTAAGGAGAAAAGTGCTGAGAAAGGACTGCAGAATGGTAAGGATTATAAAAATGAAAAGCAGCTTTTACCTCACAGTCACATGGAGCCATTGTGAACTTGGGCATACATGTACATGTACGTGTAAGTGCTGAAAAGTCTCTCATAAATTGCTAACTTAATACATGTAAGTGTGATGTCCCTGTGGTCTGAGGAGGTTCTTGATGTCTTGGGTAGACCTGCTGAAGACACAAGTGGACACCTGCTGCTGTTGCTGCCCGTACACACTGTCATGACTAGTACTATACACTGTGGTTTGTACATGTACTGTATATGGTGTACATGTACCATGTACGTACATATACATGTATGTGCACCAGTGGTAGTGTAGCTCTGTCAGAGTTCAGTTGAACGTGGATGGCATTGAGCATTTCAGATCCCATCTACATGTACATGTAACCTGTAGTTCAGCAAAGTTTTGAATAATGGTTCACCATGCACATGTAGTTTTTCTTTCAGTGAAATTTCCATTGTTTACATACATGTACATGTCAGTTCTTCCTACTTCAGGTACATGTACCTGTAAATCAATGGAAATTGAAAAGTTTTTCCAATATTTATAATAGAAATAGACTGGCAGGTATTTTCTTGATAGGTCGATTGATGCTTCAATCATGCAAGTACATAATGTACATTTTTGCGTTTGGCCATGATGTGAAACCATCAGTCAAAACTATCCAGTAAAGGCTCCCTTTCAAACCAACCATGGAGGATATACATGTACATCATGTAGCTTTGGCCACCCATAAGAATAGGAGCCACCATGAGAAATGCCTACATGTATGGAGTAACTAAGTAAATTTCACAAGCAGGTGGAATTCATTTGTACACTTGTACATGTATACTGCACATGTACATGTGTGCACATTGATACATTTGTTAAATGCTTCCAAAACAATTTTCACATTTGATGCTTGCCATTTTGAATTCCAGATTTGAGCATAGCAAAATATACACCTACATTGGGGAGGTGGTAGTCTCCATCAATCCGTACCGGACAGTCAACATCTATGGGCCCGAGGTAGTGGAGACGTACCGGGGTAGAGAGATCTACGAAAGACCCCCGCACATATTCGCCATCGCCGACGCAGCCTACAAGAGCATGAAAAGGCGTGCCAGGGACACCTGCATAGTCATCTCCGGTAGGCAGAGGGTTCACTGAAGATATCACACCCTTTGCAAATGGTCTTCCAAAATGCACGTTGTACAGCATGAAGATCTGGCCAACTCGGGAGGAATGATTTTGTGCTAAAATTGTGGTTGATTCTGCAAGATTGAGGTTGGGTGACTGTAGGGACTGCGTGGGAAGGAGCTGGGTGAATGAGGTGGTTCTTGAGATAACATCCTACGCAAACACTTTCACTGTGACAAAGTAGAAAGGGAGGTGTCTGGCTAAAACAAAAAATGAACCACATGTACTAATACATGTACATGTACATGTATATTACAATCTGTAAACACCGGTACCATACAGCTCACATTCTGAAGCCATGTTCAACATTGGACTAAAAATTGTTGAAAATTACTGCGAGTGCTTGCTAACATTCCATCATGGTAATTCTTCTCTGTGTCCATACTTGGATTCTTTGCAAGCAGTGGAAAGTACCGTTACTGATACACGTGTACATGTACACATACGCTTGACCGTTCCTAACCTGCTGATATTGGATGTCCTTTTAGAATCTCATGGGGGTGCCCTCTGATCGATCTTGTGCGAAGGTGACGTTAGGGAAGTTCTGGTACAAATTTTAATTTTTTAGAGTTTTTTTCCTACATTGTCAAGTCGTTCATTTGGCATCACAAGTCCCCTCTATTTACATGTATGTACTGTACCTGTATGTGTGTTTGGGCCTGTGCACGGGGCACAATACGTAGGGTGTACATGTACCTAGTACCAGAAGGCATGCCCTGACCATTCATGTTATCGGACATGTTTTACCCTACAGTGGTTGTCCATATGGGACTTCTCTGCAACCTAAAAATTAACAAGTTACAGTGTAAGTCTTCTGTGACCCTCTTGACCCTGCCAAATTTCTGCTGCAGAAATGTAAAACTAATGACCCACATTTGACACTTGACAATTTTGACAATTTACCAGCTGTCGGCATGACAGCAGTCTTCGTAAGTTTTGCCCCAAAAGTCCAGCGTGAACACGGTTTTAGTTTTTACATTCTGAAGAACTGGAGGAAAACTTGCTCTGATTGACAAGAATCATATGAAAACTTCACTGCCGTAAGTTTGAAGTTTTTTGTGTTCCCTATACCAACACTGGATGATCCATGCTCTCTCAGAACTTTTTCGGGTGAAAAATATAAGCTTGTTCGGGTGGGACTCAGACCCATGGCCTCTTGCTTAAACAAGTCCAATGTCTGGAGCCGATGTAAATTTGAATATTTGGTTAACCTAAATTTTATGGTAAGGTAAAAATGATTACTGTTGTTCTGTGCTTGTCTTTACAGTTTTCTTCAGTTGTTGGGCAGCATTGTTGTACTTCAACTTTCTAGTACAAGTATCTTGATTTCCACGTACATGTAGACAGGGATTAACATCTTGGTCAGTCATTATGTGTTTCAATGGTGCTAAAACAAAAGCATTACTGCCAATACCAAGGCTTTTTTTAACGGCAAAGAAGTCCGGAACCATTTCACATACAGTGCATGTACCTACCTGTAGATGCAGGTGTAAACATTTTGTGGCTAGCGTTTAGTGATCAGAAATGAGGGCTTCAGTTTTGTTTCCTTTCTTTTGCTTTAAGGGGAAAGTGGTTCTGGAAAGACGGAAGCCTCCAAGATTATCATGAGGTACATAGCAGCTGTAACTAACGTCAGCAAACAGCAGGAAGTAGAAAGGTAGGAATTATGGCTGATGCATTACAGAAGTGGTGTTCAAAGTTTCGATATCGAATTTGTAGTTCAGAAGTGGAAGTCATTGTGAAATTGAACCTCTACTTGCCAGATTTCGTGGAAGGCTTGATCAAAAATTTGCAATTAAAAACGAAACAGATAACAACTTGGCAATAGTTGAACATACATGTACGTAAATTCATTTTGTGCTTACTTCCACAATATGCAAGTGTACGTGTACATTGAAGGTGGATTCACGAATACATATATTGTACATGATCCGTGTTAGCCACTGGTAACGTGGTGGGTCTCTGAACATTTTAGATGACATCAAAATCAAATTTTGTATTTCATGTTTAAATCACCATTCATGGTGTCACTAAAGGTGTGAGAGTGCTTATAAGTATATGTAAAGAAGGGTTTAAATTTCATCATACTCCTTCTGAATTTTAATAAACATGTTTGTATTGGGTCTTCAGTTTGACACAGGTACCAAAAAAACGAACTTTTAAGCAAAACATAATAGATGTCAACATGTGTGCTTCCTGTGTGCTGATCTAACCTATGTGTATGTCAGCGGCTCAACCCTTACGTTCTTTAACCCTAACCCCCTAGGGTGTGTGTAAAATCATACTGAAATGGGAGGACACATCAGGATGTTAGGGTTTGAAGGGAAAAGTCTGGGATAATGTGAAAATGGAAATGAAACAGAGGAAAAAGTGTATGGGCACAAAGATTCATTGGACTACGTGCCCTACAACCAGTAGTAACGTTACCCATTTAAAGTATTGGTTGCTTCATTTGAAACAACTGACACCTGACCTCTAATGCTTTTGACATGTTTTACCAGAAAACCACGCCCTGAATCAGCATGAAAACGTGCCCCCCCCCCGAAAAAACATTACTTTTCTTCACCGTTTTCAGATACCATTTATGTAGGAAGCAGAACTATGGGGGGGGGCTTGTGTATGCACAGCGTATCAAACAAAAAACTGTTACAAGATACAATGTACATAAATGTAGTTGATCAGTTTAAAAAGTAACCCTGTTATTCTAACATTCTCCTGCAGGGGACAGGATGACTAATAGTCATGCAGGCAGCTGTACAAGTTTTTTTTTCTCTTAACTTTGTATGTGCGTGAACAGGCATTTGTGCATGTGAAGTATTTAATTTTTTGGTGTTTCGTTCAATGTACATGTTATGCATGCAGACCGTGATCTTGCATGAGCCGCTTGTGATACATTTACATGTATGTTTTAAAAAAGGCATTAATTTTGTGGAATACCAGTAGATTTAATGCCATAGGCCGCTGTGTTCGAATAAGGGCTGGATGTGATTTCGAACTGTGAATGTCTCAAGGCCTAAGTCTGAGTGAGAACAAATACACATGTAGTTGAATGTATTTGGATTATTTATTCAACCTTCCAAATCCCCTCAAAAGCAGGAGATCAGTTCCTTGCAAATATCAACGTAGGTTTCACATTTTGTTTTTCAAAGAAAATGATAATGTTGGGCACTTCTGTTAAGGAGCAGTAACATTTGTTAGACAACAGCCAACATTAACAGATGGCAAGTTCCTGTCTTTGCAGTATGTTTCAAATATGATTACATTTTCTGTCCCAACTTAAGTGACTTTTTATTCCACATTACACGCAAATATGGAGGTTGTAAAGGTGTCGGTCTGTTACCATGGCAACATTAACGACCTTGAAGCAAGGTCCTGTCTTCACGTATGATTACATTTTTTCCAACTTCATGGAGTTTTTATTCCACATTACACCCAAAAATAGAGGTTGCAAAGGCGTCAGTCTGTTATCATGGCAGCACATACTGTACCTGTACATGCACATGTACAATGTTGCTGATCCTAATGTAAAGTCCAAATTTCAGAAAGAAAAAGAAATCTTTGTGATAAAGAGATAGGGTACTTCTGAAGAAACAGCACTAGAGTTCGCAGTCTACATGTGAGTACACGTAGGTCCTAACAGGTTGTACATTTACATGTATGGTACCTTGTACACCTGTACCACCATATGATAGAACAGGATACGTTGTGAACATCCTTCCCTATGTGTCAGTGTCTTAACCGTGGAATTATCCAGAAACTCAATGTTTGTACTGAAAGTCCAGTAAAAAAATGAAGTAAAATAAACAAAGTGGAGAAGAAAATCTGTGCCTTTGTGTTTGCCACATGCATTCAGCTGGACCGTACAGTGTATGTGCATGTTTTTAAGTTTACTCATTTATAACAGCTTGAAGTAAGGTTTCGAATGCAACTTAAACATTGTAACAGATAACACTGTAACTGAATTTGGACCTTTTTTATTTTGTTGTTTTTCATTGATTCAGAAATAAATGCATGTAGAATGTATTTTAATATTTTGATTATCAATTGAACGTGCAATATTGGAATAATTGGCATTGGCTTTAATACATACATGTATACCGGTGCAAATAGTGGAAGACCCAGACATAGCTTGTATGGTTCCAGTGGATGAAGTTGTGCATGTTTTCCCCACAGAGTGAAGAATATCCTCATCCAGTCCAACACCATCCTTGAGGCCTTTGGCAATGCCAAGACCAACCGCAATGACAACTCCAGTCGCTTTGGGAAGTACATGGACATCAACTTTGACTTCAAAGGAGACCCCATTGGGGGTCACATCAATAACTACCTGCTAGAAAAGGTACCTGTAGGCAGAGAGATTTTCACACTAGGATTTAATAATGCCCCAGTGGATTGTTCCATGTCGAATTTGCCCCGGGCGCGGCATTATTTTTTGTTGGAAATACAGGCTTTTTAAAATGACAAAATACTACCAAAAAACACATCCTTTACAGAGTTGGAATTTACAAGCGCTGACCCTTGGTGGTCATTTGATCAAGATTTATGTGACATTTCTTTTATACGCATCATCACTTTTTTGAAAACTGGGGCAACACGTACCTGTACATGTATATCATGGGGGATATACATGTACTTGAAGTTGCTGCAGTGCTCGGCCACGGTTCATGGCCACATGAGGGATCCGCACACGGCCAACCTTCACGGACTAGTTAGAACCTCAACGGGTGTACAGGAATCACTTGAGCATGAGGACAAGTATAGTCATCATGCAGCACTGCGGCACATATACAGAATTTGTTGGAATGGGTTTAGCTGTCCTCCGTGTTTCAATAAATCCCTGTGTGTTAAGACATCATCTGACATGAGGCACCGGTAGTTCAAGTGGGTGCAAGTAACTCAGTGTATGGTATCTGGTGATTACAACTGTGCCAAAATATTCAGAAGAGTAGATTTCTACATTTTAGGCTGTAACCTTTCCTCTTAATTTTGTGAAGAAGCCAATAAGCACTTTGTAGAGCAGTTTCACCAGCTTTCTGCAATTTCCACTCAGGTGAAGGAAAAGAAGTCAGTGATGTAAAGTTAGAAACATACTGAGCAAGATAGGTACCATACATGTACATGAACTTCAACCTCAACTCACTGTAAGCGTATTTGTTCATTGAGTCTGTGGATTGACTGACTTGGATTGTCCTGAATAGTGGAGCAGAACTGTTTAAGTATTTGCCTCAGTTGACCCTAAAAACACCAGCCAACGTTTGCACCCTTAACATTCAGCTAGCTTAAGTATGTACGTGTAAATGTACGCTATAATTTGTTTCTTTCTGCTATCAAATTCCTCAAAGTTCATAGAGGCACTGCAGCCAGAGTTCTTGAGCGGAAAAAAAAAGACAAACATGAAATGTTTGGTTTTAGAGGTGAG
>NW_019091606.1:110746-185102 GCF_001949145.1 Acanthaster planci | reverse complement strand
CACAGAACCAGATAGAAACTTGACATCCAATCAGTACTAACCTACATCTATGTACAGTACATGTTACATGTACACTGTACATGCTTCAAACCCTTGTCACAGAGGTGGAAGGCGAGGAAAGTTCCATTGCACCAACTGGACTCCTCGAGAAACTCTAGCTAATATGGAGTTTTTACAGATTACATGTACAAATTAGTAACATTTCTGACACCAGCATTAAACTACAAAAATTGCCCTAAACCAGGCGTGCAACTTTTCCTTGGATTAGCTGATTTCCTTGTTTTTTACTTCACGCTCATGCCACTGAAAATTTAAAAACACTTTGGACTTTCCTCCTCGTTTGTCAAGTGTGCTGTTTGTGAGAGACTTATGCACTGTTGAATTTCAACACACGTGTATAGCATTGCATTAATTGAAACTCATTGTTAGAACCTGCACTTATCACTCAAATGGGAACTGGATATTTGACCCCATTACCTGCTACATTATAATGTATTGGCGTATTCACATTGTCATCTATTGGTATCTATACTGTGGCCTCTATTGCAGGATGTTTTGTCTTTTTAAAAGACATACATGTAAACACGTATTTGGCATTGTTAGCTTTGAGGTACATGTAGACTTTACATGTACCGTTATGTGTACATGTAAATGTAAAGCCTGATTTATAGTTGGTCAGTAGTTTCATTTTTACTTATGTGAACTTACATGTAATAGCATCTTGGAAACCAAATCATTTACTTAAATGGGTACCGGTACATGTACCGGTACACTGTGTACACTCGTATATTTACAGTACTATATGTACATGTACATGTATGTACATGAAACTAAAAACATGGCCAATGGAAATGCTCTAAATGTATTAGATACATGTACATGTGTGTACAGTTTGTACATGTATCGGTACATTGTGTGTTTTCTATTATTGTACAAATGTAAGTACATGGATGCAGGGCACTTCCGATATTCCATCATGTAGTATTGGATTAACAGGTTGATTAACAAAATGCAAATGATAAGCCTAATGAGATACATGCCAGTATGTACTGAGTGAGTTCAAAGCATGTCACTGCAGTGGTTACCGGTGCATTCAAATTAGGCATCAAACTTTTTGCATTTGCTGGTTTCTTTTCCCTTTTTTGTTTTGTAGGTCATTGCACCGGTAAATTGAAAAAAACACTGTACATGTACAATGTTGACACATGTATATGTACATGGGTTATTCTATAAATTTGGGGTGCAATTTTTTTCCCCCTTCCCTGTCCCATCTGGCATACATGTAAGAGGTAACAGGGACGGAAAATGTCACTCTTTGTCATGTTTGGACCCCAAATTTGTAGAGTGACCCAAGGTACATGTACATGTATATACATGTATTTAATTTGTTTGGTTTTAGTTTTCCCTGATTCCCTTTCGGTTTGCCTTGGGGTGTACATGTACACGTAGCAACGTTATTTTGATGGGGGATGTGTTGGGTAGAGTAAATGTGAAAAGGGACACTCAGCATCCTTGCTAAACCTTTTGTTTACAGGTCACCCAACTTTCTGAAAATACGAGGAAGGGGGAAAGCAACGTACTGTTCAAAATGAATGGCACAGCCTGCACTCTTTATGGCCACAAAATTTCTAAAGTTTTCACAACGTCGGGTATGGTACATGTAACTTAACAGTAAGGCAAAAAATCCTGCTCGTGGGGAAAAAATGGGCACTACCCTCCTTTTGCTGTAACAGTCAAAGATTCCTTCTACTTTCTACTACAGTACAATATACATACACGAACATATAGACATACATGTATCACATGTCACTTGACTGATTTTGACTGATAGGACAACTGTGTCAAGAATGCATCTCTAATGTGCAAAAAAGGGCACTTGTTACAAAATATTGGTGGCGGGGGGGATAACCTGTACGCCTAAGGTTGCTACATGCGTGTCACCGTTAAATGCGCAGAGAATCAGAGACTCAATATGTTTTATACACTTACTGGTATGAACATGTATACCAGTGCACTGTGTATTAGAAATTGTGGAATTACCTACCAGTTCATTTGCTACCCTACACATGTACATGTAGGTACCGGTACATGATGATTGTCAAGTAATAACATGTACAAACTTGTCCATTTTTAACACTAACAGTCCTCAATCCTCCACTTTCAATATGTTTTTACACTCATACCCCTGGGGTTAGGGTTATTGGCCTTAGTGTCATGTTTTTGCAAATAATATTTCATATGTACCGGTACACGCATATGTTTATGAACATGTGCGCATGTACAAAACATGTACCGGTAGATTTTTTACGGCAGCTTAATCCCATTTCATGCACATGTCTGTGTCACATGTACATGTACTTTTATTGTGCATACTGGTAAATGACAGTAGTTCTGCTTATACACGTATTTCAAGTTTACACACCCCATTGATTTTCACCTTGTTTTTCTTGTTAAGGCTTTATACCATTAAATTGGTCTGAACTGTTTTTTTTTTTTAAATGAGTAAATAAAGTGGTAAAATATTAATGAACGTGATGTTAGCTACTTGTACTTCTGATGGAGCCAGAGATTGATAGGGTTTGTAATGTGTTATTTCAGTCTCTTTTCTCACAGACATGCAAACATGATAAATATTTTGGTGTGATGGGTTAATTAAAAGTAATAGTATTGTTAACACTTTGCTATGAACACGTACATGTACACGTTACCGTATGCACATGTACATGTATGCTTTTCCTGCTGCGATTTGCTGATAAAATGTGAATTTATACATTGCACTGTACATACAGTGTACGTGTACTTGATTGCATACAAAATGTACATCCTGCCATTGTTAAATTTTAATTCAGACCGATGGCCCTTCCCAAAAAAGGGGAAAAGAAAGTGAATCAGTTCAGGACTGATGCTGTCAAAAATTTATTTGAGCCCCATTGTTATTTTGTATGTAGCCTTCAGCCCATCCTGACCTCATCTAGCCATTGTTTGGGTTAAGTGATGCTTAATGTCCGGCTTGCTGGCTCTGCATGCCAGCACATTTCCCTTTCCTGTTTGACATCCACACCCCAAACCAAGCAAACACCCCCGTAGATTCTTAACAAAGGAAGAAAAGACAACAGAGAGAAGAAGACAAGGATGTCAGAAATTGTCCTTAAAAGGATTGACATACATGTACGTGTACTGTATTCTAGTTTTGCAGACAAGTATTGGAACACATATATGTACAGTACGTACATGTACATGTAAATAAAAAAAAATTGCTCTGTCAATGCCCATGTAAACTGTGCATATGTACATGTACATGTGTATTGTACATGTGCAGTCACTTCAAGCACAAAGTACAATGTATCATTAGTGGCCAAAATTAAGTATCCCCCAGTTATGCACTGTCCCTTAATACCTGAATGTGGAAGTTGGGGTTTTCATTGCGAGAGATTTGTTTACTTGATTTGCATTACATGTATGTTTTCTGCAGATTGGCCTAAATTTCAGGCAGCATGTAGAGTCTCTTACATGTGTATATGTAAACTACTGGTACATGTCCTGGTTTCTCCCTTTCCACCTGCCCACAGGAAAGTAAGAAAAGAGAATGGACAGAATGGCAAGGTAATTAAAGCGAGAGATCAATCAGGGGTGTATTGATTTGCTGTTTAATTGGGCCCCCGTCACAGAGTTGTCTTCAGTGCTGGCAGTGACAGGAAGATGAGCTAACCAACTGTATCAAGTATAGACTGTAGGTACCGGTATGTACATACATGTACATGTACGTATACCGGGAGTACCATACCGGCAGGCCTTCTGTAGGCATGTCAGGGACAGTTTGCAAGTGGACTTGCGGCACTTGATGAGGAAGATGCAACGTCAGACTGGGCCTGCAGCGGAAGTTGATTCAAATCAATACCCATGTATCGCAGCTATGAGGAAAGCCTAGGAATTACTTTCAGCTCAATTTTGTTGACCCAAGTGGGGCCGTGATTTCATTTCCATTAGCTTGCAAGTTGTTTGGTGCGGTGTAAATGGCAATGCGTACGCATCTGCTGTACATCCGTGTGGTTTAAGCTCATGGAGTGCAGATGTGAGCGTACAATAACTGCCTCTATCTTGGAACCAAATACTGTACATGTACTTTATACCGAGGTCATAGTGACAATAAAGTCTGGAATTTAGTGGAAAGATATTGGCAGTAATTATTGATATCATTAGCCATATATTGCTACAGCTTGAAGAGGAAGTTAGATGCACACTGTAAATTGTGCTCTCAAAATTAATTGTTATGCCAACAAGGAAAACCTGTAGAAACACCCATATATGTACATAGTGTAAAAAACATGCTTGATACATGTACATGTATATGGAGTTGTTCCAACTTCTAATTCTCTCTCAGAAAAGGAGGAAAAAGTTCATAAGAGAAAACAGGAATCCAAAATGTCGGTCAGCTAACTACCGGTACAAAGAAGGGACAAGGGCAAAACTTTGTGGCATCAAGGACAGGCTGTACATGTATGTACACTGTGTGTACATGAAGCACAAAACATGCTTGTATTTAAACACATAAAAAAGGAGACATATATATATGTGTAATGGGGGGTAACTGAAATATAGATATTAAAGATAAAATGTTTAAAGAAAGATGAACGCCATCAGTGGCTTTTCTGCTGTGTGGACATTTTCAAAACTCAAAATTAAATCATATTGAGGAAAGGACTTGGAAACATGCTTGGAATAGCATGAAATTCTTGTTTGTCTGTCACTTGAACGTCAGATGTTCTGATACAGGAAAAGAAGTATTTGTAAAGAAAAGTACACATGGAAAATCAACCATTGACATCCGCAGCTAAAGCAAGTTTAATTGCAACTTTGGCAATTTGGGGCTAAAAGTGTTCATTGATGTCAAATTTTGTGATGCATTGATTATTTTGCATTTGCCACTCCTTCACAGACCTTAACCCTAACCCCCAAGGGTTGCTGGCCCTAACCTTCCCCATTCATACAAAGTTAAACACCCATATGGGACTTTATGCACAGAGGCTGTTGGACTTTGTTTTTTCTGAGGTATGCCAAACCCAATGCAAAAGCCAGCTGTTGTGGATCTACCAGACCTATCCCCACAGAATTAAACACTTTAGTACTGTTTAATTCTGTGTGGTTGGGGAAGGTTAGGGTTAAAACATCCAATTTCCCCCAGCCACCCCTCAAGACTCAGACTAGTGACAGAAAAGCAAATTCACATGGACACAGAAAACTCATTGTCAAAATGGGTAATAAGAAGTGGTCCTGGGAGGTGGTGAATTGTAAGCTGCCAGAAAGGTATGCAGAAACAAACAAAACAGTAAAAAAAGGATACAGCTATCTTGTTTCTTTTCTTCTTTAATGTAATCTTTATCCAGTGAACCAGTTTGGCATTCCAGCAGAGCATGCCTAAAATGAAGCAAATCTCAGGTCATTTGGGAACAACAGCATGCCCACACGAAGTCTGCCTCATCAGTCCGGCTGTACCCCCAACTTACTCATGTGGTTTGTTCTCAAATGACCTCACCTATTTTAAATATGTACTGAGCAATCTTATTCATAAACATTAGCATGCGGGCAAAATTTGAGTGTGTTTTTCAGTCACATTCATGCACCAAGCATTGGGCATGTACATGTACATGTATTTGTACATGCCCACAGTGAACAAGTCAGTGTAAATTCATTGATTGATCAACACGCAATATCAAGTGGAAACGCATTAACAGCAAACGTTCTCCTCTTAATTGTTAGAGGAACAGGTTGGTATAGGTGTACATGTACGTATGCATATGTACCGGTGTATGTAGGCACCAGTCCCTGTGCACATGTGCCATTGACATCAGTGGTTTTGCAGATGTTAATTGAAGTATATAGAGTGACGTAACGTAACGTAAGTCTCCTTAGTTGTGAGGTAACTTACCGGTATCAGGTTGAAAGCCTCTAGACAACAAGTACAGAGGTGGTTGTATTTTCAGGGAATATTCTATGCCAAATCTGGTGGCCGAAAAAGTCCAGGTTTGTTTGTACAAAATATTTATTAAAGAAAGTATTTTGACTTCGGTGGTTTTGAGAATGTTTATTCAAGCATTTCTATCAAATTTGCTTTCACTTCTGTGTTAATTTGCTTTGTGTTTTTAGTCAAGAGTTGTGCGGCAACAGAAAGGCGAGCGTAGCTTCCATTCTTTCTATCAGCTGCTGACCGGGGCCAATGAGCAGCAGCTTGGTGACTTGCAACTCAAGCGGGACTTCTCTCTGTACCATTTCATCAGTCAAGGCAATGTGGAGGTAGGGCACAAGACACAAAGAAATCGCACTTCATTAATTGCTTAGTGTCTTGCTCATACATGTATGTGAATGGAGCTTGTCTTTCAGAAAACAAATGACTCATTGGAAGGGTGATATTTGCCAATTATTGTACGTGTACATGTACCTCAACAGAATAACCGAGCTTGCTGCAAGCGTGTATTAAGCTGGTAGATACATGTTCATGTATTTGCTTGCTGCAAGCTTACATGAGATTGCACGTCATTCATGCTGTCAATGGCACGCAGAGAAGCTTGAGGCACACGCTTTAGGCAAGCTTGCTGCAAAGTAGACATGCTTACAGAAGTATGCAGCAAGCTTGCCTTTGGGCTAGCCAGCTTCTGACTATCCTGCGCATGAACACCTGAAGAAATCCATTCATCTAATTTTGGGGAAAATGGCAGAGCAGATCACGTGACATTAATTATACCCTCCTAATGGGTGGCATTCTTTTGCACCGGAAGGAGAATGCATTCTGCCCCGAACTGAAGTACACCCCCAATCGGCGAAAGAAAGACAGGTGGTTGCAAGCGGGTTCTTGTACGCAAAGACCATACAAAATACAAAGACCAGAAACTGGAGTCTTTTTTTTTGGCCTTAGTTATGCATACATACATTGTAAATTATTCATTGTTATTACATGTATATTACATGTGCATGTTCCTGTATATGTATTCACTGTGAACATCCATACATGTACATGTATGTTGCATTTACTGGACACACTGGTACATGTAGCTAAACCTCCGTGCATATACATGTATGTATAGGTATTGGCGTAGGAGATTGTTTCATTTCAGTATCTGAGGTTACAGTAATACTGCACTATTAGGCCTTGGTCACTTCCACCCTTTCGCCACACGTGGTGGGCATATCTTGCCTAAGGTTGAGATTCTACTCATGTACAGCTGGAAAATTTCACATGTTAGGGTGTATAGGGAGCGTCTCAAAAGTCGAAACATGCCTATTTCTACTGGAATGTGCCTTTACGGAACAATACAAATATGTTTCTGATGGGAATTGTTATATTCCCATCAGGTGCACAATGTGCCTTCTGATTGGGGCATGCAGTGCTCTTGCTGGAACACTCTTTAGTGTCCTAACTTTTTGGATGTGGAATAACAGTCCCACCGATATGTTTTCATAGTGTGCATGTATTACCAAAGAGGTAGGTTAAAAAAGCTATGGCTACATGTACATGTACGTGCAAACACGTTAGAAACAGGTTTTTCTTTTGTGGTTTGAATAGCCTGCCGCATTTAATGACAAGAAGAACCACAAGGCCACTCTGGAGGCTCTCAGGGACGCTGGGTTTTCAGCAGATCAACAGGCGTCTATGTGGAAACTCCTGGCTGTCATCTTACACTTGGTGAGCTTCTGCAGTCCACTGAATGTTGTCCAAGAACTTGAGCTATGTACGTGTACATTTGTACATGCCTCAGCTGGAAGGCACAGTGGGCTGTCTGTAATAGGCAGAGATGTTTTGTTGAAATGTACATGTGTGAGCAGGAGAGAATGGACATGTACGTGTACCTGAGTTTTTGTTGGTTCATGCTCAGAATGAACATGGGACATTTTTTCACTGAAAGTTTAATGTATTTCACTTCTGACAAAGTGGTGATGCCTAGTTTATATTTACAATTCTGCAATGCACATATAAGAACCAACCCTTCAAGTAAGAGTCTTCTATTCCAGAAGGTCAAGTAAGAGTTTTCTTTATGTATGGTATGGGCTCCGAGATGGACCAAGAGAGGGCACAATTTTCTGTGCAACGAAGGCTCGTTTGGTAGTTACTGCGCACCGTTGGTTCACAAACGACTTTGAAATGTAAGCGTTGCAGTCGCAGCATTACCAGTGCTGCTGCTCAGAAAAAAAAGTTAAAAGTGTCTAATTACATGTACTCTATGATGTGCAAATGCCACCATATTGAGTAAATAACAGGTTTCATCGCATTGTGCTGGACAACATCGGGGGTTTGTCAAATAAAATAAGAAATTATAAATATTGATAAAATATTAGAAAGTAATAAGCGAAGAATGTAAAGAATTGAAGTTGCTAAAAAAGTTACCGAAATTCCCAGATTCCAGGATTTTAAGTCATTTGCAAAGTTTCTGTGATTTCTGATGGAATGCTACAAATGTGATTACTCAGGGAAATGTCCACTTTGAGAGTGAGGACAAGGAGACCTGCTCCGTCAGCAATCCTGGGGAGCTGTCCACCATCGCCACGCTGCTCAGCGTCAGCCAGGAGGAGCTACAGACGGCTCTGTGCTACCGTGTGGTGGCAGCCAAGGGGGAAGTCATGGAGAAGAGCCACACCACGGAGCAGGCGTATTACGGCAGGGATGCGTTTGCCAAGGCGAGTGTACATATTAGGATTAGAAGTATTTATTAGGTGCAAATTCCATAGTTACATGTACTGGTATGATCAAATGCGTTGTACAACAAAGATGTATACCTTATTGACTTTAATGTGGTCTAGCCAAAGGTTTTCAAAGGCACCTAAGGCGGCCACCAAAGACCAATTTCAACCTACAGAGCACTAGAGATTGCAAATTTTTCTCTACACAAAGGGAGAAAAACTGCAGAACTTACAAACAAAAAGGCTTGTGTTCTGGAGAGAATAACAACTAGATTACATGTAGTTAGCTAGAGATTTAACCATGACCAAATCATTCTATAAGGCATCAGTCTGAAGACCGGGCTTCTCTTTGCATTGTCACTGCAGACTACCTGTTATGGGCAACATTTGGCCTTCAATCTACAGGAATAACAATGTGGGAAAAATGAGTGGGCATTTGTAATACCCTGCTGATTCTCTGTCCTGGTTGGCTGATACATGATCATGTGGGCTTCACTAGCTATTACAAGTTTGAAGGTATCACGCATGTGTAATTTCGGGGATGAGGTACTATGCCCAACGTTTTTGAGTGGTTACAGTGTCCTCACGTGATGTGAAAAGCAACTCAAAAACTACATCTAGGGAAACTAAAAGGATTCTGTTGATGTACACGTACCTGTTCAATTCTGATTACTCAAGAAAGGCATTCCTGTTTTATTGTTGGTTGGGGGTGAGGCCAAAGTAGCAGCGTCCATGAGTAGGATCATCTTCCACACTTTGACCCAACCAAGCATGACGAGTTAATACATGCATGTCAACCACGGAAATGAAAAAAGAATTCTTTAACAAGTGTATACATCCTCCGGTGAACAACATTTCATAGAAAAATTGTGTGTGTATGTACACACATCCTTACACAGCTATACGTGTGGGGTATTTCCTTTGTTTTCGTGTACAAAACTCCCACACAACACACACAAAATTTCAAATCACTCCAATTTAATCCAAATTCACTTTCCTGGGTTGAAATTTCAACCGTATGTCCCTTAGATAAAACACTTCAATTTGCGACAGATTTTTACCCATCAAAAATTTCCCCTTTTTGAGTTATTTCCAAATATCAGTTTCGTGAAATTCTTGTGGGGTACCAATTTTGGTACCCCATAAGGTAAAAACTGGCCTTGTGGGGTACTTCCCATTGTTCTGGTATCCCACAAGGCCCCATGTATAAGCGCATGTCATCTGGCGTCAAGTAGTTAAGAAAGTCTATTCACTTTGTTTCTTGCTACAGGCCATATATGAGAGACTATTTACCTGGATTGTCGGGATGATAAACAGTGCGATTGAAGTACGAGGGACCAGTCTAGAGCATGGCAAGAACACTGTCATAGGAGTGTTGGACATCTATGGTTTTGAAATCTTTGATGACAATAGGTATGTACATGTACCATTGTAGCAACATGTAAATGGGTTTCTAATTAATCATCAAATCATCACTGATAAATGTTTTTTAGCACTTTCTAATTCCGTGTTGCAGGAATATACAATATAAATCAGGGAAAGAATCATGTACATGTGTTTTGGTGGAACTTGAACCTGCATGTATGACCTTCCAGCTTACCTCTACAGTTCTCTGGTCTCTCAATCAAGGTTGTTGTGATGGGGTCATTGGACTGGCTTGTTTGAATATGTCACAATACTTTGCATCACTAAGAGGCCACCAAGGAAAGGCCATTTTTTGCAGTGCACTGTGGGAGATGGTCGACTACTTGAATTATTCCTGATATTTGTCTATCAGGGAAGAAATTAAGTACATGCACGTATCAGTGTATTCTGAGTTGAAGTTTTGATTAATCCTTTCTTCTTTGTTTTGCATTGAATGCTCCAATCTGTCAAAGATTTCTCCTACTTGAAGTTGTCTGCTGACGTGCTCTCAAATGCAAAATTGCAGCAAGGTGGCCATGCATTGCTTGACTATTTACTTGAAAAATGGCCCCTCTGTGGCAACCTCTGTATGGCTTACTGTTGTGGGAATCACTCTTATTTCACATGTACACGCGTGCAGCAGCAGGTACATGCACATTTACCACAGACAAGGACCAGTGATGGAGTTTTTGCTCTGGAAGGATATAAATTCTGATTTGGGATTTTACTATTATCCATACTGTCCACAAACAAGAGAAAGTTCTAGTAATCATTTATGTTTGTAGTATTGCACAGACCAGGTCGGACCAGGGTGCGTAATAACAGACCTCCCAGCACTGGGTATCAAGAATTCAGAATCCTTCTCCCCAAAATTCATACTTTTTCATGAAAATTCATAATATTATACGTAACATCATATTTCTCCTGTAAAAACTCACCGCATGGTACTTGCACTCTTACACAATGGTGGTCGATTCCACAGAAGGGTTTTGTCTTGTCACGGACCCTCTACTTGGTTCCAAAATGTTCTTCTGTCTGTAGCAAAACCGGACACCACGCAATGCAACATACAATGTAGCTTGTCAATAGAGGGCGTTTTATCACGTGATCATGTCCAACTCGCAGCAGGTACATGTCAAAAGAGGGTGCTGTAACGGACGTGGTTTGTTGCGGTACAGTTAATGTACAAGATTATGTGGACATTTTCCGATAACTGATAGGCACGTCAATATTGCTATTTGGCAGAAATTTTAGGGTCAAAATCGGAATGGCGGAAATGGAGTGAAACAGTGGAAATTTTCCGCCAAATGGGTTGGGAGGTCTGATGATACCGTAAATGTTGTTCACATTTGCATATCCCTATTTGCTGATCACTGTTCATCTCCCACAATACCTCTAGAGAATTTAGCAGTCACAGAAACGTGTTCTAAAAGCAGCGGCAACCAATTAAAAAGGAAGTAGCCAGGATAAAACTGTGAATAAGGAAAGTAAAATGAAATTGATCCTAATTTGACTGATATACACATATAAACATGTATGTTTTATGCAGAATACAACAAACCAATTGAAGAACAAACTTAAAAACGTAACATAAAAACAGCTATTTATTTAACAAAGTTTCAGCCATTCGGCCTTCATCAGGTTACGTATACATGGATTGTATACCTGCAACAGTTCAACGTGTACATGGAGATATCTCTTTTCTACGGAACTGGATCTTCTGAACCGTAAAAAAGACAGAACATCCAATTTACCCTAGAATCCTTTGTTTTCTGACAGTTTAATATGTCTTAGGCCACTCAGATTGTTACCAGTAAAAAAGAGTGAAGTGACGTGTTCTCCCCCCCTCCCGTATCCCCCAGTTTTGAGCAGTTCTGCATCAACTACTGCAACGAGAAGCTGCAGCAGCTTTTCATCATGTTGGTGCTGAAGCAAGAGCAGGAGGAGTACCAGCGAGAGGGCATTGAGTGGGTCACCGTGGAGTACTTCAACAACCGGATCATCTGCGACCTGGTGGAGGAGCCTCACAAGGGCATCATGTCCATGCTGGACGAGGCCTGTCTGAACGTGGGCAAAGTAACTGACCAGGTAAATCAGAGGAGGCGTCACGTCGGACTTGTCTTTATACGGTTGTAACAATTGCCTACAGCAGGCAAGACACCAGATGCAGACAGTGGCAAAATAGATGGTGTCTGATACCGTTCCGTGAAACATTCATTCTTAATGGCTTCCGAAACTCTGGAAATTGTCATTTGAAATGCCTGTTTAGGGGTTGATACCGGCTTTTGAAGCCAAAGTTGTGTTCCAAAATCCATGCATTTCGTTCATGATCAGCTTTTCTCTTGACGATTCGGATGGTATTTTCAAGGAAGGAGAATATGGGAAAAATGTGTTGCGAGAGTGACATCGTTGCATACCCATCATCTCAGCTTACATACCGTAATTTGCATGGTTACGTCTTCTCTCTGATGAAAGGGCTGCACGCAGGCATTATATACATGTACTTCCAGGATGAGACCTGTCTCAATTTATGCTAGGTCACTGGTTAGTTCAACAGACATGCAATGACAAATGACACGGTGACAGACACCTGGGATTCCATAATCACAAACCAAGAACACTGTTACGCAGAATCTGTACTGAAACATTGCAGGTACATGTACACTTATAATTTTTATGAACACTATTGCTCCCCACTGGAGTGTGAACACTTGAAATACATGTACGTTTGTGATTCATCTTAAAAATGAAAGTGTCTGGTTCTGTGTCTCGTATGAATATTACTGTGATTGGGCTTGAATTACCAGTCAGGAATGCAGACCTGAGGACGTGCATTAAACAATTAGTCATTTTTATTGGCACACATTAGGCAGCTTTCCACTGTCTTATGTACCCAGATGTTTCTAGAGGCTATGAATCAGAAGCTAGCCACCCATCCACACTACACTAGCCGCACCTTGAACCCTGCCGATAAGTCACTAGAGTACAACAGAGACTTCCGCATCAGACACTATGCTGGAGATGTCATGTAAGTAAAAACTGAACACGGCCAAAGGGTCAGGACAGTAAATACTTGCTCCCGTCTTCAGTGTTATTTTTGAATGAAAAACAGCTACATTGTAAATCCGTTTCCTCAGAGTGGACAGCATTTGAAACATAAGAAAAAGAAGAAAACTCGAAAAAGAAAAGAGCACTGTGCCCCCAAATAATTTACTTTAGAATGGGCATGTGATCACTCAGCCCTTGTCAGGTTTTGTACATACGTGTATATGCACTTCTTTTTAACTACACCGCAACACCTTTCTCTACTCTACAAAAAAACGTCGTGTGCCCGACAGAAGGGCGTAAGCGCTTAGGCCCGTTTGTCGGGAAGCATGATCACTGCAAAAAAACTTTTCCCAGCAAAAGGACGAAAGTATGCAACTATTAAATTTTAATGAAATACGAAGATTTCTGGGCAAAAAGTAAAAGTAAAAAATGCCCAAGTCCTTTGATTAATAAGTTGTTCAAAGGTTGCTTTTGTACAGCCCAGGTTGATTTTGTAGTAAATTATATCGGGTTTTACTAAATAAAGAGAGTGTGTTTCTTACACCCTTTTGCCGGGAACATTTTTTTCTGCTGTGATCATGCTTCCCGGTGAAAGAGCGTAAGTGCGCTTACGCCCTTCTGCCGGGCACCCGACGAAATGTGAGTTGATTGTTTAATGTCTACTACTAGTGTCATGTTTGAAAGAAAAAAAGTCTGTTGAAAAGCATCTTCATCCCCTCTGTTTTGGATATTCTGAACTTGGGAAACTCAAACAGGTCTTATTCTTGGAGCATAAACAGTAAATTCTGCCCCCCCCCCTGTTAGAATATCAAAAGCTACTTTGCCACTGCCAAGATAATGGAGCTTTTTGGAAGACTTCAACAGGTGCATTACAGGTGCATAGCCTTATCTTAATAAGGTGAAGTGCTATTTTTTGTGGGCTACATATAAAGGACTTAATTGCCAGTAATTATTACATACATGTAGTGGTTTCCTGTAAGCAGCTGATCATTTTCCCTCCCACAAGATTCTAAGCAATAACAAGTAATTATCAGAGTTATGTTTTGCACTTCATTGCATTTGAAAGTTAAACAAGGGTGAAAGGAATGAGACATTTTGTGCACAGAATTCATTTTCAAGTTCACACTCACATTTCGCAAGGCGTAAAAATGCGTTGGGAAAAGGCGTAAAATCGACATAAATCTTCCCAACATAAATCTTTCCAAAAAGATGTGAAAATGTTTTTTCACTTTTGGCAAATGTGTGAAAAACTGTTCCCACATGGGGAATGGTTTTTCCTGTCATGTGAAATGATAATGTGAAATGAAAATTTCCCATTCCCAGGTTAACTTTCAGTTGAGTGTACATGGACCGAAGATGTACAGGAAGTAATACCCATGAACCAACCTACAGTGCTTTGATCTTCTCTCATGCGTGTCTCACAGGTATGATGTGAATGGTTTCATGTACAAGAACAAAGACACGCTGTATCAGGATTTCAAGAGACTTCTGTTCCTGAGCTCTAACCCAGTCATCTCTGAGATGTGGCCTGAAGGACAGAAGAAAGTGACTGAGGTGTGACCGCTCGTTACTTTTGCTTCATTTTTCAATTGAACATTTTTGAGAACTTGTCCAAAATACATGCATGCAAAATTGTGCTGCCTCTCAAGTTTGAGTTAACATTTTGGAGACTTTAGTCAACTCTGTAAATAGTAGCACACGTTCTGTGCTTCTAAAAACCAAAAGGAACAACATATTCCCAAAAATGCAACTTTTTATTGGAAAATATGTAAATGGTGCATTTATACAAAAGATTTTAGGACTGTTGGGTTCAGTTCTATGTAACACAATGATAGTACATTGTGATAAAAACAAGTTGATTCACTTGAAGAACTGAAAGTGTTTTTTGCCCTGTCACGTATATGACAGGTAACCAAGCGGCCACTCACCGCAGGAACAATCTTCAAGAATTCTATGATTGAGCTTGTGAAGAACTTGGCATCAAAGGTGAGACTGGCATAGAATACGGCCATTTCACAATAGTGCACCACCAACAGTTTGTAACGGGTTGGCCAATCATAATGTGCAAAATCTGTCGACCCAGTGCACGTTTGGAAAGGGTCGGCAGATTTCATACGTTGTGATTGGCCAACACGCTGCAAACTCTTGGTGATGCACTGTTGTGAGTTGCCTGCATTATAGTGACAGCTCCGTAGATAATGTGTGTTTGTTTTACTAGGTGCCAATTTGTAAGTCGTGTTCAAATTTATGAATTTCTTTGAGTGATGACATGCTACAATGACTGACCATAACCCGAGTCAGGGTACCAGACATTGTCAGCTTCCATGGACCAAATAGACAGTGTGGGCACCAAGAAAAGTTGCTGCAGTGTGTGGGCTGATGTGCAAATCACGTGCGACTGAAAATTAAACTTGTTTTTTGTGTGTAAAATTAGCAAATCATTGCAAAAACTTGCCTGGTGAGATGTACATAAATGTAAGCTCATGACACTGGTTAAGGTCCTGTGTAACCTTGGGCGGTATTGCCTTTTTTGATACGCAGTATCCGTAAAAAAAATACCGCGGTATTTACTAATACCGCAGTATTCGTTGCAGAAGGTATTACGTCATCAAAAAGCAGCGGCGATGCTGGCATTCAAAGGCAAACCACAAACAAAGCTAGGGCCAGCATAAAGGGTATTTTAACATCACAAAACCTCTAAACTTAATAAATATTATAATTATCTGTCCATTTGATGTCAAATAAATATTATTTATTAAGAATAAAAAACCCGAATGGTGTTTTGAATACTGATTTGTTGCTCTGTGATTCCTACTGTGTGGTCACTCGTATGCTGTGAAAATCTGCACGTGTACTACAGTCAAGTTGGTACTCGCTGAGACAGTGCGTTATTGTAATGATTACGTGCCGGTCACCAGTGGCTGCTCCTCTTAGCTGCGCCTTAACACTGCGCGTGTGTAATAGTAAGGTGGCTTCCAGAAAACTCTGCCACGTGGGTTGATGGCTGCATGCTGAAGAATCACGTTACATCTTATCTCCTCACCAAAAGAGACAATACGAACACAATGCTGGGTGACTGAAACCACAAAGTATGCAGTCACTGTTGTGGATATAATTGTCTGCTTTCATCTTATGAGGGTTGTGGGAACATTCTGAACAAATTAGCCAGAATACCGCGGTAGTAAAATTCAATACCGAATTAGCCGGTATTCCGGTATTCATGGATTGTTAGTCGGTATTGTTCAGTATTTAAAAAAAAAGCGGTATTCAGTGATATCAAAATACCGCCCAAGCCAACTCCTGTGTGAAGCATATTTGAAGTACGCAAAAAACCTTTCATCCCACCAAATCTGCCAACACCCAGTCATCTCACACATATTCATCATCTATTTGTCATCAGGAGCCGTTCTACGTCCGCTGCATCAAGCCCAATGAGGCCAAGTCACCCCTCCTGTTTGACCAGGAGCGATGCCTTCACCAAGTCCGCTACCTGGGACTCTTGGAGAATGTTCGGGTGCGTCGGGCAGGCTTTGCATCTCGTCAGCACTACACAAGGTTCCTGCACAGGTTAGTGCATGAAACAGTGGCACATTACATCAGGATCAAGTTGAAATGTTTTCCATATTGTAGTCTGGTCTTCGTCATCAGCGTAACAGGATTTTTTGCCCCAGGAATGTCAAATCGTATGCTGTTGGCTTTATAATGATTGAAGTAATATGCATTAAGCTTCATTGGTTATACATGCACCGGTGCATGAACAAACAGGGTTGATGTCAAAGACATAGCCTGAATCGAAGCTGAAATTTTGGACATCCCTTTGATCAAAACTTGCCCACTTGCTGTGTGGGGACTGGTAATTACCTCAAGGCTTCATTACATGTGTAATTTCTCCTTCCCTTCTCCAAGCTGTTCTTGCCCATGGCGTCTCTCCTTCACAGAGGCTTCTTACCTCATACTTGACTGCTGTCTTCACCTCCATGCAACTTCTGATAGGAGCAGCCGATAAAGACATACATCTTCCATGCAGTCTTGTTGGTTTTGCAGTTGGGTACACACTTGCAAAGATTGTACTGTGCCTATTTATCTGTCTGTATGTATTCAAATGGAGTATAGGAAGTGGGGATTTATGCACCAGTTACATCACCAGGTTTTTTTTCCTTCCTTTAGGTACAAGATGCTCTCTCAATTCACCTGGCCAAACTTCCGGGGAGGCGCCGACAGACAAGGTGTGGAGCTCTTGCTGCAAGAGAAGCAACTGGAGGACGATGTCGCCTACGGTAAAACCAAGCTGTTTATCCGGACACCGCGCACCGTGTACGCGCTAGAGGAAGCTCGTGCACAACTCATACCCCATATCGCTGTCTTCCTACAGAAGGTGAGTGGATCACTTTTAATATGCTGTCCCATCATGAAGCTAGTCAATGTATTGGTTGTATGCCAGAACCCGCTTTCTGCCAAAGCTGTCGCACAATTTTAAGTTCAGTTTATCAGAGTAATGATAATTAGGTTTATTGACAGGAAATGCAAACTGGAAACATTCAGATGCACTTCGCAACTATTATTAAACCTGGCACATTATTGAAGTGTACGTTAAAGCTAAAATATATCAAAGATTACCCAAATTCCTTGATTCATTGAAATTACAATTTAACATCAGAGTTACACCAAAAGGACATCAGTGAAAATGAATATGAAATCAAAAATGAAATCCACATTAAGGGTCATGGCATTTATTTTTTCCAAATTTTTGTCAATTGTACTGGCACTTATTTTTTTTTAAATGCAACAATTGAGTCTTTGACTTCAAGTATTTTTTAAACTGAAATGTTTGGAATGAAATAAAATAAACCACAAATAAAAAGCATATTGACATGCACTTTTATATCTCTAACAGTCCTTAATCCTCCAATCTTGACTTGATTTGCACAGAACCTACATGTACAGGGTTCGGATTTCACTTCATTTTCAAACCTCTGTATACCTAGGGTACTCAGATTAAATTTCATTTTAAAACCTATGTCCACTCTTGCTGTAATGTCGCTGGAGATATATTTTTTTTTCAAATACAAACATACATGTTCATTATGTTCCGATATCCAGAACCCTTTCAGTAGCTATCTGGTAATACTAGTGGGGACAGTCAAGCGTTGTACCTGCAACTATATGTAATCTTGCTAAACACAGACATGTGGTGCAAAACATGAGAAGAAATTGTCTTTTTTCTGTCCATCTGTACATTACAAATTAACAAACAACGTGGTGAAGACTTACATTCATGTCAAGCTTTGCATAGCAACTAGTGTATACTGTCTATGCACTTACAGCAGACAATTTGCGCATGATGTCATAAGACCACACAACATGTTGACCCATCAGGTAAAGTATGTGAAATGGCTTTGACAAAGTGAATGGAATCACGCAGTAAGAACCCATGGTTTACATGCATATCCATTAATCTGCCAGGTCTGGAGGGGTACACTAGCCCGACAGCGTGCCCACAAAATGCGCGCCATCTACCGCATCATGGCTTCCTACCGGCACTTCAAAATTCACCGCTACCTGTACAAGCTGCAGGACACATTCCGAGATGTCAAGAATCTGAACGACTATGGGAAGAGCCTGGAGTGGCCAGAGCCCCCGAAGGTGTTGAAGAAATTCAACAGGATGATGCACAAAAGTCACAGGCAGTATGTGAGCAATCCCAGCCAAAGTGATTAACCCCTTCGCACCGGTAAATCCTTTGACTGTGACTGCTGGGCTGTGGTATGCCCTGAATGGAGGGCTTTGTCCATCAGCAGGTCCCATTGAACCAGCAGCTGCATGGTGAATAGACTGTGTGTGTGGTATGCACTAATCCTCACACAAAGCCGCGGCTCTTGCCGTCTCCCGGAGCGAAGGGGTTAATAAGGAAATAAATATGTGCTTGGACGGTCTTAAACGTGCATATATAGGACTGGCTGAGGAGAATGGACACAACTAATGACCGAGCGAGGGCCTTATCAGCATTCAGTCTCCTGGGCCGGCCTTTAATGTTAGTTTAAGACTGGCCAAACACGTATTTATTCTGACTCAGAAATACCTTTTTAGTCAGAGAGTCAAAAGTAGTCAATACATGCTGGATTTCCAACAATTTTGTTCTAGAATTTGACTCTCATTTTCCAGAACACCCCAACCATTTTATGGCATATTCCTTTTGCGAGTTGTCCAATAGAATGATATGGACTTGGCGAGCCGCGTGCACACCGTCTCTTGACCAATCAGAATCAATGAAATTGTCTGGTATCCAAGCACCAGCGCGTGATTTACGCAGCGGGCATTATCACTTCTCAGCGGGCATTTTCAAATGTTAATACACGGTCATGTTGCAGGGATAGGAGACCGTCTGAGGTATTTATGATTATCAATTTACCGGAGGGCATCTGCAAGGCACTTATTGTATTCAGGAAAAAGGTTATGTGATATTTTTCTTCCTGTTCTTTGTTTCCTGTTTACAACTACCACCACAGGTTTCTGTGAAGCGTACATGTGTATAACATTTATGGTTTCATTGTGCAGGTTTTTAGGATATGAGTTAGAGTCGTGGCAGTGAAGAACATGATTACCTTTATGCACCAGCAGCGTTGTTGTTTTGATTGCAGGATTTTAGGCTTTTGCTTTGAAGCTATTTCCTTATTTTCTGTTTTGCATACAACACAAAAGTACAGCAGTGTGCCTGTTTTATGAGAATATAGAGCTTATGGTTCAAACAAGTACTTGCATACATGTTCATTCTAGCATGTGATTTCGCTTTGAAGGTGTGTTTAACAAACCTCTACTCTGTAATACGGCCCTTTTCAATAGTGTGCCTCCGAGAGTTTGCAACGCATTGGCTAATCACAACGCATTAAATCTGTCGACCCTTTCCAAACGCGCATTGGGTCGACTGATTTCGCGCATTGTGATTGGCCAACGCGTTACAAACTCTTTGAGGCACATTATTGTGAATTGACCATATTGAAGGCTTCAAAATGTGACGGAAAAGGTCAGGAAATGGTGCTTAGGACAGTTGGCATAGAGATGAATACATGTTTGTATGCATGAGGGACGGCATGTAACTGGACTCGGAATCCAGATTTGTGTCTGTGAGTTCATATTCCAAATTTCCCTCTCCAGCTGAACAACACCTGCTGAATGTCCATAGATAATCACTACACGCACATGTACATACAACTGAGAATCCTTGCTTTTGTGTCATTTTGCATACATATTTGTATGGATCCATACCCATATGTGTATGATACTTGGATTTGGGAGTGAAGGAAAGCCAAGCCCCCGCCCCCCCATAATTACGCCACTGCCTTTAACACGTTGACTGGCACGCGTAATTTCAAAGGGGCATTCCCACTTGCCAAGCGTTGTGCATTTACAGATGTATGTCCTCCACACTGCCAGCAGTTTATTTGTTTTGCTCTTCGGTGATGCCATTGTTTTCAATTTACATTACAATAGCCTCTCATTTCCTACGAGTATACTCATGGGAGAATCTGGTACACCTGTGACTATGAGTATACTCGCAGTCGGCAATCTACGTGTTCACTCAAAAGTACCAGCAGCTCTTACAACTTGCAACTCGTTGATGATAGTTTATTCAGAAATAGAGGCCAATGACTTCCGAAGAGCAGGAAAGAGCATTACATGTAGTTTTAGGGGGGAGGAGCGACGTTAAGTGTTGACATGTTCAAGTTGTCTTTCACAGATGGATGTGCCGCCTGGTGTTGAACCGACTTCCTAAGGATGACTGGCCCGAGATGAAGCTGAAGATTGCTGCCATGGATGCCCTCAACGGACGATGCCAAGACTGGGGCTACAAGAGAAAATGGCAAGGCAACTATCTCGCATCAGTAAGTTAGAGTTTGTTAACCAATCAGCTTGATTTTACTACACCAAAACAGATTCTGTGTTTTGCTGTGTCAAAGAGGTTGTTTCTAATTAGATTTGTGACTCAAAGTAAGAAAAGCCAATGATTAAGAATTCCCTAAAGTATCACTGGTTGCCATGTGTTGTGACCATAGATGTACCTTTCTTGTACTCTGATTGGCTTATCTTTAGCTCGTATACAGTACTTGGTACCAATTTGTCTATATGCCACATGTACAAAAGTCAGCTTAGCGACTTTTCACTGCCTACCACATTAGGATTAAGTTTCCTTAACTTCATGCATTGCTTTACTTTTGCCTTTACAAGGGTGGTGTTAGGTGAGGCATTGGCCCCGAACACTTTTTGGAGGGCATTGGTAAAAAATCCATAAAACTGCAGACTCCCAGTAGGATCCTTTGATGATGCTGTGTAGCCTATCGAAAAGAGCCAGTAGGGCAGGCCATGATGCATGGTACAAACCGGCGTGCGCGTGCACCATGGCAGGCTCGTGCATGCATGGCTCTGATGAGGAAGTGTCAGTGTTTTAGTCGAGTGCTCTCTGAGTACCAAGGTTCTCTGCCAAATATTGAACTGGGTACAAGGGAATAAAGCTGGAGTACTTAGGCCCTCGGTGGTAAATGCGCAAAGGTATTAAAGATTACAAACTAAATGTACGACTTCAGACACTCCCAATTTTGTCAAATTTAAGTTTTTAGGAGAAAAGTACTCGGAAAGTACTCAACTGACTACCTTTCAAGTACTTTTCGTCCTGGAAACTTAATTTTTAATAAGCAGTGATAGTCTGAAGTCATACTTTCACTTTGTAATCTTACCTTTGTACATGTACAATGTACCATCAAATGCCCATGTACTTCAGCTTTGTTCCCGCCTAACTGGTTAAATTATTTGGCCGAGAACTTGGCACTCGAAAAATACTCAACTACAACACTGGGATGTAGTAGTGGACCATGAGGTGCAATCGTGAGTGAAGTGGCATTGTGGTGCTTTGATGCCGATTTTAACATAGTTTTATTTTCCATCCTTTTGAATTTCTCAACAAAATGACAACATATTGTATTGAATTTTATAATGGACTCAAAAAGAGATCTCTCCACATGATGGTACTGCAAGCCCTCTCTTTTATGGATCTTGTTTAAGTGAAGCCCAGCTTTGCTGTAAGAATGTTTTGCCATGTTCGAAAAGCTGACCATGTTTTCCAAACATCTGCCTGTGCAAATCACGGCTGCACGGTGGCTGAAGAATTTTTGAAAACGAGTGCAGATGGAGTTTTCATCAACTTCTTGTTGGGAAACTCTCATTAATGCATCTGTGACAAGGAATTGTGTAGTGACTGCCTTTAAGGATATTACAGATCATGCCTTAGTGAATGCTCATCTGCTGTCTCCCACAGATCTCAGAAAACAACCAAACTGCCCCGTTTGTTTCAATGTGCAACCAGCTAAAGAACAAAGACCACTTCAACCAAATCCTGTTCTCGTCCTCTGTCATAAAGGTAATGAAATGACAAAAAAGAAGAACATTTTGTGTGTTTTAACGTCATTTTTACAAGTCCATATTGTTGTGAAATCAATTGGCGAGTCAACCTTTCATCAGTAAATCTTGATTATGTGATCATGTATGTCTGCCTTGCATTTACTTTGTTAAAAATGTAGCTTATGACGTCAAACTGACTGATTGAAAAAGAGAAACGGTTCTTGTCAGAACCACACCCTTCTCAATGTGGCTTTTCATACATGGTGTTTCCGCAAACTATCAGATTCCACAATATAAAGCTGCAGAATTGCAAAATGGTAATTTAGTCCACAAACTCGAGTGGACTTTTCACACCATGGGAAACCAAAACTATAAAATAACTGTTTTTCTGTTGTATTTTTCCCCCAAAGATCAACAAGCACAACAAATGTGCTGACCGAGCGCTGCTGGTCACGGACAAGTTCATCTACAAGCTGGACCCTAAAAAGGGCTTCAAGCCAATGAGGATAGGCACTCACATGTCGGAGGTGATTTGAAGTCTGGTTGGAGATTTTTAGTAAATTTGTTTTTGCAGTAGCTATTTTATAGTTTCATCATTGTCCTTTATTTCTATTCTCATTTCTGCTATGATGAGATCTATGATAAAACTCATAGTATTTGCCCAAGTATAATTCAGTTGCTCACTGAGAGGTGACTGAAGGAATTGCGTGGCTTCTTATTTGGAATCCTGGAATCCACGTTTTGGAAAAGACAATATAATGAGAACTAACCTCTAGGCCACCCCAATTAAAATTGCTTCAGGAGCTGCACAGGTTTTCTAGCAAGGTCTTATTAATAGTGTTCAAAGAATAATGGGTCCGTGTCAGCCCAGTGGATATGTTTGTTCTTGATCAAGGCACTTTGACATATCCTCTGGGAATCGCGCATCAATGTGTGATCAAAGTTTCAGATGCGTCTGTGTATGTTGCGTCTTTGGATGGATGTTTACATAATTGTGCGCATCTATATAAACACCTAGAGTAATGTTATGTATTCAAATCAAAGTTGCGGCTGATCTGCTGAAAACTGTCAGTTTTGAGTCTTTCAGGATTTCAAGGTATAACAGAATAAAAAACAATATCTAGATAATTGCATTGATGTGTTTACCCCACAGTGCTTTTTAAACAGGTTTTTAGGTTGATGCTCTTGTTTGTGCTGTAGTCTGGTTTTTCTCTTTTGTTGTGGACACGTCTCATGGCAGATACGTACAGAAAATGTCAGAGGGATGGGGAGAGATACTCCACACGGGCAGCTTATTGAAAAGGTGACATGCCAATCCCTGGATATTCAGTTTGGTTCTTTTCAATGACAGGTGACTGGCATGAGCATCACGCCCGGCTCCGACCAGCTGGTGATTCTGCACCTGTCCGGAGACAACGACATCGTGGTGGGGCTGACCAACACCCGGGGGGAGAACAGGGTGCCCGAGCTGATCGGTGTGCTGTGCAGACAGTGGATTGAGTAAGTTAAAACTGAAGCTAGCAGGTTTTTTATCTGATCAGTGTACAATCCTTTGTCCTGATTGGTTGACCCATGGCAACCAACCCTGCAATATGTGGCCACATACCACGGTCCATACCATATTCTGTGTATTGCACTGTAACAAGGTGAAGCAAATCGCATCCCTCACTGGAAGAGAGAGGGACGCAATTTGCGGCACATGCCTAGTCCACTGAAAATTTAAAAGTGGAGCTTGTACATCAAGCTTGCTAGAAGGTACGTGTGTAAATGCAGTCATTCTACAGCCTTGTTGTGGGTACGACGTTGCAGGATTGACTCAAACCCATGCTTGTTGATAGCCATGGCGGCTCGTTGCAGCAGACACACATTGCTGCATTTGTCTCTTTCATTGGTTGTATTTTTTGTCAGATTTTGATTCATAATTTTAATGCTCATTTTTTTTATTAATGGCTTATTTTAGGATTTTTTAATCTAGTTTAAGTGCTTAGTTTTGGTGTGTAATCTTGTATTTTATGCTTAGATTTTAATGTTTAACTTGGAATTTCTGAGACTTTATATGAAGAGGTTTTGAAAAGGCATGTCTCTGAGAGCACACTACATGTTTAATAATTATCATTTCTGTTATTATAAGAAAGTGTGCCTTCCAGTTGATGATATGTGTATGTCGATCTATTCAGTGGGCATCCTGTGACTTTCACGCTTGGAAAATTACAGACCTTCCAAATAACACAGCGTAATGTTCATGTACAGATCGAAGAAACGAGAACTGCGGCTGATCGTCACCCCGACCCTGAACTGCCAGCTGGGTAAACACAGGAAGACAGTCAGCGTCCAGAAGGTCTCAACCGACCGGCCAGTCTTCAAGAAAGAGGGTCAGAATTTAGTACTGCTGTGGCCAGTTGAGGCCTGAAGAGTTTGGGCAGGTCACGTTTGGCGTCTTTTGGAATAGGCTGCTTAGCATTTTGCAGCCCTACTTCCTCGTTTTGGGGGGCAAATTTTCTCTTTTATATTGTGGTGGACAATTTTGCCGTCAGGAAAGTTGATCTGTAGTTTTCACATCCAGATAATTTGGTTCAGGATTATTTATAAAAGAGATTGGTTTTTAATATTCCACAGCTCAACTTTCACACTCAAGCTGCAGTTCTGGCATGTTTCTCACGGCAGCTGTTGCCCACTTTCTTGTTGTAATCTAGCCAAGTTGTAATATCCCTCACAAGTCTTGTCATAGTAACAGTCTGTGATAACTGACGATGGAATGCCTTTGTCATTGTTAATATGAATAGGTCACGACTTACATTGTGGGATTCATAATGTATTGACAGCAGCACTAAAGCCTTTGTAGACTAAAGATTTTGGCAACAGGAATTTGGCACATACCAGCTAAATGAAAATATGTATCAAATTTTTTCACATGGGTTTTTGTTTAAAAAAAACACAATTCCTGAATTCCAAACAACTCCAGATGTGCCGTTGTGCCAGTGTTAACTGCAGGCGAGTTTGGGTTTCCTTAAAGTCTGGACTGTCTTTCAGTATTTACGAGTTTGCTTGAGTTAACTTCATCTTTAACAAAAACTATGAGGGATGTTAATACCTTTTAACCGTAACACTCCCAAATCCTCCAATTTCAATACGATTTTACATACACCCTTGGGGGTAAGGGTTAAAGGGTATGTTTGTAGCCCTTTACTAATATGCACCTATGGACTGGCAATGATGAGGCATAAGTACATGTCTATTCACCCAAGGGAGGGTCTTTGGCCTCGGGGCAACAATATTTTGTGGTCACAACGGAGCCAGAGGGGGCATAAGTCTGCTCTATGTGACCAAATTATGCCAGTTTTTGGTGGCACACCTCTTTCCAAAGTATAAAATAAGAAGAGCTTTTCAGGGTTTTATAACTGAAGGCACAGTAACTGTCAACAAAAAACTTAAATATGGTGTCTGATGGGGCACTGTACGTGAAAACTATGCGTGTGCGATCTGTCTTGGACGAGTTCACACTGGAGCGGATTTCACACACTAGTTGATATTTGTGAACCCACATGACCATGTTTCAGCCAACCAGGATTGAGAACCAGCAAGAGGTGGATCACAGTATGCTCTTAGCACTGTGCACTGAGTGCTGTAAGAGAGTTGGTGCAGAAAACAGTCACTTACCGTTGTGGGACTCGAACCCCAAACCGTCTGCCTACTAGTGCAGCCATCTCGGCCAAATTTCAGATACCAGCTCGGCAATTAAATTACAACTTCTTCTGGGTTCTCCTTCACCCATTTTGCTTAAAATGGATCTTTGGATGAACTGCAGTCAGTTTAAGCTGGTTGTGATGTTAAGGTGACTTTCCTAGGAGGCTTAGTTTGTCTCAGACTGATTGAGCGAGTAGGCCTATATGTGGAAGACCTCACACTTTGCTTATGTTTCCACTTGCTTATGGGGGCCAGGGAAGGACTATAGATTTTAAGCTCCCTAGGAAAGCACACACAAACAAAACATGATGTCATCAGAATGTACTGCAGGCTTATTACTACTTTGGAAGGAATTCTCAGGTAAGATTATACCACACAGTGCCAGCATGTAATGGGCAGTGCAATTGTTCAGGAACCTTATAGTCAGGTTTTGAATAGCTTTGCAGTTGTGAACACATATATGTATTATACGTACGTGAATTGTTGCACTTCGCCCGCTTAAGGTACAATTGAATTTTGCACATTATTTGAAAAGATTGTTTACTATGCCTGAGCCCTAACCTTTCCATCCACTTTTTTTTACCACCATAGGCAGTGTAGCCCTGGCTCATAGACAGTGCCTATTTAATTTTGTGCTGTGCAAGATGAGTTGCATCTGACACTCTAGATTTTTAATTACTTGAGTCGTGTGTGGTTGAATGTGGGAAGGATCACCTTGTCATGTTTTTCGTACTGTGTTGTCGACCAAAGAGGAGAGATTTATTTTGAGAGAATTTCTCTTTATATTTTATTTTTTTCTTGTCCGTTTAATAGTGTTTGATTTGAGTACTTTTAGCTGGTTTTGTGTGCGTCTTTGCACCTGTAGAGATTGCATTGTACTTTGGCAGAGTAGAGTTTTCTTTATTATAAGACCTGATTGATAAAAAAGCAAGTAGGTAATCCAATGACAAAATGGTGGGTTTTGATAGGTTTATGTATATGTGTGTGCTTAGAACATTTTAATCAAGGAGAAAGGAAATTGTTCGTTGAAAAGATAGATTTCAACTTACATGCACTTTTTATACAAACAGTACAAGGGAAAATCTAAAGATGGAAGCCCACTCTACTTTTTTCCTTTGTCCACTACCATGAAGTGGGCAAAAGAGGAATTTACGAAATCGTGTGAACGACTTGAATATGACCAATTTACAACATGCAGTTGTATTTTGTTTAAGTCGGTTTGGTGATAAATGTTGGACTCATGATGTACGCTAAATTGGCTTGCTTAATACCCACAGTGCATTTTGTTTTATAATAATTTTTGATATAGTACAGTACTACCGCACTACCAGATCATTGATGAGGTCAGGCTTAGCATCACTCATTGTACTGTTCCAATTTATGCTCTTTTGGGGGAATAAAAAGGCTATCTGATCGCAGCATCCTGATTTTAATCCACACATCTTTATGGTAATTGTGCTATTTTGTTGTTATTTTTGAATCTGTCTATTGCCAGTGACTCACATAGCAGATTCATTCCTTTTGGCAAACAAACCAAACAATGTTTGAGGGTACAAAGTTTGACATCCAAAAAGAGCACAGTGTATAACTGAAATTTTCATATGCATATTTGAAATATCTGAAAACACAAATCTTGAATGTTTTATAAAAGCAGCACTGGAAAAAGTTATGGGTGTTAATAGGCCTTGACTTATATTTTATATCTTAGAACGAACTTTTTCGTACCTTTTTAGATACTCTATTTTATTAGACCACATTTAGTGCAAATCAAGAAATAGTGTGCATAAACGCAATAACTAAAAATAGCTTCTTGAAATCGAGAGTATGCCATGTATTGAATAAATAACGTTTAATTTTATATGAATATTAATACTATATGAATTGTACAGAAGAGTCTTATAACTGAATTTAATTGTAATTTTCCATTGCCATCAAATATTAAAAAACAGCCGCATATTTATACTTTGCATGGAGTTTAACTTAACCAGAGTTGAGCAACTCAAGAAATGTAGATTAATATCTATTTGATTTTTACGTTATTGTGTTTGGTATTGAACTTTAAAATTAGTGGAAATGTCATTATTTAGTTTCCTGGACTGTAAAAATTGGCGAAGCTTACAGCACCTGCTAAAGATGTGTTTTATTAGTGTACTAATAGCATGACAGCAAATGCGACTAATCTAATGACAAACATTGATTTTTACGCACATACTTATTGATAGAGCACTTGACTTACGGATACGTTGTAGTGCCGTCAGTGTTTGCCTTCAGTGGTGTTTTGACGTTGATTTTTTAGTTTGAAGTTTAAGTATGTAACCTTAAAAGGTACTTTGTTCATTGTGTGTGGGGGCTACATGTGCATTGAGTATTGATAACACATTGCTTACTCAGGTTCATTGGGGGTTTGCTGTAGATAATTAAAAGGCACCAAGCGAGCTCTGAGCTCTCTGAATTACAGATTTCAAATGCTAAGAAGTACTACAGGTGCGGCGGAGTACGGTACATGTATATGCGTTTGTAGTCAGAATGAGCCAGTTGGGCATTTCAATGAGGCAAGGTCATTCGAGAGCAAAGCACACAAGCATGAACATGGGCAAGTGTAAACAGTCATGCGGCCGCACTGATTAGGCCGACCTTGCACGCGCTTCGTTTTGGGCATGCACTGTTGGAATACCGAACTGGCTCGTTTACCTGCTGGCCTATGAGCTAGACCAAGAGAGGGCGCATTTTCCCGAGCAACAGAGGCTCCTTTAGTTGGAACTGCACCTCGCTGGTTCACAAACGATTACGAAATGCGCGCGTTACAGTCGCGTCGCTACCAGCAAAATGATGAGGGGGTGCACCTGCTCAAAACGGAGGCTGGTAAAGCGCACTCGCCTAACCAGGGAAGCCACTGGGTACCGACTTCATACAGTTTGCCTAGACGCATGTGTCAAGTGCAGCCACAGCAATGCAACTTGGACACGGCCATCATTATTGTGATTCCCGGCACGCACTTACTTTCACGTAAACTTGCCTGCTTTTCAAAACGTATTGTCTGTCACTGACAGCATAACGCCTTAGTACAGATTTGCTTTAATTCTGTGACGGAACGTTGGTTACTTTTTTGAAAAATCTTACCCTATTTTTTGTGCTTGATAAACTAAGCAAACCAAAGCATACAATAAAAAGGTTTTGTTACTTTTGTTTCTTGTTTCCATTTATTGTAATAAACTTTTGCAAATACGTGTACTGCATTTTTAAGTAAGGGCAAATTTAACTTCTGCATACAGTCTTCGTGATGTGATTTTTCCCCTCAAGAAAAATGCCAAAGAATTGGGTTTCATCATGTGCTGTTTAGGAAGTTGTATTAGGAAATTCATGGTTTTCATCATTCGATATTGTGTAATGCATTACATAAAAGATTTCCTCAGAAAGTGAAGTTGTAGATTTAAGTGGACTTAATTTTATAGGCAATAAAAAGTGCCTCAGGAACACTGAATTTAAAGTCCTTAAATTTAAGTTGTTAATATCTAGATTAATAAAAAATTGCATGTATTATATCCTTTAAGTTGAATACTGTGCATGTCATGTGTAGTGTACAGAGAAATGTTTTTAATGTAGTATGGATAGCGTGATTTATGTACTGATTTGATGTACATGTGATTTCACAGTCTCGTTGTGAAGGAAAAATCGTGCAGGCAGGAGGTACAGTGGTCTGGCAATCTTCTTGCAAAACTGGAACCGTATCATTCTGCACACTTCGAAAAGCCACGAATTGTGCTCGCCTTTCACTCGCATGCGTTCGAGTTCCTCAAGTGCCATGCCAAAAACGGATGTTTGAAGTATTTGACATATACTATGCTGTAATTCTTGGTAAGTTAAAAGAGCAGTACTTGGCCTGAAAGCCAATAGTACCATACCATGCGAATTAAAAATTCTGTTATGGACGCAAGCCAAAATATAGCTCTCTTTTTTTGATAATGCATTGTTTTGTTTTATTTCTGTCGAATTCGAGTATAACTCGAATTCCGAAATGTAATATTGAAAACAGATCTTGTATTGTTGTTTTATCGTTGAAAGTCATGAGTAAATGCGTAAGGATACCTTTTTATTGTTTAATATAACAGTTCAGAACGTAAACTGTTGATTAAGTTCAAGTACAAGTTAAATACTGCACCTGTTTCTACCCATTTAGTTTTGAGTTTTTTAAGAATCTAAAGACTTTGAATCAGTTTGATTATAAAGTAAGCTGTACTTGTGCGTTAAACCTGGTAAAAGTATTTTTAGGGGATTTAAAGATCTTCCTGTTACTCGGTGATATGAGATGTTTTTGTCTTGTAGTTAGATATTGATAACAACACGAAATTTCTTTTGATGATGGGAAAAGCCTTTATATTTCGGGGGGCGATATGGTATCCGTCCAATCCAATAGCAGTTTGTTAGGAAAACTAGCGCACAACGTTTGTATGGCCCTGTCCCAATTAGGTGCAGTCTTAGATTTCAAGGAATCTCATGATCGCACACACGCCTAAAATGGAAACTCCAAAATGTTCCTAAACGTTTTTGAAATTTTGCAAAAAATTCGATCCACCCTTAAAGCAAGAGACATTAACATTGACAGAGCCATGGAACATGTATTCCATCGCGAAAGTCTGGTAACGATTTGTAGGCATACCGCACGTTATGTGCGGACACTATGTACCCATCACATCCCTCTGTGATCGAAGTTCTAGTTCAGTGTATGGGTTGACATACAGTGTATCTTATCTGTACTGTTATACTGGAAAACCCAAACATTGTCAAACCTTACAATAATTCTCACCTTGAGGTATGCAAATAAAATGTACATGTATTTCTACCTACTGAGTACCTGATGTTGGTGTCGCACATGCGTTATTTTCTTTTCGGAACTGTTTGCTCGATAGTTATGAATGGCAGTTGATGTGCTGGGATGATTTTGGATGAGAGAGTAGGCGCCCTTTTGTATTTGGAATGGTCGCTTGAAGTAAAGACTTTTGATTTTTGGGGGGTGGCATACTTGGGCATGTATAAAGAGTAACGGTGTAGGCGCAGCTGGACTACATCACAAACCCCCGATTGCGGATAATCTTCATTTGGACGTACAGGATACCTTTCTCGATGCGTCTGTGCAGGGGTTTATCGACTCAGCACGGTGTCCTATACAGTCCTCGGAAGATAACGTAAAAGAATTGGGCAAACCTTGGTTCAAATCGGTTAAGAGCCGTTACCGCTTTGCTTTGGCTTCTGGCGTGTGATGGAAGGTCGATGCCAGAATTCATGATAAAATGGTCATAATTTTACAGACTGACGCGAAGCAACAATTTGGGCGACAGTAATGACTTCCTGAATGTATATACTAATGCATGTTACAGCTTCCTACCCACTATCCATCATGGCGCCCAACACTGACCTTTACCAGAAGTCGAAATGACATGCTTATTATGTCAAAGCACAAAATGAGGCCCACTTCCCTTTGTTCATGTGGGCCTTTGGGGCTGGATGTGATCTTCTAGTCTGGAGGCCCCACTGCCGTGCCCACAATCATTCCAGTGCGTACACAAGGGCTTGCAGATTGCTCAAGTCGCTAGGCCTAATCGGGCACCGGCAAACACGCATATCAGGGAGCGAGGTTGCACTGACCGTTCACGCGTGTTATTAAACTGCACACCGAACTGCACCGCGTATGCATCGCAAGGAAGGTGGATTAGATACACTCGGCCAATTACCGACTTGATTTCAAGTCTAAGTTTGATACCACGTGATACACGAATCGCGCTGTGCGAAGCGACAGCCGTGGAGATCAAGAACAAGATCCAAGTCCCAATTACCAACTAACGAGTAGCCCCACCGTTTAGGACACAAAACGGAGAGTCTGTTGTGATGTCTTGATGACCGTGAGTATTGGTGCATGTCAAACTGCTTGGTACAGCTTAAAGAGAACGGAAACGAGAAACAAAACAAGAAGCCACAAAACAAGAGGGCGTAAAGGTTATCCAAATTTTAGTGTCAGCAGCGACTAATTATGGTTTTTACGGTTTCCTCACCGGCTAGTCAGATCCATTAAGCAGCTACATTAAGTACGAGTCTACTGCCTCTGGCAAGGCCTTAAGGGCCCGTTAATCGTGAAAGGAATGCGTAAAAAAAGGAGGAAAACAATTGTGCAGATGACACATCTTAACCTGACACTGACCCTAAACACTATAAGCGTAATTGTTAGCCCTGGATGTAGTGGATGACAAAGTAATGGAGGCTTGCAAGTGGGCCTCGCGTAGGGAATTTCCGAAATTTAACAACAACATGGGACAATTTTGAAAACGTTTAGGGAACTGATACTATACACTAAGGCATTCTGCGTTGTCGTGCCTATTATATTGTGTGTGTTTTTGCCTGTTTTACAGTGTGAATTTCTCTGATCAGGTATTTTGACTTACATTGGTTCTGTAGAATAAAACCACCGCCGCAAAGTTCCCAGAATACGCGATTTGTTACCATTTCCCCCGGTTGACTAAGCACTTTGCCATCGTTTGTTTGCGTACAGCTCAGAGATTAAACCACTAAATAATGCTCATTTCTTTCAGTGTTTTGTTAATAACAAAAGCTCAGACATTTAAGCATTACTCCAAACACCTAACAGCATGCACAATGATGTCACTTCACGTGAGATTTCTTGTGGGTATAAAGATATTAATCAATTGGATTCTGAGTAATAATAAATATATGTTTTTACAGGCCTGCTCTTTTTCTTTCCTTAAGATATTCTTAATTAAACATCTGGTTTCCACGGAGCCACAATGCAAATCGTGTAAATCGGTATGTACTTCTCATTTTTCGATTGATTAAAAATGAAAAAAAAAACACGTTTAAACTATATTATGGAATCACAACGAGACTTAACTATAGCTTTAAGTCGGGCTCCGCGTTATGTACTGTCTGAAAATACAAGTATAACCAAGGGAGGATTGCAAATTCATGAAAAACCTTTTGGGAGAAACGTTTACGACAGCCATTTTTCCAACTCATATAGATCGTCACACATTCACAAAAAAATAAGGTTTCAAGGCTTACAAGAAAAGAAAATTCGGAGGCTACCTTCCATGGGCATCAGTCTCTTCTTCGGACTTTGGCGATTAATGTCAGTTGGCCAATCAGAATTAGGATTTCAAGCTTACTCATCTGGCACTGACCAATCAAGTTCATGAGCCTAGAATGACTGTGCCCTTTTTATAAAACAGTTCAGGACGCTTTCCTTTCAAGTAATAAGCTGTTTAGAGTGATTTTCCCCTTTAAAACTATTTCTGAATGCTATGCATCGGTCTGTGACTCGATGAGCCGGTACTTTCATTCGTAAATGGATGACTTATCACAATGATGCAATGAGGATGGCAAAAAAGGTTTATCAAAATAGAAAACTGCAGGCTAACCTTACAGGCTGTATTTTTTTTTAAAGAGAATTGGCGCGTCGGCAGGGGGCGTTGTGCCTCGTTCACTGTTTGTAGTGAAGTGCACATTTGAGCAAGAGGGTCGATGGGCATGCCGCTTCTTGACAGTTTCAGCATTTCATTTGCTCTAACAGACTGATCAGCATTCAAGCCAGTGCAGTGGCCTGCGTGTATGTACGCAAGGCGGGAATCACGCGTTCGACTTGTTTATCCTCGGGAGTCTCCTACCCGAGGAAATCGTTGTCTTCTCCCCGGGAAAGTGCAGGCGTTGGGACCTGCAGAAGCGACCCGTGTATCTGGTTACCGTTACGAAAATCAATAACTCGAAGCTTTCAGAAACAACCTTGCAAAATGTATCATGGCCCGTCTGGTTTGAACTGGCCTTTTTCGCCCGGCTGTACGGTCATTTTCCTAGAAAGTTGGATCTTGTGTTTGCTTCACTTAATTCATTTTCCAAAAACATGTTACATATGTTTCTTTGCAGTACGCATGTGTTAGGTGGGAAACTAAAGGTTGAGGCATCAAAGACACACTTTTTTGTGCAGCCTGATTTTTTTAAAATGTTTCCCTCGGATTAAAAGAGGACTGTAACCCACTAGAGAAATATGAGTGGACGAAGCAGAATACAGCTATTCATTCTTACCAAGCTGTCGTTTTCCACCGATTTCAATTATTATTATTTAGTGCTAGAAAGACATTCTGTGGTTAATAAAAGGTTCTTTTTTATTGGCATATCAAGCCCTAAATTAAGTGTGACATTTACCTCAATTCCAATTAAAAAGTAATTCGTGATTCTGTTTGCTTGTCACATCTGATGCTGCATGGTACTCGTTGGCACATAGGACCTCAAAGAGAAACGTCAGTGCTACTTAATTAAAATGTGATGTTTGAGCCTGATGAAAAATTGGAGGGAACAAGTTATTAATTTTTCCCTGGTTCGCCTCATCTTGCTCTTCATGCTGCGGGTAGAATGCATCTTCTGTAGTCGAAAAAAGAAACTTCTTTTTTGACGAACGGTGACGAACAAGCCATGAATTTCACTGCATGATGGGGGTGAACCAGTCGAACACCGATTTATTTTTCCTTCTAAGTACTGGCTCGTCATCACATAACGCGTTGTCTATATAAGAGCTTTGGTCTACAGTCTGTAAAACAAGAGTAACTCCAAACTTTACCTCATTAGCCTTAAAAACTGACATTTGGGAATAAATTATTCCAAGTCGTCAACCCAGAGCTTTGTGAAAACAGAATTTATGTAATTAGGTGGGACGACTGATATGCCTCCGCTTCAGTTCCCCATAGGTTTGCGTATAATATGCAGTGTTTGTCATCCAATCCCATGGTGCCACAAAAATGTCGAAAACAGTTTATTAGGTCACTAGTCAATTTTACCTCGTATGACGCAGTCCCACCTACATTAAACTGAGCCATATATAATAATTTGTATTTTTTGTAGGTTGGTTGGACATCGAGATAATATTTACGAAATCAATGATTTTAATATTGAATCCAGGGTACCCGCGCAGGTCTGTCATGCAGGCGTGACATACACAGGACGGGTGACGCGCGAAGGCAGACTCAAGCAAATTACAGCCACCTCTCTTGGCTTAAAGTAGGCTACCCTTCATTAATTAAGGCAGGTCGTTATAAATCCACCTGAATCATCAGTTCGGACTCTTCCCCAAATGGCGGCAAACCTTGGTTTACTCCTGCGTGGGCCTCTAAATGATCACCTCTAACCAGTGTCCTCCTGAAATGCTCCGATGTTGGCTGTGGCTACAGATTACGTACGAGTCTGTGGTAGAGACTGCTGCATGCAGCCCCTACCTGCGCATGCACCGGCACGGCTCTGACAAGCTGGCTGTGTCTTGGACCAATGAAATATGGGGCCCGGTTCTTGGACTCTCCTCGTAAGTCCAGTTGGGCAAACACCGCACATTTTAGCTTCACTGATGTTGGTATTAAGTTCCACAGTTTAAGCCTTCCCCATAATTTTAATGCTTGAATTAAATCATTTTTCTCCCCTTGTTTGTTTGTGTAATCTTCTCATAGAGCGATGCGAAGGAAACTCAAATTAATTGCTCTATGTCTGGTTGCATCGGTAGTCCTTGAGAAAATAGTGTTAAGGGCATGCTGCTAGGGCCTACATGTCTATATGGGATATTCGAGCTTGCAATTATGTTCTCCATCCATGTCTCTACTGCGTATACCCGCCGTTGCTGACATCTTGGACATTTTCTGCTCTCCCATATGCTGAAGCTCTGTAAATACAATCTAATGCATGCAGTATCAAGTGACGGAGTGCCGTCTAGGGGCGTACCCGATTAAGTACATAACATTATAGCAAACGGCAGCGGGATTGTCGGCAGGCTGAGCCATTCCTTGCCGGATGAGGCGATTCCTTGCTGTTATATCTAAAATTAACCCTTTGTGGTAACAACGGCTGTCATGGCCGGCGAAAGCTTTCTTATTCTGTATTCATGTCATTGGATGGGTGGATTTATGGCGAGTGGTGTTTAGGCTACACACAGCCTGCGGTGATTTGTTCGACGACAAATGAGCAACTGGATTCTCGTTTTTATGTAGAGTAATTATACCAGGTCGAAATGTTATGATATTCCACAGCTTTGCAATAATAATTTTTGAAAAGCAACTGGAATTAAGACTTAAGCAAAAGCCCTGGTATCGACAATGCCCCCCTTGCCTCAATTGAAGAACAACGTGGATTATGAACTACCTGATTATGTAGTGCTAAAGACATCGTCGGGTTTCTTTAAAAACGATGTAGGACTGGAGTGTATATACATATCACATCTTTTGATCTTTTGCCAAAGCGCAGAGTAAGGTTTCCTCGAACAACGACTTAGACTGCAAATTGTCCTAATTGGTCCTAATCGAATTCACTAAATTAGATCCAGGGTGCCATAATTACAATTCCGCAGTCCCTTTTTCTAATTCTGAGCATCAATTGAGGACGTACGTCCTCGCTGAATGTTTAAAAGTGTGCTGAAGTGGGAAAGTAGCCATTCAATGAAATGGAATCCTTAAACTCTTTGTATTTGGCTTGCAGCCTCTGCTTCTCAAGCTTATGCACAATGAACTCTCCGAAAAATCGACTGCCGCTCTTCAAACAAGTGATATAGTTGAGGAGCCCATGGCTGAAGTAAAAAGTACGTTCATTCAAACGTGGAAAGCTCGTCAACATGTGTGTGTGTTTCCTTGTGTCGTGAGCGGAAAGGAAGAAATGAATCTCTGAGCCGTATGAAGACGTCAACCTGAATGAAAAACAAGATCACTCCAGGTGCGACCAAGCATGAAAGAAAATTGACAGTGATGTTTTAATGCATCGGGCGCAGCCTCTCGGAGGTTATTGACGCCCACTATGTTTACCGATACTGTACAACGCTGATTCTGCGAACCGGGCCAGACACATTGAAAGGATTGTTAGGTCTACACATATTTTGCCAGCCGCCACGCAAGTGCATTAATTTCGAGAATCCTGTTGAAAACTTCATTATTTATTGGGAAATAGTGAAGCACCATGCTGCTGCATCGGCCGTCCCTTGGGAAGGGAAATCATAAAGAGACACGCTCAACACTTCCGGGTCAAATTTATATGCAATACGTATCTTCTGCAGTCCTCTGTCTGGAAAACAGTGATACTTTAACAAAACACCGTTTTCACCCAGAAAATTATTGAACAGATTTCAACAAAGTGGGGAGTGCATGTAGAAATTCCAGTAAACACATACGTGTTGGGCGTAACTGTGGATTCGCACACGTTGTGCTGACATGATTAATGCGTTGCACAAGAGCACAACAGGATACGTGACTACAGTGCAGTCTACCTCGTAATTATTGTCAGAAATATCGTACTTTTATCATTGGACTACCATTTTACTCGTTTTTTACTTTTGTAGATAACCATGACACAGCTGACTATTTCTACATAACTCCCCTCACTTGAATCAACGAGATAACAGTTGTTGTTGCTGCTGCTGTTGTTGTTGTTGTTGTTGTTGTTGTTAACGGGTATTGATAATTCAGAGATTCCCCTACGTTTTAAATTCCATTGTCTATGGTTGCCGTCTTTGTGGAACACATTACCCGTTGAAATTCGTTGTTCCACATCACTTTCCTTTTTCTTCTCTTTTCTCGTGAGTAATGGTACAATAGGGACTGCTGTTGGGGTATACTGTTTACCCATTTTACTTTCATTTTTAAATAGTGTGTGTTTTATCGTGTGCTGACTTCTTACTGTGTTCATTCTACATTTGTCCCTTATATATTTTTATTCCACATTGTCAATGGCCAAATTGGACCTTTCTGGTGATAGAAATTTTCTTTCCACCTCGGTCTTCCCTTCTCCGTACATTTGGTCTTTTTTATACCAATTTTTATCCTTGTGGATTTTTATAATGATGCTCTGTCTATTAATGTGCAGATAACGTGGCAGAGATTTCGACTGCTAAGGCTTGAAAACGGCATGGGAACTCGTAAATTAAAGGATACCCAAACGTGCGATTTGCCAGTGACAATCCCTTGACAATTTCCAATTTTTTTTATTAAGGGGTGCTTTATGCTTTCATTTTTTTCTATTTTAGGTCTACTTTCAACTCGATATTTAGATTTATTTCAGAGAAAAACTTACACCCAGATGGGCGCGGTTCCACCTCTCTTTTGCACCCCCCCCCCTCATTTCGTAACTGCTGTAGGGTTGCCACTGATGACCTCTTCTTGAAGGAAATAAATTGATCATCGCGGTGTTGCTGCATGTCCATTGCTTGCCATATACATGTACGTGTACTTTCAAGCAAACAATGACTGCCCCTGCGAAGTGTATGAAGTAGGCTTCACTCATCGGGTAATCACTGCATGGGACCGGCGTTCGCTGTCCTGCTTCTCTGCATTCTGGACGGGAATCCGGCACTTTGAAGAGGCCCGGTAAGTGGCCGGCGCAATCAGGGAGAGGAGCGCCGTATCATCTCCGTTTCATTTCTGGCGGAACCGAGTTGCGATGAGTTGGGGGGGGGTCGGGGAACCAGGGCACACTGTGCAGTTTTCTCTTTTGCGGCAGAACCTTGTGATTTACAAAGCGTGAAGATCAAAATTATCGAAGACGGGAAAGAAAGCTGCTGGTAAAGAAAGACCTGCACCCAACAGGAAGGATCTCTTGCATTATAATTTAACTTGCATCAGTCGAAAAACAAAAAGGAAACACAATGTATAAATGACAGAGCAAGAAGAAATGTTAAAATCCAAAACTCAGCCTGGGTGGATAAAAATGATGCCAGCTAGTTTTCAAACGAATGTAAATTATTCGATGCGAATGCAGGGAGCTTCAAACTTCTCTGCTTGAGCATCTGCGTGTTCAAACATTGTTCCCCCGTGCCTTGTTCCAATATTGATGAGTCTCTCTCTGTCCAGCCAGTTGGGTATTGGGCCGCATGTTGAACTTGTACTATTTTACAAGTGTTTACGGCCTACGGAGGTACAAATGTGGAGATCCCTGCGCTCGTGCCTCGAGTCGAGTGGTTAATGTCGGACAGTAATTCGACAGCTCTACTGACCCCACTTTGTTGGAATTTTAATCATCATCATGCTCCCTTAGGCATGGATTTTTACGAGTTTTCCTTGTAATGGTTCATCCATCCCGTTGTCAAAGATGTAAGATATAAATTTTTGTGTAATGCAGCGCCCACTTATGATAAATAATTAACAGTGTAACAAAGAAACAAAAATGATAATTACGAGGCCAAATTTTCCTACTTTCAATTATTTCCTGTTTTTCTATTTAACCAGTTGGAGAGCCCCTCGACAGAATTATGTTTCTTTTGGGCTGTCCAGTGGTAGCTGGTTAAATATTGTGTCCATGTTTTGTTTTTAAGGTTTATATGCATCCTCTTTGAGTAGAATGTCTTTGTAAGTGTATCCCGATAAATGAAATAAATATATAAATTAATAAGGTCAAATTTAAACACTCCGCTTGATTTTATTTACGAAAGAATCGTTTACATGCTGGGCCTATTTGAATCTTTCAGAAATGGTTCCAACGAACACATTTTACAGCCAGCAATTTTCAGCTGTTGATGAGGCTGAAGCTCGCGGAAATAATTTACGATGCAGTCTTAACTTCCCCTACCAAATAGGAAAGAAAATCCTGTTACCACGACGACCGTTGAGCAATTTAAGACTTGCCTTTGTGGAAATTGAAATGGCTCAGACAGGTACACGATGGCTTGTTTAATACAGCTCGTAGTGGCGATTTCCTTGACATTCGAATGGCCCAGACTCCGTGTCGCCGATGTGATTCAAGCCTGAGTCGTTGCAGGGAGAGAATTTGCCGGCCAAGGTTTTTTCGTCTTTATTGCCGGGCATGACAGTAACTGTTTCTCAGACTCAGTACGTCCTCCTCGTGCTCCCTCCTTCAACAACATCTCGTCAACAATAACGGATGGAGAACCGGTACCTGGTCGCGTTTTATTTATCACACAACTGTCTTTGGACACACCATGCAACTTTCTTATGGGAAAATAGGTTTTGAGAGGAGACTAGTCTCTATGCCTCTGGGAAGTTCCCCTCTTGGAATGCTCCTCCAGAGCCGCCATTACAGCCATTATTGAAGTCGGATTTCCCCTGCGTGTCGTGTAAAACAATTCCCTGCCCTGCCATGAGAGAACCGAACGAGACGCTTTGTGTGCAACTGCTATACCAGTACTGGTTACTAGACCATTTATTGTCATGCACTTTAACTAAATAGGGTTTCTGGAGACGAGACTGTTTTTCACAGGCTCCGTTTTTCATAGGCTCTAGCATGACTGGAGTCACGTACAGCTCCTTGACTCAGTGGTGAGAAATCATAAGGAACTATAACTTTCCTATGCAAACAAGTCTTACTTAACTTCTACTGCACTTTCAATACAGGTTTTACCCCCACATAATGGCTAGTCTTAGAATCAATTTCTTCACTGAACGAAGACAATGAGAAATTGAGTATATTGGAACCGGCTAAGGCCTAGACTTAACGGCTTTATTACAGATAGAAATCAAGCCTGGACAATTCGGGCCAAAATCTTGGCCCGTAGTTTACGGAGTACCTCCCAAAATGTATGATGCACTTATGCAATGTTTGATAAAGCCTTCACTTTTAATTATAGAGTGTCAGAATCCACCCTATATTCTCGTAGGACTGAAGTGTCCCCCGTCGTGTAAAATTGATATGTCCTTACCACTTGAATTAAACCAGACGGAGAGCGCCACTTGTCTGCATTTGGACACCTCTAGGGTTGTCCATTTCGCACGTTCAGTCACGTATTTGTCAGGTCGGACGTCTGGGGACTGTGCCACATCGTAGTGACGTTTGCACCTAGCCCAAGCAATCAAGCACCTGAGATATTTATGTGTTTGAAAACAAATGAATAATTTTTCTAAGAGGGCTCAAGTTGGAAGATATGATACACAAACACCCAGGTCAAATAAATAGCACCCTTGATTTTGGTCTTCAAACGATAAAAAGGGTTCAATCACTGTTACTCAGTGCAAAGCCCCACCTCCGTATTCAGTCGATCGCCCATTAGCCATTGGTTAACTTTTTTCGAGATGATTAATACGTAATTTATTATTGAGACCCGTTCAACATTTCTCCTTACCAAACAGTAATTAACAAACCAAGTCAAGTGTTTTCATATCGGATGGACATTTCTCAAGGCTGCTGCTGATGGTTAATTTCTTTCATTCTTAGAGGACAGATTCCAAGGTCAACATCTGAGCTCGTGCATGACGTGTCGAACAGGACGTGTACGTGAACACAATGCCTGGCTGTCTCTTGCCTTCAGGCCTATGTGTCGCTGTCGGCTGAATCTTTTGGTGAAGGAGGCGACTCGCCGGCATGAACCCTTTGATTGGCGGTGAATACGAACAAAACCGTGTACAACGGACCATGGATGGTTTACCATCACACTTGGCTCTGGCCAATAACTGTCGCTGTTGTCATAGCATGCTGTTGCATATTTGCAAGTCAAATTTTATACTGCAGAAGTGAAGCATTAACAACGTTGTAAAAGAGTAAGACAAGACGTGCACCCTAAGGGACGATGAGGAGAAAGGGTGAAAGACTTGGTGACAGGGAAAGGAAGGGGTGCGGGAGGGAAAAGTTTAGAAAGTCCGTAACAGACGGTGCCACTTCCAAGCAAGAAGCACGTTAGATAAATGTGCGATCGGAAGATTCCCACGCTATACCGGTACCAATATGTGAAAGACCAACAAATAACACCAAGAGTTTCAAATTAATTAAATCTGTAAAATGGTCTTGGCACTAATAAGTATGCATGGAATTATTTTGTTTCCCAGTGTGTGGCGTAAAGGGATTAAAATTCGAAACTGCAATTTTGAGATCAAGCATTAGTGCATGTTTTGAGGTTCATAGAGTATACTGCCATCCAGGAGATCTCAGATACCCATCTCCCTGAGAAAAAAAGTCAAAGGAAAGATGACATGTCGATCTTACTTCTGGTCACCTTAAAAAATGGGCCTATCAGGTAGCACAAATGTATTTACCAACAATGTAAAAAAAAATAATGCTGCCATCTTCAGAATCCGGTGGTGTACACTTCCCACTGTCAGATGATCCACTATCCGGTTCGTAAGCGTGACGTCACTTTCGTTTAAACCACGCCCACCGCACAACTTCACCTAGACCTATGAAACAGGAAGGTAACGTGCAACTGATCAGTGTTCATCACGTGAGAGCTTGTAATTGCTTGCGCATTCGTGTATGACAAGTCACTTGCGAACCGGATAAGAACCTTACATGTGAGGATATACCTGGACTTGATGGCAAGTCATTAGATAGTTGTGTTTGTCTCTGAATTACAGTCGGAATCCATTTCTGGTGGAGCTCCTGTATGAGATTACAAACGTACAGTGGCGTAAATCTGTGCTGGAAATGGGGGATGGGGAAAAGTGGGAGGATTACTTGCCCAGCCATGGAAATCTGAAACGCGGGGGGGGGTATCATATGACTCTATAATATTATTGTTGATGTTCATGATATTGATGCACATGTACATCTGTATTCTGCATTCAGAATGGCATATTTATGGCTTTTTAAAATTGTTTTCCCTTTTTGAGTGATATTGAATGCATTTTCGCCGTCGAAAGTCTAAAAAAAGTCTTAACAATCCGATTTAATTTTTTGCTCACCACAAAAATGTGGGTGGTGATTCAAAAGCCCACCCCCACCTCAAAAGTGGGGGTCATTATATACCCCCATCCCCGGGATTTACACCCATGGAAACATAACTGGCCGAGTTTTGCCTTACCTAACTACTTGACAAATACGTTCTCGCACTGTTATTCCATAGAGCTTAAACTATTCATACATAATCGAGCAGTAAAATGCATACGCAAGTTTCTGTGGCGCGATCCAATGGCACAAAGCTATGCAATGAGAAAATTCATCCATCATTTAAAAAGGGACTTCTTCTATACGTTAGGACACATGTGCAGATCTCGTGCGTAAATATCAACACACCCATCTGCATAAATTGTGGATTGAAATAAAACTTTCTTATCTTTGTGGAATATCTGATTTACATAGTTATGCTATATAGCCTAAATAATGTTGTTATTTTACACAACACGGAGTACAAACTGTCGAAGTAGCGAGATTACCGTTTTGAGTACAGGCCGGTGCATAACAGTCGGCGTGCACGCTGACGAATTCGAATGTAGGCCTATCTTTGCTGTTGAAGTCACTGCTTAAAGGTTGTATTGCTTCGGTTTTACGACGCATCTCTCTTCAGCATCCCAACAGAATTGGATTCAACCGACATTTTGTCCTCCCTGACTCCATTGCGCATCGTTACGTTTCACGGTGCAAAGATCGATTAAAGACATACAATATGAATGTGCCTCGAGAAGAGGTCTGGAACACGTCTGCATAATGCTTACGCGTAAACAGTTATCTCGTAGAGAATCCTAACCAGTCAGAGTGTTCACCTAGAAATCTGTTACATCGTCCCATTTGTTTTTAAAAGACTGAAAACGAATTCTCCAAGTCGGTAATTGAATTATATATAACGGGTTTGCCCTTAATTGAAGGTTAGATTATCCACAAACTGGGAACGAGGCAACCAACGTCCCCGCTCAGAGGTGGAAATACGTGTATAACGTGCAGATCGCAGCAAGTAATGCGCAGGTAGATTGCCACATTGCGCGTGGTGAATATAACCACACTAATTAGGCCTACCCACTTGACACCAAGTCTAGGAAATACGGAGAGCCCGAAAAGAATAATCATAAGCTCCTCACCCTTGAAAAAAGTACGATCAGAGAAATTTCTTCATCGAAGGATCGTTGTTGGAAGGCTATAGGCTACATGTTTGTTCAACTCATGATAGCCTAGGTATTATAATGAAGATCTGCATACTGGTCGTGTCATCTCATGAAGGTAATACACACTGGGCGGTTTGCTACGCCAAACTGCAACCTCCAACGATACAAATGTAACTAACAATTTCCCTTATATAATGAGAATTATCTAATATGGGAAAATCTATGCGCGCAAGGAACTACTCGTGTGTTCTCGGTTATCGCGGTAGTTCCACTTCATTTCGCTGCTCCAGTTATTCACCAGCCACAAGGCCCCAGACAAAATTAAAACAAACTCCCCCGAACTAATCGCCGGACGGCTGATGGCGGGGGTCATTTGTTCCGCCTTGGGATATTTTTTCTGGTGTAATTCGAATTTTTGACAAGGCGAAATGCATCGGTAATATTGATTTGCTGTGAGTCGAACGCGTGTGTGCTGTGGAAGAGAGTGATTAGACGGCTGTTATGTGTGTGCTCAGTCTTATTAACTACGTTTTGAGGTGATTAGTGGCCGTGCAAAAATGTTTATACTGAGGAAGAACCAATGTGTTTCAAGCTGATTATTTCTCCCTCCGGGCATATGCACAAACACGCTGGTAGTTTATACTGAAACAAATTTTAAGTAACTCTGTTTAAGTTAGGCCTATTTTCATCTTCCCTCATAAAGTAACAGACAAACACGAAAAACAGCAAACATATTATGAATAATTACAGAAAACGCATTACATAGGTAAAGTGGCAGTGTGTTGATACGATTGCTTTTTCAATTCAGTACGTGAGGTGTTCACGTCATACACCCCTTAAAATAGTCTTCACGTTTCGTGCAGACCATTAGTTTAATGATTTCCTGGCGTGTCTGCCACAAATCATACCAATGGTTTTGTTATACCACGGTCAAAGATAGTCAATTTTTATTGGTCGCGAACTGATCACGTGATGTGCTCTAAGCGCACATTTATCATTCAAGCGTGGCGCGCACTAGCGATGTTGCCAGGCCAAAGGAAATGATGGATAACGGTGATCTTTCCAACAGTTGATGTGTGGTGTCTACGGCGTTGTAATTGTGTAATCTTGGGACGAGGATGGACAGCCGCGATGGTACTAGAACACACCAATTATTGAAGGAGATGTGCTCTGTGTGGGGGACATAAAAGCACTGAGTCTCTTCCCATGCTACTCTCCTCACTCTGACCGTGACGGACTGTTTCTTCAATCCGAATCGTCATTGTTGTTTATATAAAGGCTCATGCCATTGTCTCTTTTCGTCTGCTCTTCAATCTTGTCAGTACTTTTCAACAGCATTTGGTGTAAATGCTTTCTTGAAATTCAACCAGTCGACAAATTTAAACCCCCCGGTGATTTATGAATCCCAGGTTTATGTTAAATGAGTTTATTGTAAATCATAGACACCCCCCCCAAAAGAAGAGGTAAACAAATGACATCACATTCAATAATTTCCTTGAAATTTTAAATCTAATTCATACTTCACGCGAGTTTCAATTTGTCAAAGTGTTTTAATTTATCTTGCATAAGATCGTTCCAGTGAAATCTATGATCATGGAGTAACAAAACAATTGTTACCTGCTGCGACGGGATCCGTCGCTGCAGGTAACAATTTGCCTCGACGCTTCGCCTTGAGTGCCATTTGCCCCTCAGGTGTACAAAACACCATGAACCCCTACAACGCAGTGGATTTTGGCATGTTTCCTAAAACAAAGGTAACACAGGAAACATGAGGTCTGTGCAGAATATATGAATATTCTATCGAGTATCGCATATTTTTGTATTTATTTTTTGATGCAAATATTTGTGTAATATAGGTGCGATTCAATGAATAAATGCAAAAAAAAAAAAAAACTCAGTTGATATGTAACCAAATTGCCTCAATAGCTTAACTCCCCAAGAAACAAAAGTTCCGCTTCAAGGTAACTGTAACGAATTTTATGCATTATTGTGTAGCAATAAAATTTTCTTTCGACGGTGTAGACTGGCAAAAAGGGTTGTACAATCAGCTTCTCAAATATTTAATTGTGGTTCAGGCCAAACATTTAAATCACCCATCAGATCAATCTGCTTTAGCCGGAGGAAACATAAAAAACTGTTCAGGACTTTCTGTTGCAGTGTCTTCATAGAATTAATTGCACATACGACCTCTAAGTTCTCTCGCGCGAGTTTTTTTTTTCGAACTGTTTTTTTCCATCTGTCTTGGAAAAGCAATGTTTGATTATGGTTTCCCCTATTCAATCCTTAAATACCAAGGTTCCCATACACAGGCAGCTAGAGGCCCAATCTCCAAATAACCAAACATAAAAACGGAACTCAACCCATCTCAGTCCAACGTACCTATCCTGTACTACCTAAATCTTCATTTCTTCATTGTAAAGGCTTACGGTAGTTTGTTTTTGACCGCAACACGAAAATAAAATCGAAGGTCTATACATCAGTTTGTGATTTATCAGACCTGTTTTTCAAGTTGATCGTTGCTATTCTTTCCGATGCTGTTCTCCTGCTAGTTTAATAGTAATGGAACAATGCTGGGTTCAAAAACAAACAGTAATTTTAGTCAGTTGCTTTGTCAGCGAATATAAAGCACGGGTGATTCACACTGGTTGCTGTCCCTGTAAGCCATAAAGAGTGAACCCTCGAGTCAGGGTTTCTATCCCGGAAGAGAGAGCTCTTGGACTCTGGGCTGCAGGTGGGAAAAGGGTCCCCGTAATCGATGTATTCGCGGGGATGACGCTCATACGGTCCCATATTGACGAACAGGCGAGGTCCGTCTGCCGCCGGAGGCAAACTTAACACGCTCTCTCTCCACTGATGAGTTTTTATCTGGCACTGCTCTGAAGTACAGTTAGACGGGACGGAGGGGGAAGATGCCAGTCTTCCTTAAAGACACAGCGTGTAGTAAAACCCTACAGAAGTAGCATTCCCCATGATATATAATCGTTATTTCAGCATAATCGGTCATACATAATTGTGTATCGTGCATCATGATGAGGTCGCGTTCTGATATGATACATGACGTGCTATTTTTAAAGATTTTGGGTGCATCACGTCAACACCGTTCTTGATTTTGAAAAGCGAATGCGTTCGAACCCATGATAGTCAAATTGTATCCACCTCTAAGTTAGATTTTGCCTTTTTATTTCAAGCAATTAAGTTATACAATAGGGATTTTTTAACCAAGGAACTATAGTATTTTACATTAGCTTGAGCTAGCACGGATCCTGGGAAAGGGGTGGGGGCCAACCTCGCCCTGCTTTGAACAAAGGAAATAAATTTTAAAGTAAATAATTGCATTATATTATAAAATACCGTAGCAATTATATTAATACATGCAGTACCATTTGTACATGATGAATGTATGAATATCAGATTAGGTAATAGTGGAACGGTAAGTGCATGAATGACAATGCACTGCATTGCCTTACTGCCGGTCCGCAACATTAAGACATGAAAACAATCTGACGGGCATGTTCCCACACCTGTTGCAGCTTTTCTCAGATAAACTTCAATTGGAATTCCACTTTATGAAATTTTGAATGTAAACTAAGAATGTTAAGTCAAAATTAAGTCTTAAAATTCCTTAATAATCAGCTTGCAGGGCTCGAACCTTGGATTATGTGTCAATTGTCGCAACACGCATCGAACTGACAGGTGAGTCGAACCGCAGCGAAGTTCACTGAAAAACGTTTTGAGTGCAGTTTCTCGTTGCTGTGTAGGGGATATGTTGATTATTTCGCCCTAGCTCCTGGTGATGTCTCACGTCGTTTATGCAAGTATACGTAGAACTTAACTGCATCTCCTTATAAGCAGGGCAAAATGCGTGTTTCGAGTCTTATTTAGCAGCAAATTACAAATCTGTGGTGCAAACTTTCAACTGAGATGGCCTGCAAACACTTAGGAAAGCTCGAATCTTTCGCATGAGCTACAGGTTTGGATTGGAGAGGACAAAATGGATCATGCATGAGTACAGTTCGACATTGTGAGGATTGAACGACATTGCGCTTTGGTCCAAACCTTTCTTCGAAATAAATGAAATGGGGTGTCTGATGAAAGGTACACATGAACTGGCTGAATGATTACATTGAGAATCGAAGGGAAATTTGTATTAAAAAAAGTCCCCGTACCGGGGTTATAAACTACGCCACAACACAAACATTTCCTTTAATTCGAAATGAAATCCCTCCCCGGCCGAAAAGGGGTAATGAAATAGGGGCCGTGACGCACGCCGGCCCCAGGATGAGTACCCGATGACGAAATCGCCAGCTCATCGCAGCCGCTGTAGTCTGATGGGCAGGTTGTCGGGGACTGACAGACTCGAGCCCGGCTAAGCTGATGGCGATCACCCCCCCCCACACACACACACACAGACACACACACACCACTGGTGGTCCGGAGAGCTCTCTAAATATAGGTGCATTAGAAAGCTGTCCGCGGGAGGAAGAATACTTAACACGCATAATTGGAGGTAAAATAAGAGCAAAAAAGCTGACGACCCAGCCGTATCCCCCACCCCTGTACTTTTGTTCAGTTGTTGACATACCGATATCACTTAGCCGAAACAGCCTCCTTGTAGTTGTATTAGTTGAAATAAGTCATCAGAAGCTGGAGACACGTTTGGTTGGGCGCTGGTTGTCACAGTTGTGTAGTTGCATGTGCAAGTGCTCCTTAAACATCTATACCTATTAGTCAAGGGAGCTATTCTTGGCAAGAAAAACAAGTTGGGTTTTTTTTTAACATGTATATACCTTTTTAATGTACGAACAAACTGTCGTTATGACATTGTGTAATCCATTACTGTCTTGTAAACGGCCACTCGTCTTTCCGCAAAACTTATTCAGGAAAGTTCCATAAAATAGGAGAACTAAGAAATATTCAAACACAATGAGATATGATATCAGAATTCACCTTGCTTGGATCCCTACGAAATAATTTTCCTTGAATTAAGAGGTGATTATAAAAAGACTTGTGTGGACTACCGGTACTTTCTACACTGACGTGAACGGTTTTATTCATTTTAGAACACAGAGTCTTTTATTATTAGACGCCATCTAATAGTATAGGCTGCGTGCTGTCAAACTGATTGAATTTCATCCAAATCACCCCTGTTTAGTATTCATCATGACACTTAATTTTGAAATCTTAGGACTATGTTACTGCCGACCGGAAGGGCCAAGACTAGGGAAGATGTGAAATTGACACCGTGCGATGAATACTCGGCCGCAACGTGCTCTTTCACGAAACGAACCAATTTTCGGTCTTTCATTTACGAAAGTGTCCCCGCCTTTTTCGTCTCCTTTTTTTTCTTGGCTTGCTGCACGACGACTGTTGCTTGAATAGCTTTCCGGGAGGGGATTTCGAGCATTCCAGTGCCAACTTCGTTGATGGCATGCATCCGTTAGTTTGTGTTACGATTAAACTGGACAAGGTAATCTACAGACACCTCTTGCTCTTGCAGACAACTGTGGGCGCTGTTGTCTTGTCATTCAGGGAAGACATTGCTCTGTTCATTTTTTTTTTCAAATTTTGCTTATTGGAAACATTCCAAAGAAAGTATTGCTCGATGGCTCTTCACCATGCACCCAAAGAACAATGAAAAGTCAATGAAATTTGAAACAGCAAAATATCAAATTTCAGCAGTCTTATTTGGTGCACACACCAATAGAGCATTAATGTCTTTCCCTCTGCACGTGACATCACAGGTTTGCTTATGAATATGGAAATTAAATTAGCTCAAAAATCAGAAAGGACACAGCAGCATGAAGTCGATGAAAATGGAATTTTGCACTGAACACCGAGGAAAAACTGATTCTTTGGCGGAAAGCAAATTGGGATAGATGGGATTTACACGTGCGTGTAACTGACAACCTATATCTGTCAAAACCAGATGGACTGTCCGTGACAAGAAGCCTTAAAGGAAAACATTCACTGACGAATTCAATTTATATAAAAAGTAAAAAAAAAACGGCAGCCGAGATATTAAGGTTTTGAACAGAAGTAGCAGAAGTTGGTATGCATACTGTGACCCCACCCACTCACTTTTTGAAAGTTTTAAATTTTGCCTCTCTTCCACTGTTTTTGTTTTTTACTGGGGGTGTTAAAGCGGCGTAAAATCGTCCCAACCAAGAATATATTTATAACACATCTCTTGCTGGGTTTTGGTTCTGGATGGCTGGAAATAAAAGTCACGTTTAGATCACTAACAAGTACCGTGGCGCGACCAGGAAGGGTAGTACATGTACAGACGAATGGACTACCCACGCGTATTGCTTCTCACACTAATGTCTTACACATAATCATTGCGCGCGACGTATTCGCTTCGGTAGCCAACTCCACAGGCTGATACCAGATCTCAGGACAATTTTTATTTTTATTCGTCTGATATCTATGGCTCGAAGAATAAAACACTATTCTTCTGGTCTATCTATCTATGGCTAGTATATTTACATGAAGTTTGCGTACGGGTGAAATGGACGAGTGCCGTGACCTTGAGTTTGTTCCTGCATTCAATTGGGGACCCTGGACAATAGCGGACAATAAGGTCCCCGATTGACAGAGGGTCCCCGATTGACAACNATACACACTTGTGTGCGTGCGTGTATCCTAAAGACCTGTGCCCAGTCAGACAGTGGTACTCAAAATTGTTGACTAGTTGCAGGAGGCCTTATACATGCATGACGAAAACATTGAGAAACAGCTCAAGAATAGGTAAACTAAAATCATTCCTTAAATTATTGAATTTCCCGTTGAATTGTTCATTAGAGGTATGGTTGAATGAAAACAGTTGGGTTATTAAACCCTGAAAAGTTTTTTTTTTTTTTACATTTCAGACAGCAGTGTTATATAAACCATGTGGACTGGCATAAATCGGTCACTAGTCCACGTCCATGCCCCTCAGGCCTGTGACTACAAGAGGGTCCTATTTCTCTTTGCTCTTAGGTCACTCACAGTTCTCGAAGACGTGCACGAGTCCAGTCCTAAGTCCTCACGTGCAGTGTAAACTATGCCCCCAGCACACTAGGAATATTCCGATCACAGTAGTAAAGACTGAAATAGCCGTCGGCCTAGAGACAGATATCGACTGTCTTCCGCCGGATCAGGTGCAAGAAAGACAGTCAGAAGACAGTGGACCTATTTTGCGTTGAATACAAACTGGCTCGTGTTACCTGCCACAATCCCCAAGCACTGTGCGGGAGGCTGCAGCACGACCTTTCACCGCGACCGTCTCTAAAATGTCACCAGGTGTCTCGCCGAACAAAACCTCACAAACTGCATGAACTGAAGAATAATGAATAACAGTTACCCATGCTACGCGTTGCCATGGCATCCTCCACATTGAACCCTTGAGAAAAGTCGATCTGGTATCTTATTTAGAGAGAACAATGGGATGGCACTCAGAAAGGACAGGCATTGCGGTAACCTGAGACGGGAGGAAGTGCCTTCCAAAAAATGACTATTATTTAACTATTAAAGATATCAAAAGTTCAAGACTTGGCGAATATTTCAATTGCCCACTCCATGTGGTTTTTATAATAGACCTCCCTCAAGTAGTCATTCGAGCATTCATACTGAGACGCCACCTGCCGATCGGATAACAGTGAAACTTGCCTGCGGTTTTTACGCTTTTGTTTCGAAACAAACTCACAAATTAACCTTTAATATGGTTTTAAATTTAATTTTTAAGAAACCAGCGGTTGAATGAGGTACCGTTGTTGTGCGTTTAGAATTCCCGGTCCAACTCAGTGAGAATGGCTAAAATAGGGAAACAGGATTTTCCATTCTAATGATCGAAATTAGGTGTAATCATTACTAAACCTCCCAGGAATTTCAGATAATTTACTAGTTGGTAACGTTTCACTCTATCAGCAATTAAATCTTTGATAAATACATATCTCCTGAACAAAGTGTATTGCTGGTGGTGAATCTTGGGTAGAAATTTCTTAAACAGCATATAATTATATGCCTTGAGCAGAAGCAGCCCCTCATCGGTTGAAAACAGTCATATTGCTCGAGAGTGTTCGTTTTGCTGGTAGCGACGCGCCTGTAATGCGTGCATTTCACAATCGTTTTTGAACCAGCGAAGTGCAGTTCAGACCAAAGGAACCGCCAAACGGGGCTCACAGAGCAAATCATCCAAACATTAGTACGTGAAATGACTGAATATTTGGAATGAAAACGGAAATCAAGTGTTGTGAACTGTATTAAAAAGCATGTCAAATAAGAGATGGTACTTGCGATGAACATTCAGCACAGCGTGAAATGGCAACGGTATAATCTTACTATTCCATTACCCAATTTCAACAATGTTTGCTGAGGGGGGGGACCAGGCCCTATCGTGTTGTGTGCCACAGATGACATATAATTATGCGTACTTAGCTTCGGTCCGGTGGCGCAGCGAGCGCGTGCAGCTCGGCAAATCTCTCCCAGCGCCAGGGGTCTACACCCCTTCTGTCTGCAGGATGAAGACGAATAATGTCCGGTCTGCCTGATCGTGATCGGGATGCGAAAGACGCTTGTTTATGCGATTCGGGTGATGACATTTCTCTCTCTTCTTCCATTTATCCCCCCCCCGCAACTCCCATTTGCCTCTTGTCTACGAAAACAGCTCCTGTCGTTCTCAATTAAAACATGACGCACGTTTGTCAGTAGCCCGGCTTGAGATGGCGACTATAATGCGACAGTGTAGATCTAATCCGCCAAAAGAACACATGTACAGGTGTAGGAATTGTCATTGCCAAGTTTAAGACATACGCCCACCATATGTTGATAATACCCCGGTAGTTGTTTTAAAATTATATCAAGTGACAAAAATGTCTTTTGAGAGCGATTTTTAGTTACTTCACTGGATCCAGTCTGTCAATGCCTCTGCTGTACGGTACAGACGCGACATACGGTAATGGTTAAAGATGAGTCCCACTTAGGCCAATTTTCTTTGTTGATCCAAAAATTCATGCAAAACGATCATGGCTTTGTTTTCATAACGTGATAATGGATGCCGCGAAATTAAATAATAGACTTTGAGGGCGTTTTACTTGAATAAATGGTTTGTCTAATTTCATCAGATCAAAGGGAATTTCCTAATTAAAAAGCGACTGGCGGTAGGGCACTTCACTTCAATAACCTTGCAAATTTAAGGCAGAAATGACACACTAAAGCACTTGTTTCCAAACTTCGTCACAACGTGGGCCTGGTCAAAACCAAACCTAACTATACAAAGCATATTGGACTGGAGGTGTAAGGCGGCATCTTCTGCATTAACGTGTAACGGATTTATGTACATGTAGATTTATGGTAGTTCACCGTGTGTAGTCGCGTCGTGTATTGAGTGTTCTCGGTCCCAATCTTCTTGAAGGCAGGGGTACCGACAGCGCTAGATCTGCATCTGTTTAAATTAGAAATGAATACCTACGTAGCGAACATGACTTATAATGTGGGCCTCAAGAATTTCCTCTGTATCAGTCAGCACTGTGGGTCATGCATTTCTGCCATTCATGCGTCACTTCATGAAGAAATTCTTTTTCTTTCTTTTTTTGTCCGTCTAATGGAATTATAGTAAATAAGTGTCTTCATAAGTTGGTCATAAGTAATTTAATGCCTGTCCAATCAAAGTTCGTTTATGCGATTAAAAACATAGGCAGCATCCGGGGTCACGTTGTAAGATTGTCCACCATTTCCTGATTGAAAGTAGGCTGTTCCAACTTACTCACTAATAACTAAAAAACGGCTTGTGTGTCTCCTAGAAACGATGCATAAATGTACCTGTATGGCTGAAAAGTCGCATACCCATATATTTGCTCCTATATAATTTATACAGCGCATACAAAAATTAAACAACATTTACATCCCTTCTCCGTCAGTCGCGCTACGCAGGATGACCCTCCCCTAAAACAAACACAGAAAAGGCTATTCTTTATTTTTCCGTGTGTGCAATTGTCAAAATTGAGAACCCGGCCAGTAAAAGGTGTTTGCGGGTGTCTTTAAACAGAACATTTATTTTTCGGTAGTCGGTTGATTTGACGACAGGGGCCGCCCCTGTGCTTCATAGTAACAAACTCCTTTCTTTCTTCGATCTCCTATAGTGTCAGGAATCGGTTAATAATAAACCGCACTATGGTGGAATACATCACCTTTTTACATTACGGAAGTCGAACTGAAATCAGCCGCTTTAAGCTCAGGAGGCATGGACTTCGATCCTTCACAGTCTTCGAGAGAGAAAGGTCTGTATTGTGAACCCGTCCCTGCCTGGTGCAATGTTGAACTTCTTCCAGCCATACTTGTGCTTTTATATAGGTTCAAAACACAAATTACGAATTCAAAGACCAAACATTCAGACTTCAAAAAACACTTCCCTGTGAAAATATTTGTGCAGTGTCCCCTCTCTGCCGTCTCTGTTAGCCTTTTCTCGTGTGTCCTTCTTTTCCCTCTTATCCACCGTCGACCTGGTATACAAAAATAGGCCGGAATTCTTTAACCTCTTGTTGTTCTGATCATCCTCTCCGAGGAACGTTGCGAGACGAAGCTATTTTTGGTCGTTTCCTGTCGATACACTGCGCAGATGACGTCGAGATGAGGCATGTTAGCTGCCTGCACAAGTGGATATTGAAAGGATCCAGGAAAAAGAAACATATTTATTAATTTTACTAAAACCCCTTGAAATTGCATCTTGGGTTTTAATTTAGCCCATTTTAATTTTTGTCAATTTTAACCCATATTTTGATGCTTTTGGTTTTTATGCTAGTGCATATTTGCAGATTCATGAGCAGAACTATGATGTCATCCAAGGCACTGAATCTCTAAATTTTTGAGCACTGCTATGGCAGATTTCATTTTCTGTGGCAATTAATTGTTGTGTAAGTATATGGCAATAACCTAGCAAAAATCCTTTTCATAGAAATATTCCCTGATAGCAAATTTGGGGTTCCCAATTTGAACATGAAAACATGCAACCTGATACCTGAACCATGTCTTCCTGGATTTACATCAAAGCAAAAGCGTCCTCACTTGCCCAGATATGGTTTGTCAATTTTAATGTTTCAAAAAGTGCACCATTCAGTTCACATAACTCAAAAAAGGTGTCAAACAGTCTTCATACATGGAAGAAAAGTACAGAGATACACAAAAAGTGATTCTTAGAAAATTTGTTTCCTGGTTCCTTTAAATTATCTCTGATGAAGAGCCCATGTTATTTCTCTTCTCAATAGACCTTTTCACTAATAAAATCATAATTATGCGTGCATATGCACAAATGGCCTTGGAAAGGGCCATTGGAAATGTACAGGGGTGCGATTTTGATCATTTTCTCTCAAGTTTTCTGGCTTTATTACGTTTTTTCTTCAGAAGATCCTATTAAATAGGTTTTGCTCTTAGTTTCTAATCTAAGCGGGATTTTTTAATGCTCTGTAAAAAGACTTTACAACCATGATTTTTCCTGTGGGCACGAGATTAAGCGGGAAAACTCCCGCTTAGATTAGAAACTAATAGTAAAAACGATTTAATGGGATTTCCAGAACAAAATCTTTAAAAAGCCAGAAAACCTGACAGAGAATTATCGAAATGCCCCCCCTGCCGCCAAGGCCATTTGTGCGTATGCGTGCATAATTATGAATCTATTAGTGAAAAGGTATAGTTAAGTGGCCCTTAATTTATGTTCCAAACCCAATAAGGTACTTCGTTTTTCATTACAAGTAGGAACATACAGAACTACTGCATACAGAATTTTCTTTAATTTCGCATGATCACTAATTAGGTTGTAGACGAGAAACTGGACGCTTTCGAGATTTGTGGAGGGATCGCTTATGAGTCCTTTTCCTTTCGCAAAAGCAACAACGAATAATCCACGACGGGAGTTCTTCAGTGTTTTATATGGAATTAGAGAAGTCTTTCTTAATCGTAGGTATTTTCTCTTGTCCTGCAATTGTTTGGACAAGACCGTCAGAGACTCGCATGTGGAATATTTTCGTAAGGTAGGACCTAAGCCGAGATTGTCATATAACAAAATTTAATAAGGAGATACTTCTGTGGGGCGGGCGCAATTAATCCACCGAATGATGCCTCAGGTATAACAGTGCGATTAAATTTGAAATACGTTTGTCTCCGGCTGTGGCAATAAGGCTTTTGTCATTAGCGCGGTAGGGTGAAAATCGTATCCGAAACAGCTATAGGCCCTTCGTTTTCGTGGTACATACCAAAGGAAAAAATAAATGAACAAAATAACACGCACGAAACTAATATCAACAGTCAATACCCTTCTGCACACTTTCAATCTAGCTATATACCACAGCCGTGGAAGATCCGAACTCACCAAAGGATTTTTTTCTTCAAGTTACCATGGAAATGTAACCCCAGAGAATAAAGATTCCAATAGCTTCAGTCTACATTCTCCTCAGAGGACAGGCTGACGTTGCTAATAGCAACCTCGGTGAGATTTTTTGCTCAGTGCGTAGGCAAAGCTTCCCATGACAAATAGAATCCGACGACTATTGTCTATGGATTTCTTTTTTTCAACCTCGTAGATGCTTCTTGACATTCCAACTGTAATTTACTTGTATGTGCGTTTTGTTTAGAGTATGGTAAAGTTCACAGAACGGAGAAAACGCACAAAGACACCCATGCTAGTATTGCTATGTAGGTTATCATTTTGAATGATAAACATATCAATCAATATACGCAAAATCTCTGCAAGAATTAATTTGTAGTCCGCCGAATAGTCGCTGACGCCGTATGCCATGCGTAAGATGAACGAACTATCTTAGCATAATACCCGGTGCTTGGTCTAAAGTCTTTGGACCCGAAAACATTACGGTGGAAATACCTGTACTGGAGTCTCCTTTCGATAGCCTGAGGGTCATGGGGGGACATGTAATGCGACGTTAGAACTGTCAACACCAACAGCATGCAGTAAATATTTAGACCCATTCTGGAGTATTTGATTGTTGAAAACAATGTGGCATCTTTGAGAGAAAAGGAAGAGAAATCTCTGGACTGCAACACCTTCATTTGCCACTGTGATATTTTGTACGACTGTGACCAATAAAATTCAAGGAAAACGAGAGGGTAGTTTATAATCTCAACGCACCCTGTCTGACCACCTACGTCTGTTAACATACGAGGTCTTTACAAACAAATGCCACTGTTTGGAATAAAATTTACAAACCAGTCTTTTGGCACGTGATTACCGCAAATCAGGACAGCAGGAATATTGTGGTTGTTAAAAAATTCCTGTTTTAAAAGAATTCCTGTTTTTCTGCGCAAAAGCTGGGAGGACTATGCGCGGAATCCCGCGAAATTTAGGGGGAAACGCAAAATAAAGCAAATGGAGCAGGCAAGGAAAAGAAGAGTTTCCGCGAAAAAGCCTCTGAATTGACTCCCTTCCACTGCTGATTGTCTGTCATTGGCTTTGCTGTTGAGTGCTTCGCCATAATCATGGAAAGTCCCAGTTTATTTCCTCCGTCTTAGGTAAGCACAATCGTTCCGACACAACCAAGGACCGCTCATTGATCCGTTGTCCACGTGCCTGTTTATCTCCCAATGCAAATTAAAACTTGTTTTGGACAGGCAGAATATTTATAGGCTTCAAGCACACAGATATCCCATCTTTCGTCACAAACAAGGAAGGACGTTATAAGGTTTTGGGATACAGTCTTGGGCGCAGTAATGAATCCAGTTTTGAAATTTCGAGTACTCTTTCCGAAAGTGCCAGTTGCAACATTTCCAGTGCACTACAAAAATGTCTTGGAAGGTAAACTGTGCACTTCGCGTTATTTTCACTATTGTTTTTTTTCTATAATAAAATAACAATGGCAATAATATTACCGTGCTGAGAAAGCTCCCTATACATTAATCCGTCTTACTATAAAGTCCCGTTAATTATCGTTTCTTGGTATCTAGGATGGTAGTAAATTTATAAGCTTGCTGGGGAATGTGTTGTCAGATACTGTTCGAGTAAATCTTCATTATCTGATTGATTGGCCGTCCATCACGTGACGTTGAATTATTCGCTCCAATGCACGGCATGACCGCACCTTTAAATATAAACCACAAGTTCAGACAAGGACATGTGGAACTCGCAGTGCGGGAAAACGGAACATTCTGCCATTGTCTCAAGAAATTACTACAAAGTTTCCCATTCAGTATATGGTGGTCCCTTCCCCAATTCTGAAATCGTCGCTGCTGACTCAAGAGCTTACGTCACTCCCTGAAAACGACCCAGTCCAATTCACCATGAATCTCTTACCCTTTGCTTAGAAAAATGTATGACTGAAATCTAATACTGAGGTATCGGTAAAGCAGCACCTATACCTAGAGCACATACATCACTTAGGTTTAAAATAGATCATTGCATGAAATCTTCCCTGAGTTTAGAGAATTCTAACTGTTTAAAGTGAATCCTTTCAAATATTGCTACCAGCGGCACACACCCAGAAAAACAAAGGCGAGGGGTAACTGATTGAAGGGATGTTCAGGAAAGATATTATTCACCGACGTGCTGTCTTTTTTACGGGGTGGGAGATGCACAGAAAATCATATTGTCCATCATTTTGTCTCTCTTGGCTGTCGTTTAATATAATTCCATAGAAAAGTATTACACTTGCAATTGAGTCGAGTCGATTGCATTGGTAATTGGAAGGAACGACCGATGACAATGAGACGGAAGAAAGATGTTGATATTCCGACATTATGAACAATTAGAAGAGGTACCACGGCCAGCACCTCTTTCTTTATTTTAATATTTGAAAATACCAGAGGACTCACACTATTCATTTTTTGTTTGTTTGCTGGTTTGTTGGGTTGTTTGTTTGTTTGTTCTTCATACCGTTACTCATCAAAGAGTCTAATCCCGGAGAAATGATTCCCTGAAAATACTGGGGTTGTCAAGATTGAGTCGAAATTTTTGTCCATACATGTATATTACAAACAACAAAAAACTAAATTAGGTGATCATGGAAACTGAAATGGCGTCATCTTACATTGCCCAACATAGACAGAAATACAGGGAAAATGCAATGAGGCTGATTTAAGTTTCGGTGAAAGCAAAACTTAGTCTTGAAGTTTAAAGATTGCAGTGTTGATTTTGAATTAAGAGAACTAAACTGAAATTAATTACTGTTTCCTTGTCGAAGGGGACTGGAAACGTGAGGTTAAATTTGCCAGTAAGTGACCAAGTGATCTGGATGTTCCTGCAACATCAGATGAATGTATTTTGGCATCAAATTCGGAAATGGTACTTTTAATAAAAATTATCGATATACCGCGATGTACTCGGAAAATAAACACGGTGCTCAATAGAGATGTTAGCAAAACTTTATCCTTTGATATTTGGCAATATAAGTCAGGCTCATTTAGACGCACTGAATTCGTTAATAAAAATGAACAACGATTGCTCAAGCGTTGGACTTTCCCTTTTTACAAGCGAAAAGGAATTCATAATGCAATGCCATGCAGTTTATTATATGAAAAATATGTTAGTCGAATAGTTTAGGAATGAGATGAATGAAAGTGCAGGGTTGTTTTGTTTTGTTTTGTTTGTTTTTTTTTTTGAGTGATGAAGCTGTTAAACGCGCACAAAACGTCGACACCATGGCATCAGCTTCACGGCATAGCATCAAGTCATTCCCCTTGGCATTTATCATTCCCCTGGGTCTGGAGATCCGTCAAACAGATAAGCGGGTCCCCTCGGGAAGCGTTAAGGGCCTTTGCGGTGAAATAAAACCGGAGCACAGATCCTCCCTATCAACTCAGAGTGTTCACGCAGGACAAGATATCACCATCGTTAAGTTCATTTTAAGGTCTGGCACGAAATAATGAATCTGAAATGCCGTGAGATTCCGTTTTTTAGTTCTGATCTGTGGGTGTTTGATATTAACGGTCGAGAGTTGACTCGAGGTAAAAAAAAAAAAGTGTTTTTATAGGAAACTACAATCAGCGGCAATGCACTTTCTTTCAAGTGATGAAAGTGTTCCAACAATCTCGTGAATTTGAACCCATTGCCATACACCTGAAATGACCTGTCAAAGCGCACTCTTTACACTTCTTGGTCCCAGTCCTTTCGGCTAATTCACAGGGTAGGGTACATGAACATTGGATGAATCATTACGCTCATCAGCCACACGTCAGGCAGGCCACAAACCGCCGACCCTGAACTTTGTTTACCAGAACCGTGCGGATACAGAAGCCCAGTGTGCTGAAGTCAAGGCTTGAACAGGCCGAGGTCTGTGCTCTTGGTGAAATGACACGGGGCGGTTGCAGTCAGCGGCGACCGCATGGCCTACCTTCCACTGTCTATACTAGGTGCGTCAACAATGACAGGTGACGAAGTATTTCTTGAAGGCAGCAGTGCCCAATCAAGAACACGAATAAACGCGGCATCCCGTCTAGATATTGTCGAAATAAAATGTGCTGTTTCAGTAAAGCAATCCTCAAACTTGTTGATACCTGTTATGGGAGAGAGTGCCATTTCAATTATGACAAGTTCAACAAAATTGCAACAATGGGTTCTTTTTTATTTCAAGAAGAAACCAAGACCGCATCACCGGCGATAAGATTCAAAGTAATAACCTGATGTTTGAAGCAGAGACTCTCTTTCCAATGTCGCAGTGGTCAGACGCAGACGTATATTATCTTAAATGGATAAAGAAATGTGCATTTAAATTGTCGGACGGGTGTTGTGTTGCTTTCCTTTTATTTTTAGCCCAGCTTTTGGAGAAATTACTCAACAAGATTTTGCATGCATGTAGATTTGTGATAGCTGTAGATGTTTAAGCAAGATTATGATACTTGGTAGGCCTAAACCCGTAGCTCTTGTTTTTCGAATGATTCACCGACTTTCAGTGATTATTTTGTGTATTCAAAGTTACGTACATGTGGCGTGAGGTTCAGGAAGGCTATATATCACATCTGGGCGAATCTGCAATAAATTTTGGAAGAACCTTAAACACGTCTATACATTGTGAAGATTCGTACTATGAAAAAAGCCTTCCGGGTTAGAACAAAACACGTCTGTCTTGTCCAAAATAAATCCACAAATCACAGAAAAGAGGGTTCATCTGTTGTTTCCTTGAAAACGTCATTCCTTTATTCTGTTCAGTCTATACCATCGTTGCTGTGCATTACACAAAATTCTCCAGCAACGGGACAAAGAAGTCGGGGACATTTTATCATGTAAACCACCTCAGGGCAGAAGACATACTATCCAAGCCTGCATCCATAATCTTATTACATTCTGAAACTCGAGACAGAAATGTCAGTTGTCACTGAATACGGATTCTAGTTAACCCGTGCATTCATTGTGAAAGAAAAGACATGGAGGGGGTGTTACGAATATTGAGTTACTGCGTGCTAAGGATCCTCCTTGAAAGGGTGTCAAGTTTTCATGGTAAGACATTTCCTCGTTGGTTTGTTTTGTTTTCTAACTCTGAGAAAAACGTCAAATGAGAATAATTCTTCAGTAGGCCTGCTGACAGTGTTGTTCGACTAGGCTAGGGCAGGGAGCACGAAGACCCGATCCTACAGATCCCACAATGAGTTGTTTTCCTCTAGGTAGACAATATTAATGTATCTTCTGACCTTTCGAAATTCATCCCCCCCAAAATTAAATGCATGCATGCTTGAAGGATATGGACGTTTATGTGTACGATGAAAGATGCGACAAAAGCATCACACAATGTAGCCCGGATAGCTTAACTATACCCAAGGGCCAATAGGCCTGCGCAATGTCATTAACAGTTTATTAGTGGACGTCGCAAACAGTGCATAAAAGAACAATGCCGTTCAGTGCTTCGAAGAGCATAACAAATGTATCCATAATACAGCAGACTGGTAGAACAGCAGTGCGAAGTGCATTGCAACAAAAGAAATGTCTGTCAGTTCACATGCAAGTTCCCTTTCAGAATGCGACAATTCACAAATTAAATCTCTGTTCCAATATTGCGATATTGACAAAGTAAAATACATCTCCTTGCTCTCCATGTATTAAATAGCCGTTGATTTTAAACCAGAAATATGGACTGCAGTTAGCTGTATGTGATCCTTGTTGCACGCTGCAAGTGGGCAGAAACTCTGATCGATACGGGGCCGATGAGTACCCCCCCCCACATGTCCAATCCCTGTACACACTCTAGACTATTGTTACCTAACACATCTCCCCCAGAAGTCTGTGAAGAATTCCTGAGATTGTGATCAAACAATGACCAACACAAAGGGGGGGGGTCTCTCCGCCCCATATCTTGCATCATATGGTAACTGTAGCGCGTTGTGATAAATTAAAACAGATGTTAAAGAAGCCAGCCAATAGGTCTTTGACACATGTAGTTTACAATGGGTCCAGCAGGCCACACGCGCAGACGGTTTGAGTACAAAAGCTCTCAAAAACAGCTGCAAAGTAATGGGGAAGGCTCACTGTTATCTACCCCTCATCAGCGAACAAATCAGGAGGAACAGGTTTCTACATCTTGAGTGTGGTATCATTTTCAAATTGCCATGGGAACTCAATATCGGACTTGAGTGTATGAGGATGACCCCACGTAGACCTTCATTACAACCATTTCAAAGCGATGGCCCACGTATTATTACCTAAGGACGTACCTCTTTGCCGTATGCATGGTTACACCATGTTTATACACCACAATCGATTTGTATTTTCTTGTAATTTCTGCTTTGTAATCATGACTGCACTTCTTGGCATTGTTCATTCGCCTAGCAGCTGCCTTGCTGTACTACGTCTGGGTCACCAGAAACAAAATACAGGTCACCTGGATGACAGAGGATGCGTGCCTTTTCCGGTCCTTCCCAGGAAACGATGCTGCTGTCGACTGGCTGGCTATCCTGTGTAGATATCAGGTGTGATTTTCTATAGACATTGATTTTAGGAATGACTGAAACATTAAATGCAATAACGTGAGAGCGGATAATCGACTTAAAATTAGAAGCAATGGTTGGGTTGGAATAATAATCATTTCACTGCAATTGTGGAAAGGTCACTTTGGGTTGTCAAAGTTGTTCCATATATTCTAACGAGATGGAATGATACATAGTAACGGAGCGAATCGGCAATTAAAATCTGTGTGAAGATTTCGTTATCACTCGAGATAAAGAATGAGAACATCGTTAAAGAGAAGGGCATCAAATTTATATTGGAGTTGCTGCCAAACAGTTTTGAAAGAGAAATAGTCGGCCGGACATGTGCACAGCTGTGAAATCACCCTCGTGTGATTGTTTCTGTGAATATTTAGCTTTCTGTTTCCACTGTTTAATTTGCGCAAAACGGAACTACATGCACATGGAATGTAAATTGTGCAACAGCGCACTTAAAGTGCATTCTATGGAGGAAATGTTCAATCGGATTTCTATGCACGTGAACGTCATTTCTCGGCAGTCCACAAAGCTGTTTTTATTTCACAGAAAATTTGCCAAAGAGATATCCCACATGTTCCTAACAAAACAAAGCCAATGCCAAAGTCAACAACACTGTTTCCGTGTGATACATGATTTAATGATATCCGAACGACACTACATTGCACCACCATCTTGGTGTTCTATGCACAAGGTGGGAGACATCATTAAAAAAAATCATTAAATCAAATACAATATTTTTGCAAAAATTATGTACATCACAGTACGTATAATATATACCTCAACACTGACAGTAAATTTTTATATTTATACTAACCTGTTTTGGTTTGATACACACTGTTACAATTATGTTGCGTAAAGTTAAAGGTACTCAGCCAAATGACATTCCTAATCTAAGTACAGCTTCTACTTCATCTGAAGTGGAAAGACGTCGACACAATGTATGAAGAAATTCCGAGGATTATTACATAATAGCCTCAAGACAATCGAGGTGGAAATCATACCAATCAGAGTTGTGTGCCGGCATTTATAACGATTTTTTACAATTGCTGACCAGTCATCATAACTACGTGCTGCTTTATTGAGCATTTTGACAAGCAGTTGGTTTTGTTAGGTAAAATAATGTATTCGTTGCTGCACTAACCAATAAGATCGAGTACTCTGAATGTACATGACAGTCGCATTTACGTAAACGGATGAACTGGATATCGCCCTGTTTGCGAAATGCGCTTCGAGAACTTTGAAAAATGATATACAAAAAGTGTGAGAATTTACGGGGACCAGTACATCAATATCACCCTTTCCCATACGAAACGTGTTTATTTAAGTAGGTTAAATGGCCCTGTGAATAGACATCTCGCACAGTTTTTTTATTTCAGTGGAGGAATAACAGACATTTTGCAATCTTTAATGGTGAGAAATTGTTCAATAGTGAATCAACTGTTTTAAACAAACCGGATTTTTTTTTAGTAACGGGTTTTGTCCTCACACCAAGGTATATTCATAACACTTTATACTCACGGAGTATACAAGTGTTATAAATACACGTCGGTTTAAGGGCAAAACCCGTTACTGGAAAACAGCATCTCCCCAACGCAAAAATGCAAGTTTAAAAAGCAGTTAAATTTAGAATGTGACCAGAACTTATGAGATTCCGGAATAAAATTTAGTAATTACAATTATCGAGTTGATTTTTGCAAAACAGAACAATCAGTTCCAGAACAATATTTGTAGGCGCCATGATTTATATTTTGCCTAACTAGTTCGCTGTTATTAATTCCGAAGCTGTCAACTCGTTGCAATCATCCTCTAGAAAACACCGAAGGTCGCTCGTCTCCCTGCATCCGTTGCGTCAACAAGCGTACATACGACCAAGTAATTGCCGTAGCCTGGCCAGACTCTATCTCCATCGTGCCTTTTTCTCACAGGCACGATAAGTCATCGCTGGCTGATTACTTCAGGCAAAGAACAGGCTATCACGAGCAGGAGTCTTCTTCAGATCCACTAAAAACATGGCATACGAGGTGCGCTTGTTGGATATAGCGCCCCGGGTTAATGAATAATATTAAAACACTCGATTCGTTGTACGCCGTTATTACACACAGCATACGTAATTCGTGTTAGTCATCGTCAAATCGAATTCTTGTTGATTACAACAACCAATGAACACTCTTAAGATGTAATGTGATAATCTATGAAAAAATGCTTCTCTGATTCTTAATCAATGGTCAGTTGATGAATTTTCCGTCATATACATGTTACAATGTAAAGCTATTTTTTCCTCTATGTCATTTTATCAAGCTATAGAAATGTTAGAAACAACGGAAAGGTATTCCCAGACTGAACATATATGTTCATCCATGTAATTGCATGTATGAAAGATCTTTAGAAATACACTTGGCAGCAGCAGACGTATGAGTACATTTAACCAGATCAATGTAATATTGCAGCGTGCTTTACCATTGATTTACGATATATACATAAACAACCATGATTCAATTTATATACATCTATAAAATTCTTCACAATGACTAGATACCGTTTGCATGTGCAGGAACAGATTGATGTCATTTGGCTGAAGCACCACATTCCATACACACATGAACTTTTTGGTTTTTAGATAATAGACATGACTTAATAATATTAAACGATATAATTATACGCCGGTTTATTGAACAATGACTTTTCTTAATACCGATCTTGCACATGTATAACGTTAATATACTGTATGTGGGCAATGAATATGTACAAACACGTGATAGATCGATCGGTGAGTAAAAGTGACTGTCGTGATTGGTGGTACATTTGTAAAAGTACACTATTTTTTAAGTACTGCAAGGTACCAAGGAGATAACTTTCAGAGGTAATATAATTGGGGTGATATTTTACGAAAGCTTGTTGCAAATTTTGTACTTGAGAAACAATCAAGGTAAGAAGGTTGCAAAAGGATATTGTTAATCATTAAACTTATGATACAATAATACACTGCAAAAAGCTGGCCAATTTATTTTTTAAATGATGGGTGTAAGTACCGGGCGTATCACTTATTTGTTGTAGAAAACATTACTTGCACAACCACTTTTTACCCACTCTTTTATTCCTAAAAAATTAACAATCAGGAGAGAATCATCGGGGTATGGTAATCTGTTTGCCCAACAGTTAAGCTACTCGTCTGGTATGTCGCTTTAAGCAAAAAAGTTGTCCTGCGTTTTTTTAGTGTAAACTTCTTGAAATTGACAATGAAAACGAAATCACGATGAAATTTCACCAAAAGCCTCTTAAAACAGAAGCTGTTTCTCCGGGAAAATTTACCAGCTTGCAGCAGACTGAGCAGCAGCCTCAGCTGCTAGCTTCGGCCGCGCAATGACGTCATAGGCCGTACTGGCTCACCCCCGCTTAAATCTCAAGATATTTACCGGGTCGTGTCGGAGTGTGTGCAAAGATTTGTCACTGACACCTTCCGTGACTGATAGCTGCAGCAGATTCCAGCATACCTGGCGAGTTCCGTCAAAATTTGAGGTTCTAATTTATTCATGAAGATTGTTTAAATTAGTATAAATTATATTTTCAAACGGGCATTAGGGATTTCAAGTCGGTTGTTTTGCTTACCTTCTAAAATACAAAGACGTTTCTGCCATTCTTCAGACAAATCGGCATATGACACCATGATGTAATCGGTTTACATGTTAACATTAAAAAGACCAACGGGCCCTTAATTCTATTAAATCCCTTTTCGTTCATATAAGACTCACTCTGGCAACAACATAAATATATTTGGCAAAGATCTGGATGTACCCTTTCATCGTGGAAACAAAAACTTTTTCGCGCAGAGGTATATGAATCGATAAATTAACGGCGTAGAATTTTTCTTGCAGAGCTCGCAGGCAGTGCAGAGAGCTGCTCAAAGCAAAACTGCTGTCAATATCCGTTGCCATGACGACGCTCTCAGAACGGTTTGATGACAGAAAATAAGTAAGTTTGGTTAAAGAACAGTTTTCCCTCGCCTGTTATACTAGCGTGACGAATGAATCGGTCTATAATCCATCATTTATTCGTGGTAACTCCCAACTGACGCGAGTCATTAATGGACTTACAAAATGAGAGAGCTATCATACGTTTGTTCACTGAGAAATACAAAAGAGTTAGTTATCGTTACAACTTCGTGTCATCTTAGTTGCGAATAAATAAAAGTGATACCTTTCTATACAATCTAGCACAATAAAAGAAATCTTTTATATCAAAATAAATATCACACACAATTTATGACAGACTCATACTACATCAGTCGGTATTATAATGCTAGCTCTCCGTGCTGCAGACGATACTCAACATAATTAATATCTCATTCCATAATTAATGCCCCACGTCTGCACCGTGTGCGAGCATGGCGTCGACCAATCAGCAACTGCGAAAGACTCTAAGTAGTCAGCCATATTGGAAATCGGTGAAGAAAACAGCTGCACACACCTTCACGTAGTAAAAAAAAATCCGATGGCTTCTCATTGTGTATCGTGGCTAAAATGTGATCGATGCGGAAAGGAATTGTACTAGTAAAACTAATTATATAAGATTCATTATTTTAATTACCAGATAGCGGTGAATTATAAATTACAGACAATACTGCCAATGAACAGTGAAGTCATCCCTAGGTGTCCCAGTCCTAAAATAGAATTATTATGCAAAAATACGTTGAACCACACTTTTCTGGAGGGTTTGCTGCGTGACTGAAACCAAGATATGTTATGTGAATCTGCATGTACACGTACATGTACGTCAAGAGGAAATTGTGTTGAAACGTTATCCGTGCGTTTTCTCTTTCGATGGTGATTTGAGGATACTGGCCATGACAACTTATCCTGTTGTTTGGCAATATGGTCTTATTTACTACTGCAAGATAACTATCCAGATGCAAATTTTATTGGATATGACAAATGATGAGAACTGTTTTGAAGCCTCCCCCAAACACGCAAAGCGTTGCCGATAGAACTTGACCGAAACCCCCCGAATGCCAATACCAGACAAATGTCGCCTGTTATCAAGTGCCTCGACATTGCTTGAAATCTTTCACGTGCAGCTATTTCACACACGCATCAGCAAGAAAGGTCCCCATAAATAGCACCCACACTATCTTGCGCTGTACAGGCATGCGATTTGGCAGCGAGGATACATAATGCCTGCACATTTCGGTATCGCACATAGCAAATTCTAAACTCCAGTCCACGAGTGACTTTACACTTTACAGTTTCGATCAAAACAGTACGCGATCAGATTTCTAGTATCTCTTTCTTGGTTAAAGGACCCATAAACATAAAAGCCATTGCTCATCAAGTAAAATACATGTATGTCTGAAGCACTCAGGTGATACGATCTAAATGCATTTCTCAAAAATGATTGTGCGGGTTAGATCAGTTAAACGGCAAAGCAAAGTTTCAGTACTTTCACAGAATGTTCCATTTTTAAGTACTGACGTAAATCATTTCTTTTGGTGACACAAGACAGACGGTTTTGCTGTCTAACATCTTCCACTTGTGCCACTGCACATTTTGGTTAAAAATATATTCATGCTGACGAACAAAACAGAAACTTTCTTGGTCAGGATTTTGAGAAGAACGAAGCAAATATCTCTGTCACCCTCGTGAACAGATACATAATAGACAAACCTTCACATTGATAAGCTTACACGAATACTCCGTTCGTTTGACCATGGTTTGACAGACTTAGCAATAGCACACCCGTACCTTTAACTTTTGCCGTACGACTTAAGTTCACCCAAGACATCGGTGAAGTAGTTAGAGTCTCTGTTAATTCGCAGCATCTTGGAGCTGCAGTTATTGATGATCTTCAGACATCGTGTCCAAAAGTTATCCTTGTCCTGTTCCACAAGGAAGGGCTTCAGTGGGTAGCTGATTTCGTTACCCATGTAACTGTAGGACAAATAGAGACAGGTGAGTACCGTGGCCTGGAGTTCTAATTCGCTTTGTATCTCCTGGATGGAAACGAGGTCCCGCACCAACATGAACACGAATACCACGTTCGCCGGATTGAGAAAGTTGATGTCCTGCCATCCTTGAACGAGGAGCGACCGGTCAACTGCCCGTAGCCAGACAATGGCGTCGTTGGCATCGAAGCTGCGGAGATGAGGGCACCGCCTGCTGACGAAGTTCCCCAGGCATTTCAAGAGTTCACTGGTGGACGATTGGACTACCTTCTTCGGCGGGACAGCTGGCACCTTCAGCTGGCCACTGGAAGACTTCCGGAGACCGCAGAAGGAGGAGTTGTTGTTCTTGACGTTCTGGTTTTGGCTGTTAGAGTTGGACTGACAGTGGGAATTGAGATTGAAACAGGAGAAGGACTTTTTGATGCTGGACTCCACGTCGTGGCCTGCTGTGGTGTTGATTTCGGACCGTTGGCGCTGCAGCGTTTGGTTAGTGTTATTATTGGCGACTTGATTCTTTGGTTTTAGGACGTGGTTATTGTTGACTTTGTCAATGCCAGTATAGAACTGATTATTTGTAAAGGACGTGGTCGAGACACCAGTGCTGGCAGTCCTTTTCTTGCTGGACACGTTGAACATCTTCCAGCCAAGGGCACTGATGAACATGGCCGAATGTTTTCGCATAGGCCGCGTGGTGTCGGCCAGTAGGTTCTCCTTAGCGTTGTTGTTGGATGAATTCTTGCTGTTGTACAGCATGTTGAGATTACTGACGCTGAGCGATGCGGTGTCGCCATAGTTGCCGTTATCTTTATGAGGCCTGGGCGAGATGGACAGCACAGTCCCCATGGCGACTGCTGGTTCCTCTTTGCTCGCAGTTCGGCTCTTGAAAAAGCAGAACTGCTTCCTACTTAGGAGACCTATCTTTGTGTTAGACTGCCTACCGATATTGACTACCAAACAATACTCTGGCTAGGTTGCTCGCTGGGCTCGTATCGGTTGCCTTTCCGGGTGTTTGTGACTAAATTTCTGCCCCAATCATGCTGCGTGTCTCCTGCACTGCTGTGATAGAAGTCTAATGCGATCGTTTCCTTTCACTCTATCTCGACGAGATCGAATGGTGATGTCAGGCGCCTTGCCCAATGCTTATACGCTGTGTATGTGAGGCCGTCCGACCGGCTCTCCCTCCCTGTGAGGAAACCGCACGTCACTACCTAATCAGCATACTTCATATACCGCGGTGCAAGTGACATATCGTACGGAGCGCGCAGCTCGCCCTCAAAACTCCTTCCGGTAAGTGCTCATGTGATCAACGACTGTTCAATGTATACGAGAGTCACTATTGACATGAGGGAGAAATGGGATTGCTGATATATGCACAATTCGAAAAAGGAAAATTATTAAGAAAAGACAAAATAAAAACTATCAAGTTTTGTCTAAGAGTGACTCTATGGGAGGGAAATTCGAAACTGTCCAGTTGGAAATTACTGAGACAAGTTATTAAAGGATTTGGGGTGAAAACTGAATGACCGTATCACAGACTTGTGCAAAATTTCAATAAAAGTGAAATAGTACGCATTGACATCAGGAAGCGTAGCCTACTTTCCCCAAAGAGGCCATCAAAGGACCGTAGGGTGGATCCAGAGGAGCAACGGTGGCCATGCCTGGCCCAAGGAATCATTTTTTCATTTCTAAATAATGAGAAAAGGGTGTGTTTTGTCTACCTCAGTTCTCTTCCATCCAGAAGCAATTAAACAACCAAGCGGCATGTATATAGCCCTGCCCCTCGGGAAGCACATAGAAGAATGTATGATATATTGTTGGAAACTTTGGCCCCCCGCCCAAAACAAATTTGCCCTCCTTCCGAGAATTTGATTATGAATTCGGCCTTGCTTGATCGGGCAGTGAAATGAAGGAATAAATGTTACAATTTATGATATCAAACTCGCCTAACTATTCAGGCCTATACCCCGAAATTGAAACTATGAAAACGCATTGTGATTACTTGTTTGAAACTAAATGACGTTTGTCACGGGCCGTAATTCTATCCTTTTTGAAGGAGGATAAAAAAACCCTAGATAATTTCAAAGAAATACAACATCTTTAAAGCAGATGCAAATACATAGCGGAATGTATTCTTCGTCCAGAGTGCAGTTTCAATCAACGGGGTACGTGACAACATTAGAGTATATTTTGTGACTGAAGCATTAAAAATGTCAGCAAAATTGTTTGTTTTGTTTTTTTAATTTCTCCCATCACAGATGTCGTCAATTGAAAGGAAAGTGTAACCCATAAAATCAGATGTTTTGATTCCAACTGCCCTCAATTATTTCCAAACTCTGAACTGAAACTTCTGAGATGTGTAAAAGACCTATTACACAACAGTCGTCGGAATAAAATTGCATTCCACCATCCTCGCTATTATACACTTGACGTTTCTTACTGCTTCGGTCTGCAGACGAATACATTATGGCGCTCGCCAAAATGCATACTTTTGGCTTTGTCGATGTCACTTTCCTACATGCTGGATACCAGCTGCATTATGCATGCAGCAATCAAATATAGGGACGTTTAGAAAACAGAGCTGCATACAGAAATTTAAGGCCACTGCAGTTAGCAACTTGTCTCGTAATTCAAATTCAAAAGGAAAAACATCGACACGTAACCATAGCTTATTAAAATCTGGTTATTAAAGTCAAGGTTGCCGACAGACCTCACTAAGGTAATACACAATAACAGCTAGGAATCTTCCATCATTTGCGTGGGTTTTTTTAAAACAAAATTCCGCATATTCCCAGGAATTTCATCACTGTGATAGGTGATGGTAAATGTTACGTTTGAGCGCTATAGGATTTTTGCCCGGTCAGTTTTTATTTTGTCTTTCGAGTAGAGGAAGCCAGATGAAAACCGACTGTGGCAGTAGTGAACGTTGAGGGAGCTTCTGCAATGAAATGTGGATAATTATAGCGAACTGTTCTGAAGCGCTTGAATGTGATGTCAAAAAGGCACCATGTCTAAACCTGGGGAGCGCTGAAGTAACTAGGTCTAGATGTCAATGGGTACGCCGGGAGGCATTATTCAGTAAGATTAATTCAAGAGCGCAACCGGGTCTTCCACCCTGGAAAAGGAATTTTGTGAATCAGAGCTGGGCCGCACAATAAAACAGTCGCCTCGAGTTTCTCCATCGTTATTATCGTTGTTCTTGATTGTACTGCGCCATGAGCGTCTCTCGTGCGGATACCGGCGCGTTATAAATATTCATTATTAGTAGTAGTAGCAGTAACTTGGCTTTTTGGTGTATGTTCGGAAAATCATCCATTTCATGTTGGCCATATCGCATCTAAATGCGAAGAAATATGTGGCCCTTCCTACTTCCTTCCTCGTAATGGCGGCTTATTTGTTTGTTTGTTTGTTTATTTTTCTTTTGTCAACACATTATCAAATTGAAGTATCTATTGGAGGCGATTTCCTTTTCCTCGATTCAATCTTTGAATGATGACGGGGTTTTCATTTACGAGTGGTACATGTATTTAGAAGACATGAACCCCCCATTCCTTCAAACATTTGGTTGCCGTACAGACCGACGTTATTTTATCGAACAAAATACACTGTCCTGACAGAGGGGAAGGGATGTATTGTCACTAACTCTCTCACATGTACACCCCCCCGGGTCGGGCGCATTTGAATTCATTTGTTGACAAATTCGTTTTCCGGACGGTTGAGACAGGACACAGGGCAACAACCGCCGAAAGGCCTCCGTTTACAGGAAGACTAGGAAACGGTTGTCCGGTGGAAGGCCTCCGCCAGTGGTCAAACCCAAGTTCCACGAAATATCATGACGAACATTCCAGGGATCGCAGTCAGTCCCATAGATCTGGTTGCAGAACAGTCAAGAGTAACCACAGATATGATAAATATCCCCGATTAAAAAAATCAGGAAAATAACTTACACCTTTCTTAAGTGTTGTATATAAATCAGATTAAAGCTCATTTCATTACCTTTCATTTTCTTTCCATTTAATTACGTCTGAAGATATTTCTAGGCCTGTCCAAAGATGACATTCCCAAAACATGTTGAGAAACCCCATTTCCGTTATTAATGTCATTTGGAGGGACATTTTGTCCTGGCTTTTCAGAAAAAAAGCTAACAGTCTTGATTGTAATGAACCCTCCAGTCCACGGACCACAAATTTATCCAGGTTGACAAGCATACCTTGTGCCAAGTCTGAGAAGGATTAGTCACGGGACAGCTGAAATCTTGGGGAGCCGGATTCCGTGTCTCTCTGCTGGGTACGAAATGTTTTTGTACACAACACCCTTGGGTAACCGAGCTTGAATAAAGCCTGCATTCCGAGAACAGTAATGTTTCATTTTCAGAAATACCTTGTTTCAGGATAAATATTTATTTTCACTTAAATCCAACTTTAATGCAGAAAATGCCCTTCCTTTTGTTCCTAATTTGAGGTTCTCCGTGGTTTATTTATAAAAGAGACGTATAAGATCCAATTTTAGCAGAAGCTGCCAAGGCGTGCAAAGACTGTAGTCTCCTCTCAAGACTGGCAATAAACAGAGGTGTAGCCCCAGTATATTGGTTGAGAAAAAAATTCGTTTTCCGGCTATGAGGTCCAAAACTCCCGGCTCTTTAAGAGCAAGGAAGCAATTTTCTTAATCCACAAATGTGACAAAAAGTGATACCAATAGGCGATGCCTGACCTGCAGTATATGAAGTACATGTATTATATGCGCGTCGCGTTACATCACTTTTGGTGGGGTGGGGCATTTGCGACCTGTTTGTGTGTGTGTGTGTTTGGGTTATCGTACTGGGGGGGGGGAGTAGCTAGTGCGCCTGTGCATCCCTCTCTTTTATTAGGGGGCATATGTCGTATTCCCCCTTTTTGTCATTACTGAACCCCTCCGAGTTTCCACATGTAGACATTTATTCATATTTATGAGCAACTATACCCATCGCTCGTATATTTTGATTGTTTCACCCCTAACCTGGGCGCCGCATTGTGTCCAGTTTACCGCAAATCTTATGTAACGTCAAGTCTACCTCAACGGTGTTCGAAGATCGAAGTTAGTGTCGTCTCCATAAAGACAGATCAAGCCAAACATGCACTTCTTCTGGCCCTCTTCCCCTGCAGTTTCATGCAGACTAGAACGCATGCACTGACTCACCTTACGCCCCCCGTACATGTACTGCACATCCACTCTTGTGCATGAATAACCCCTAAATTTCGCCATCGGTCAGTTTTACAAGCATCATTCCCTACCGAAGCGCTGTTGCGTGAGATTTAATATTGCACGTATTCGTCTTGCGTTGCCCAAACGTGTGCGAGCGTGCGCGTGTGAAATGAGCTGCGACAGGAATTGACGTTGTATTTTCTACCTGCAGTCGAATTATCAGAGCCAGTCAGCTGACGTAAGCCCCAGCCAGGAGGTGGCCCATATCAATGGATAGGCAGCTTTGCTCTGCGAATTGAAGCGACTGCGCGGCCATCTTAGGCTATTCAATACAATAGCATTATATATAACAGGTTTTGCCCTTACCTAACGTATATTAATA
>NW_019091606.1:63406-110647 GCF_001949145.1 Acanthaster planci | reverse complement strand
GGGCCGAACCTGTGATATATAATTAACATCTCCCCAACGCAAAAAATACATCTTGAAAACACAATAGCAGTTTCCAAGTCACCGGCTTTAGCGGCGTGCATAAATGCACTCAGTGAATGAACTGAAGATGGAGGCCATTCTATTGAATATCCTAAGATGGCCGTGCAGTGTCTCAATTCAGTAACCGCTGAGCTGCCTATCCCAGTGCATAGAGATCAGTAGCCCTGATACACGGGCGTCGCTAGACCGTTTTGAAGGGGGGGGGGGCACGTGAAATTTGTCAACGAACAGTCACGCAAACGAGTGTAATGTAACTCCCGACAAAACCAACCCATGGGGGGCCGGGGGTCACACCCTCGACATCCCTTTTAGCGACAACGGCACCCTGGTAGACATTCAAAATGATAAGAAATAGGCATGTCGGTTGGATCTTAGTGGAATCTTAAATACAAAATAACTAATACATTAAAAAAACCTGCTGATCCTTTGGTTTTATACATGCATAAGCCTAATGCCTCGCACTTTACACAAAGGGAAATATTCAGACACTGCAGCAAAAGGTTAATATTCATTTTCTCAGACCAGCAAATGCAGCTTACAGCTGAGCAGCGTATGTTTGTGGTAACAGCGTGGTTGAGGACTGGAAGCTTTCAGCTAGTAGCCGATGCATCTGGTCAGCGTTTCCTGACCGTGCCATCCCCACCAAGTCAACAATTTGGAAAAACATCCGAAAGCACCAAAGGGAGGGGACAAGCTTGAATCTCAACAAGGGTCGCTCAGGCTGACGAAGAACGGCAAGATCAAACGTGAACATCAGGGCTGTCCGTGAGTTACTACAAAGAGACCCGCGTGTGTCGGCCGGGAGAAATGGGCTAGGAATTGTCAGAGTTGGGCTGCGGTGAATCTGGTGCAAGACCAGTTCTGACATGGTTGATTGAACTGCTTCGTGCTCAGTCATCTGTGACAGTAAATTGGATTTCTTGGTGTCATAAGAAAGGACACAATCAATAGTTATTGGTGGTTGCCTATTTCCAAAATATTTGTCATGTCCAAGAAATAAAGAAATTAATCTCAGTTTCCTCAAAAAATAGCTTCTGTATTATTGTTCATGGTCCTGAAAATTATGTTGGTCTAAATAAATTTAAATTTGGTGAATGCTTGGTGGAATGTTACGTCCGACGTATGGTGCTCAATCGGAATGCCAAACTCTTTTAAAACAATTCAAGTAAAATATGATTAGTGCAATTACATCATCTGCCTACTTTCTCTCCTTCACAGATCGACCTTAACAAGAAGATGTTCAAGATAATGACCTGTTACAAAATGTCACTGCCCACACAGGATGTTTCATTGTAATTTCCCTTGTTCTGGGTATTTGTACAACCAATGCTTCCTTAGTCAAGGTCGCATTACTACCACGTGGTGTGACAATAGTTGACTGATTGGACGACCATATTGACACATAACCTTCCTCGGTTCCTTCCTCGATGTTTGAGGTGCGTCTGCCCGTGTGGGAGACGGCGCATAATTTGGTGCAACAGTCTGGGACACCTCCAACCCTACTCATGGCACAACTAGGGTTTGTTTCTCGATTTTCCTCAGTTTGATCTAATGTTTGTTTTGTTTTTTTTTGTGCTAAGTAAGGAGATCCATTATCATGAGCCTAAAACTGCGCCTTCAATTCAAATTACCAAATATTTTATTACTGTAACAAATTTATTCTATGCACACGTAGAGTCCTTTTTTGTTTCCGCTGGACGATGAATGAAGCCAACTTCCCAACACGGGAATTTTGTTTTCAACAACAAGCTACATTTCATCTTTGTACTAAATGAATTTCAATGTAACTTAAGAATAACACATATGCAGAAATGGCAAATTCGCTCCAATAAATTACATAATTCAGCGAAACGACCCCAGGCCAATCCTTTTATTTCGCCATCAAATATTTCATGACAGTTAATTCATTCACTTATTACAGAGTGCTTCCTTTATGGTGGCCTCGGAGGCAATGGATACGTTTTAAGACATGTTCATAAACGAGGTAGTACTGACTTTTAAAATAGATGTTATAAAATTGATGGTATTGTACAAAATAAAGCATTCAGCTCCCGGCTGTACAGATGATTAACGGAAGAATATCTAGACCAACAGATGGAAATGCTGTGAACGAATATGCTGCTCAGGAAGGAACCGACGAGGTACCGACGGGGGACTCACTTGGAGTGAGTCACCAGAATTTATGCTCTTGCAGCATAAGCACATTTCCATCCATGACGAATAATCGAAAACGCAACACACAAGGATCTTGTGCATATTCTACATGTAGGCCTACACATATACCCGGGCAATGCGTAGCATGGCAGGACATATGCAAAACAGAAAGTGAAACGTGATACGGCAATTGGGAGGGGAGTTTCTTTCGGGGGGGGGGTTACTCGCGTTTTGTAGGCGGTAAAAATAACAATGGGGTGTATGAATAAGGAGGTTGCCACGGCTGGGAAAAAGAAATCAACGAGACAAGTGAGCAAAGCGAGCGTTGGTGCGGAGTGTTTTTTCGTCAGGTGCTGCAATACAAATGTTACGACAAGTGTCGTTGGTGTACTCTGCAGTGCCATTGGGCAAGACAGTGAAGGCCCAATACAAGAGGCATTTTACATGTAAGTCAAGTAGCCTGCAATTAATGCGTAATTAGGATCAAGCGTTCATTGATATTTGTCTAAATGCGTATTCCGTGTTTAAAATTGACAAATCTTAGTTTGAGTCATGTCGTTGACATCTTGTGTAAAAGCTGCATTCACATTTTTGTATCATAGTAACTCTTTTGCTATATTGCCACACACTACACAACTCATTGATGTAATTGTTACTACAGTGTAGGTTCGTGACACATGAGGCTATAAGTATCAGTCAAAACATGCGGATCTGGTAGAAAATACACTGCAAACCTTCACGCACAAAAGACCACCACCAACTATATTTTGTCTACATTTGGGAGGTGGGGTTGTCATTCAGAATAGCTTCATGATACCTTAGATACTGCTATGTGGGAAAATGGAAGGCCGTTACTCAAACCCACGTAACATAGTACAGGAAAATGGGGATTATGCTCAACTGTCACATACTCTTCAAGTGTTTTACTAAAAACTTGATTCTTTCTCAACGGCAGAGCCGAACCAAGATGGGTGAGGTTGTATTTTGCAGGGTTTACATGGCTGTGAAAGTCCAAAGCTTTGGTCTGAAATTTTGTCCTTTTCTTATATTAAAAACAAATCAAAACAATACCCCCCGAAAAAAAAAATCGGTGGGGGAGGGGATAAACCTGCAGGGCCCCAATCCACCATTGTTCTGACTAACAGCGTCTTTAAAGTACAAAAGAAACTGGACATAATTGAGGCTACGTAAACTTTTTCATTTTTCGTACTCAAAAAATTTTGAGGAGGCAATGTACAACTGACTCCAAACCGAGGTCACCGGTGGTTCCGTCTTGCTGGGTTGGACAAAGGAATTGCCCACCAAAACGTTTTTCCCAACACTGCCACCAAAGAACAAACAACTCAACACCGCAACAAACAAACATAATTCAGTTTTGGCCATTCGAGCGCTGAACCCGTGGTTTCATAAGCTGATAAAATAAGCGTGGCCTGATTAGTCTGAGTCTCGGCTTAATTGCTTAGCCCTGGGAAATTCTTTGAATTAAAGTTTTTCAAATCTGAGTAAGGTTGATCTTAAAATAACATCGTCCAATCAACGTTTGGCCCTTGAGCTATAATTATCACTAGATGTCGCTGTCTTTAGTCACGTTGTCCAAGAGACACGCAGCAAGAGACGTAACTGAAAAAAAACTAGGGTATCAGTGATCATCATTATATTAATATAATATCATTATCTTAATGGCCACCGCTTTCGCTGAAGCCGTGAGTTACAATGTCAAACATGTCGTTATCGTCAATAGGTATTCCTGATCGTGCAACTTGAAGCAGCGAGAGGACCCCATCTTGTATGCCACAGCGGCAAGTTTCAATATCTGGCGTCTGCGGCCTTCCAGTTGTGATGTAAGCACACAACAAACGGCATTGGTCGTTGACTTCTGTATTCATTAAAAATAACCCCAAAAATGTGTCGGCCCCTTGTCTCCTTTTGCTCATAATTTGTTTCAGACAACCCCCAGGAGACAAACACACACCAAAATAAAACAAAACGGAACCAAGAATCAGAAATCCGTCGAGTATACAAAAAAGCAAAAAATGAACAGAATGACCGTGAAGTAAAACACACAAGAACAAAGCCTGACACAAAATGCTACTCCGAAAATGCAAAGATGCACCCCTCCAAAAATTCAAAAATACAGCAAAGTAAACCAAACCCCCAAACAACAAAAACATAAACAATTAAAAGCCCTGTAGGACATGTATGCAACGTACATGTCCTAAAAGATACCCGGAATTCCATATCCCTTAATCTGCCTAAAAATCATTTGTTTACCTGTGGACCTACATTCCCCATGCCAAATACATGACAACTAGGCTCGAATTGGCAACAGAGGGACACATGCATATGCTTTATCCGAAAGATTTGTTCTGCAGACAGATGGGATGTTCTAACGCTGTGGAAAAGATTGGTCACTTACATCCAGTCGGTTCCAACATGGTCACGGCACCTGATAATAATAACTACTGTTTTTGGATATGTAAAAGGAGGTTTAAAAAGTCCGAACATGTAACATAAGGCTTCAGCTTTAAAGTCACTGATATTTTGCCCTCACTAATCTTCATCCTGAAATGCTACACACAGGACATACATCTAGTGTGCACTATCTCAGTAAAACAACCATGGATGAAAAAACCAAAACGCATTTCAGAAGTGAAAAGTTCTCCACAATTTATTTCCTCATTATTCAAAAGGAATGAACAATAATAGTTTACTTAGCTACTACAATCCAAGTCGTAATCTTCAACATACAAACGAGGACAGAAATGACAAGGGAAAGAACGACAGTTTTATGTCCTTTATTCCTGCGCCCATTTTGGGTGGTGTGCTTAATAACTTTACCCGTGTCCTTAAGATACTTCACACAAAAGTGGACCCATTATAATGTTTCTCTGAAGTCCATCAAGCCTCCAAAGTGAGAAACGATCCAGGCTTCTCATTCAGTGTGTGCGCACATTGACAGGTTGTATAGCAGATCTTCACACACACATAGCGGTTTTGGGTATTTCAAACAACCCTTTACAGCAGCCAAGAAAAGGCAAATATGGCATAAATAACAGGGGTGAATTCAATAGTACAATACGTACGGTGGTATTGGCATACCCTATACAGTGTGTATCCAAAAACGCAACAAGATTTCTGTTGAAGTTTGTAAAAATTGTGTTAGCTTTACACCAAAGTGAGTAGTAGCACCTTAAAGCCACCTATCTCCTCTTTCCAATGATATGTTATTTATTCATACACGGTCATGGACGGCTGACTAATCATTCTTTTCGGACAATAGGACAAAATGGGCTTGGGACAAAGTTTCAGTTTAGTTACACCAGCATAAATCCTGTTCAATTCTCCATCTCTCTTATGAAATGTTCAGACAAGCGAGTCATTACATAGTCTCTAGATCAAAGGTGTGTTGCATTAATGTGCTTGTTACAGGTTCTAGCCCTGCAGAAAGATATCCTGAAGAAAGCAATGTTAAGTTGTGATTATTCATTTCATTATTTCATGTTGTCAAGTTAGTTTCTAATAAGATTCCATGGTTATTGCAGTGTCTAAGACTTGGTCCCAAGCCAATTTTGTCCCATTGTCCAAAAAGAGTGATTAGTCGGCCATCCATGACCGTGTATTGAAGAGGAGATGGGCGGCTTTAAGGTGCTACTACTCACTTTGGTGTTAAGGTAACACAGTTTTCACCAACTTGATCAGAAATCTTGTTGCGTTTTTTATGATACACGCTGTAAATCTTCATGGTAGATGCGGTATATGCAGAGTATTGTGAGAATGAATGCGTTCCAGGTGTCTGTAAAGTCCTTGTTGACAGCTATCCCCTCCCCCCGGCAAACACAGATCTGCCCCTCATCAGAGAGAACTGGAAACAGGAAAAATACATGTTTGTTCTACCTGCAAAATCATGACACCCGTCAAAATACCGGTAACTCTACCGTTCAGGGCGGCAAAGGCACCACAATAGCTTAAGTGTGCACTAAGAATCAACCGCTGTTCCCTCAAATGGGTGTTAGTCTACGTTACTTCCATTAATATTGTCAATTATTTGGAGGGAGCCAGGAGTGGTGATTTCTGGATGACAGTTTACCCACTTTTCTGATGAAACATGTGACCTGTGGCATTCTTGGCACCCTATTAAAGGCCCATCATTGCTGAATTATTGTGTGATGTATAGACCCCAACCTACCCCATTATCAAAAGATAGTGTGGTATGACAGCACTGACACTCTTAAATATCCATAATCCTAATATGAATAATTTATACAGCCAGTCAATGCCTTAACCGTGGATTGGAATAACACTCATTGCAACTGAAATGCACATCTTCTCATGTGAATTGTTCAGAACCCAGTCATTTGAAATGCCTTATTACACACATATCACATGTCATATATGACACGTGATATGTTTTCATGGAACCCAGACCCAATTTCACAGCTCTCCTTCATATACATGTCGGTGAAGAACCTCCACTGGCTTCAGCAGTAAATTCTCATCTATTTCACAAGTAAGCTTTAAACACGGAACATAACCCTGACCTTTTCAATACAACTTGGTGGTTTTTCTGTAGAGGGCATCAACCACTTTGCCCATGCTCTGAATGGTGTTCAGGGACATCTCGTATGTCTGGTCCACAATGGGCTCATCAAAGACAATCAACACACCTTCACCTTGATCTAGAATACCTGTGACAAGAAAAAATTTGAGAAATGTAAATGTAAACGCAGTTTTACAAGAAAGTGCAATGTCTCCCTCTTGAAGAGTGATTGACACATTGACTGCCGTGCACAATTTCACAGGGCATTCCTATCTGTCAAGCGTTGTATGCATGCACGCATATTTAATAGGTACTATTCAGGTGTCCACTTGAACATGTGCATTTTACAGATGTATGTCCTCAGTACTACCAGCAGCATATTCGTTGTGTTCTCAGTGATGCCAATGTTATCAATTTACAATACAAAAGCCTTTTATTTTCTATGAGTACACCCATAGGTCGAGTTCAGGTGGCCTGTTCTTGACACGGGTTTCTTGTTCTCGCGCTCGAATGGCGGGAACACAACTCAAGGATACTGTTCTCGGGATCGGAACAGGATCACACACCACCTCCTCGTCAGGGTTTGCAGGAACACACGGAAAAACTCGAAAGATTTTGATTTTCGAACATTTGCAAAAAATAGAGTGATGGCTTACAAAGTGGGAGACAATAGGAAGTTTTGCAAAATTAACATTAATTATTTTCCATAACAAAGAAGTAAACGTTCCTGTTTAAACTGGAAAAAAAATTCAGCCAAGTTATCTAAACATTAACTCTTGAATGACGCACATGTACATGGACGCCGCCATGTTGCATGTTGCTTGTCACTGACTACCAGCGATAACCAATTGTATGTTCCCAGCGTTCGAGCGGCTGACGGAAGAACAACAAATCAAGCTTTTCGGGAACATACGAGAACAAGCTGCCCGAACTCAGCCACAGAGACAGCATCTGGCAGCCAGCATGTTACAAACACGACGGAGTACTGGTGCAATGCTGACATTTTGGTAAAAGAACTTCCACCACTGTCCTGAAAAACTGAGTGACACAATTCCGCCTGATGGCTATTGAAGCCCCAAAACATTAAAATATGTTTACATGAATTTGAAAGTAAATTATTAATGAATGCAAAAACTGAAGCAATGCATTACATTGTAAAACAAACCAATTACATGTACAATGCAAGATTATACCTGCATTGGAAAGTCTGGCCCACTTTATACAGACTAACATGTACTTGCACTTTTTGCCTGCAAGCGGTGACAAAATTGAGACAGCCCATCAAAGAAAAATTGGTTGCATCCTTGTTTGCAGCAACACTTATTTATATCTAGCCGTCAACAAACATTAATTGCTGACACTCAGCTTAGACTAAACTGTCATCTTCGTAAGAGTTACAAGCAACTCAACCATTAACCAGCATATTTACACAGTTTTGCACAATTTTTTGAGAGGGAATATGACTATAACACTGGCTTTTAACAACATTTGACTTTAAGATGAAACTGTTATTAAAAATGGCTAAGCTTGGGGTGTTTTAATATTTATGAACAACAGGTTGTATGGTAAAACACAAGCCAGCTCCAGTACTCACCATGGAATTTCTTGTCCAAGATCATCTGTGACAATTTTCTTTCAACAAGGTTCTGTAAATAAATAATACAACCTTTTTAGGATTGCTCACAAGGTATTTTAAACCCGATTAATATCAATGTATTCATTGTTTTCAGATATAGAACTATTTGGATTAATTGGGCTGTAACAGAAAACTGATAGAAAGGTACACTGTTAATTTAAATATGCATTTTGACATTCAAAGGTTGAGATGTTCAGACTGAGGAGACATGATTCCAAAGGAAAGTATTACCTAAATAGTTAAATGAGAGAAGTTTGAGTAACAAACGTCATTGCCGATGTGCAATTTTCGCATGTGCAGCTGTGTTCCACTGTGCTGCTCTGGGTCTGTGCACATTCCGAGGAAATGTGGTGCCTCCTTGAACACTTATGTAAGGGCACATGGCGCATTGTCATTATTCAGCACAAAGTCCATACCACAAAGTAATATCCGGCTGCACGAGCATTTCATAGTTGCAATGAAACATTACCAACGGGACAGTTTTGGGGCACCACAAAGTGATGTGCTATGTACTGTGTATAGGCTTTGTGCCCACAATACATCAGTTCATGATACGGTCAGTGTACATGGCATGCCATATCATGGTACAAACTTTGATTGTACATCGCTGCTCACTGAGATCAAATCACATGACTAAAACTGACCAATGGGATCTAATGAAACTGAGAAAATACCCTTGACTGACCAATGGGAGCTTGATGATGCTGGCTACATGGGCCACTTGCACCCGAGAGAATGGCTCAATGATGCGACAGAGATTCTGCTCCAAGAGATTATCGTAGAGAGAATCAAGGTGGGCCTGAATGATTGGGTCCTCCTCAAGCTCCTTTTTGTACTTGCTTTTTGTCTGGTTAAATATAAAAATTGATAACAGACAATTTGAAAAGGTTGCATATGGATCAATACTTGATTACAACTATCGTTACATACATGTCTGACAGAAAATTCAAATGTCCATTAATTAAATACATGTACACCAGTTAAAGCTTGTGTCTGTAAATGTATTGATCCTGAGAAGGCTGAATCTAGAGCCAAATTTGGGAGGGGGAGGCAGTTTTTCCGGTACACTTTGCATTAAACTGACTGCACCTGTCAAAATTAAGCAGCTGCTCAGGAACAATTTCGTGAACGAAATGGCTCTGTCAATACAAAACAGCCTCTACTGAAGGCACTTAATATCTTCACTCAGACTGATTAAAAAAAAAATCTTTTTTGGGGGGAAGGGGCATGGCTCCCATTGCCCCCCCCTTCCCGTCTTTTGACCCTGAGATGTTCAAAGCTGAAAGCCTGAGACAAAACCAAGGTTGGGCAAATGACAAAAGAACAGAGAGGGACACTATACCTGTTGGAACTCTGACAGGGACCTGTTCTTACTGGCATTTGCTATGCACTTCATGGCCTCTACGTTTGGCCCAGCATACCGCAGAGCCAATTTCCCACTCACGATGGACTGTACGTCATCAGCACTAATTATGTAAAATAAAATTTCTTAATTGTTACAAGCACATTTAAGCAAAATGGCATCCATAGTGTGAAATTAGGTCTCTATGTATTGCCCATGACCTGGGGTGAATTTTCTTACAGCAGAATATAATCTCCATATGATTAAAATCACATCACATTACACTATGTTCATGCAGTCACTTTCATAACCTGCCATTCCCAGCAGTAGCAAATTTAAAGTTCATTTTTAAATTCCTCAAAATGCTATGAAATCATTTCAGCTTTGTTAACAAATGTAAAATCAGTTTGAGGAGTTAAGTATCTTTGCACTGAAATACGAGCTGACTTGTTCCAACACTTTCATTCAAAAGTTGAGAATGTTTCTTTGATGCTCCCACCATTTCAGTGACTGCGCACTGGGCACTATACACTAGAAAACGGGAGTTTGTGAAAGTTCTTCTTAGTTACATGTGAGTAGACAAGGTGGCATGTTGAAGAATCAATTTGCTCCTTTTGCTAAAAACTTCTCACAATTTAAAGCTCAACGTGTTCATGATGAAATAACTGTGGTACAAATGCCTAAATATTAATTAGGTGGGCAGGAAGATTACTTGTTGTATAGTCCAGTCAGACAAATCTTTAACAAATAAAACCTTAATGTAAACTGCTCATTACAACATGAGGTTAAGAACTCACCAGTTTAGCATTATCTTTGACAACAGCATGTACTTGAGGGCATCTATGGCTTTGGGGCTTTCAATTGAATCATAACCTTCAAATGCTTCATAGAAGTAAGAGAAGGCAGTTTTGAAATCTCGCTCATCAGCTGCATGTAGCACACCTGGGCAAAAATTACCAGTTTTATAAACAATGAGCCCCGAGCTGGAGCAAGAGAGGAAGCAATTTTCCTAGCAACGCAGGCTCTTTTAGTAGGAACTGCATTTTGCTGGTTCAAAAACGACTAAAACGCATGCATTACAGTGGCATTGCTACCAATAAAATGAGCACTCCAGACCAGCATGGCTCTTTTTAACCGATGAGGGGGTGCTTCTGCTCAAGGCGGATAATGGTGACATAATTTGCTCTGAAGCACTAGTATATACAAATCAAGTCAGATTAAGTTACAACACTGTCACTTCTGTATTGTTTCAGATCAACTAAATCAAAAGTTACATATTTCACGAAAGCAATTTTTTTTTAGCAACAGAGATCACCAGCATTAATCAATGAACCTCTTCAGCATAAAATATACTTTGTAGAATAAAGTGAGTACTTTGGGGGGGTATTCAATCAAACTTAATGTGAAATTACCAATAATGCCTTCCATGTTTCATACAGTTCAAAGAGAACTGTAGGTACTGTAATCGGAAGTACCAAGACATAGTGGCAAACCTTGAGCATAAACCTATTCATACAGGTGTATTATCCATTCACTAACGATGCCAAATGGGCCTACCTGACTGCAAATCTAGGGCTGCTTGAAGTTTTGGGGGACAATAGATGGCATTAGCGGTGGTCCTTGCTGACGTAAGAGCAGCTCTATCATTTAAAAGGAGAAAGGGTTTACTTGGCTCAGGCATCGATTTTGAGTTAACACAGAAGTCCAATTTATGACCCCAAAGTTGGTAAATGACAAGAAAGAACCTTTGGTGATTAGTTTGAAATAGCTCCTTGAAAATCCAAGTAATAAAGTAATAATGAACTCCTCACTACAATTTAAAGTAAATGCGATCTACGGCTGAAATGATGCTTAGAGCATACATGTAGGTTACTCTATGTGAAATTACCCGCTGGTTTCAACCCGTCTCTGTAAATTTGGTCCATATTTGGTGTACGGGGTGAGTGAGGCTGGAAAAGTGGAAATTTCAAGTTGCTGAATATCAATAAATTTGGAATGGGTGGGATTTCAAAACTTCCAAAATTTTGGGATGATTTGACATGGAATGACTCACATTGTATAAGAGTTGCCCTCAAGCTCAGTGGGTTATTAAGCCAAACAGCATGACAGAGATTTGTCATTTTTTTTATTTGTAAACATCACTAGAAATGAAATATTCAGAAAAAAAACAGTGGTAAACATATGGTAAAGTGGAATGCCGTTATAACGAGCCACCAGGGTCCACGCTAAATGTTCAGTACAGCGGTCATTCGGTAGAGCGAAATTAACTGCCGAACTTTTTGTTGCCATGTTGACCAGTGCCTTCTCTTGTCTAACCGAAGTGCACTCTCTTGTGATACTATGATTCGCTTTTTTCATGATATTTCCCCCTTGCATTCACGTTTCAGGTTTCTAGAAATGTATTTGTTAATTATTTTTGTTTTTTACGAAATGTTGAGATACAAAATTGCTATTTAGTTTATCCTAAAAGTCACTCAGGATCGATCTCTGATGCATGCTGTGGCAAATCTCGGTTGATTTGCAACTACATAATGTTCGGTAGGTTTTGTGCACAAAATATTGGGAGCCAAGGACGATGTTTGGTACAGCCGAATGTTCGGTATAGCGGTGTTTGGTATAGCGACATTCCACTGTAATGGCGTGCGTGATAATTAAATGCTTTTATGTACACTATACCTTGACTTTGGAAGATTGCCAAGGGCGTAGTACACCTTGCTTTCCAGAAGCTGCACCTCTACAAGTAATGCCTTGTCGTCCATTTTCTTCAACTCTTTCAGTAACCGTGACCCTGTCCAGAAATGCACATGACAAAACCCTCAATGTCATCATGTTTATCTGATTTGCTCCACTGGATGATTTTTATCAAATGGAGTACCTACTGTTCACACCAAACGTTCAACAATGTGTTGGCAATTATTTAACTGTTGACACAGTCGGGGCTGTGACTCTGCTTCCACATCAGAGAGGAATTATATTCTTACATGTATCTCCGAATGGATTTAACAGAGAGAATAAATCAGACAGACGGGCAGTCTGTTAGAAATTACAATTTGTTTACACTTCCATTTCACATTGAAAAATTGAAACAAATTAACATTTCCATTATTTAATATACTATTGCGATAAGAAAGGAAATCTGAATGTCCAAATTATAGCTTACCTACTGCAAGGGCATCTGTGTACTTCTTGGTATCATAATACAATGCAATGAGTCTTGACTCAAGAGCTTGCCTCAGGAAGGTACGTTTCTCAGTTGTGGCCCATTCTATGCACTCCAGGCACAAAGATACCTTTTCAAATCATAGGTGCAAAAACAAGTTGACTGAAATTGCTTCACTTACAAAACTATTTGCTAAATTGTTTCAAATCAGTGTGAAAATATTGTGTTATTTAAAAGATACTGTTGCTCATGCTGACAATACTAGAGCAAAAGATGCAGTATCTACTGAATTCAACACTGTGCAGCAGCTACATGTGGGAACACATGATGCAGAACACCTAATGGATTCAACAGTTTGGATAAAGGTCTATTACTGTTCACTGACATCATCAGGATCCAATAGAAAGTCCCTCCTGGTGGATCCAAAGCGACCCAAAAAAAAAACATATGTTTGGCATGGCTATCTACACATGAAGCAAAGTCCAGCAGTTCTGATCTTGTTTCAGTTTGTGATGTGTCTGTCACAGTAGCCACTGTGGTGCTGGTTTTGGAGTTTGGTGTTGGTTTGCGGTTTGTTTCGGTTTTTGTCTGTTTGCTTGCTTGTTCTGCTTTGTTTTTGCATTAGGGACTTACTTCGTTTCCTGTGCCAGCTTCCATGTCAAGGAACAGGTCCACCAGCGCTCGGACAAGCTTTGCTGCTTTGGCTTTGTTGACGAACGACAGGAATGGTCTGGTGAACTTGATCAGCCCACCCAATTCTGGTTTAGTGTGAGAATTAAAAATACTATGTGGTAGGATCCTAATCAGAGGGGTTGGTGGTAAACAACTCAGACAGTGGAGGTAGCCAGAGGCAGGGCTGTGAGTGGCCACTTCAAACTAAAGCTAAAAACAGCTAGCAAAAAGCTGAAATGTAAAAAGTTCCTGTACTTTTGTACAGACCAGGTGTACAAAAAAGCTGAAATTCAGGGTCAACATCTGAACAAAAAAGCTGAAATCAGCTAAAAAGCTGAATTCTCACACCTCTGCAGAGGAATCATGGGTTTCAGTCATACATAAAAGTTAACTGTGTTGAATAGTTTTTATCTACAACCACTTGGACAAAACACTTCATCATCTGCAGCAATAAGCATGGGAGAATCTAACCAGGCAGTCATGCTTTCATTAGAAATGCATTAGAAATATATGCATTTCTCCCGCCATGTACATTCCATTGTAGAGTGTCACAGTGGTCGCTGTGGTGTTGTTTGGGGGTTTTGAGCAGCCAAAAAATTTATCCGTCTTTAAAGGCCTTTCTGGAAAAGTTTTATCTCTTCAGCTGTTACATATACATGTACATGTACATCACATGGGAGGGGGTCTACATGGCAATGCCCTAAGTAAAAACCCTTTGTGATAAAATCTTTCAAAAACAAATCAAAGTTATTAAATAAAAACAGAAAAATTTCTTGCAGTGACTAGTTCTTATTTTACCTGGAATGTCCATTTTGTGTCAGTGACCTTTTGCATGTTTAAGAAAACCCTTTGTTCAAACAAACGTTTGGCTGTGAACCAGTCCTGTTTTTTTTCCCTGATAAAGAGCCAGCATCACACAAAGCTAAACAGTATATACAGAAGCAAGCGCACACCACATAAATGTACATGCAAGACATTTAATTTCACTTCCATTATGAACAACCATGTGGCAAAATGAACCAAATCCAAGTTGCAGAACTTTGAGTCTTTTCTTTCTCCCCAAACTCATTATAACATCCATTGTTTGAAATGATACAGGAAAGGCATCTTATTGCAGGGTATATATCCATTTTCTGTTCATAGCTTTTAAGAATTTTAGAAGGGAACAGAACAAAGTGTGAAACTGTACATGTAGGTCTGAATACCTCTTCATCCCAGTGCCTGTAAAAAAAAACAATTTACAATCTTAAGACACTTAACCATGTTGAAAGTGATTTACCCACTGCTTTGTACAAAATGTGAATCTGAAATGGCCCTGCAAAAACTAAAATTCCTGGCAACTTCAAGAAGAGATTCTGACCTTCAGCCTGTTTAGTCTTTGCAAGAAGACTGCCCAGTTCCATGATGCTTTGCTCTTTGATTCGAACCCCTTCTTCATCTGATGCATCAACATCTAGTTTTACTGTGTGAAAAGATAATATTATTAATATGTAGAGGTTATAGTAAGAGAGGACACAACATGACATCCACAATTCTACAGTTAACCCCAACTCCCTAACAAGTGTCTTTCACCAGGCACTGGACCAAATCCAACACAGTCCACATTTCTTACTGAAAAGTTTACCACTGGTAGCTACATGTAGATTCATGGACCAAGACACTGGTGGCATTGTTCCTGATATGTTTTTTTTTTAATCTCTGTGTGACTGTTGTTTTTGACCTTGATTAATTCCAAATGGGTACAATGTACTTACATGAAGAATGAAATTGTGATTCGCGGAATCTATGGACCTTAATTGACTTAAAAATTTAAAATTGACCAATGAGACTGACCAATGATAAAAATAGCTAAAAACAGCTGAAACATAGAATGAAGAAGCTGAACTGTGAAAATCTCCTATATTTTTATACACAGCTAGTGAGGAAAAAAGCTGAAATCAGCTAAAAAGCTGAGAAATCTCACCCCTGAAATCCGCAGTATACCATTTTGCAAAAAAATGTATTCGACCCCCAAAATGACACGGTAACGTTCACAGAAATCCCAATTTCAGATAGATACCTGTACATGTATGACTGAATATCCAAAAATGTACTCTGATTTTATTGGTTCATCTTACCTATGATACATGTACATGTTAGATTCGATTTGCAAGAAAACTGAAACATGCGGTGGTTATAATTACTTATTACCTTGCACATTATCATTATCAATTGATATCTACCATTACAATGGGGGGGCCTGAGAGCCCCCGCGGTTGGGAGAAATTCTGGTTCACTCCCCCTTCCCGCAAATTCCAGACCTACATTGTGTACCAGATATCGATATATTTGAAACTGTATGTTATTTCGCAATATTTATATCATAAACTGTCTAAAGACGCCTTATAAGATCACAGGTACATGTATTTAACCTATTAGTATTAGGCCTATGCATATTGAAATGTACACAGGCTACTATGGTGCAGATACATTTTATCATAACTTCCGTTCTAGTCGCCTTATGAATGCAAATTTAAAACCTTCTAAGAAGACATTGTAATAAAAATTAAAGAAGGCCTGCGTGGAGAGCCCTCCCAGAGGACATGTTTGATAATGACAATGAATGCACAAAGGGTTTACTCGAGCGTATCCTAGAGGAAGAATGAAATTCCCTCTAATGTAATGTCATACGCCGGGGGTTTATTGGAACATTGTGAAATTTTGATGAATGTACATGTAGCTACCACTGGCGTGACTGTCTTTGTCAATGTACCTATTGCATATACAGGTAGCCCTACCGGTACATGACATCATCAACACTGTTGCCATGACAAAATGCACTGAATGTCCCAACAGTGCTTCAGACCTTCTGGACCGAATAAACATTTGGTCTGAATCTGAATCATATACGCGTAGTTGGCAAGGCATCCATCGGGAACATCACATCAACTTCATTATTATTATTAATCATTTCTGGTAATGACACCAAGGATTCCTCAAAGGCGCGTGCCCTAGGCATTGTAAGCTCGCAAGCCTGAAAAAACCTGTAGAGAGGAGACAGTGAGAAGCATTATAGTTTTAGAGGTGGGAGGAATATTCTCGGCAGAACCCACGGAATCAGGGACTGAAAACCCAATTGGGGCCAGGTGGACAGGGCCAGGATTCGATCCCGGACCGCGGAAGGTGGAAGGCAAGGAAGGTACTCAGGTACCTACATGTACATGTATGTCAGGCCTTCTAGACTGTATCCATCAAACATGTCAAAATCAAAACCCCCAGCAAGCATGACAAGCGGGGGTCTTACTAATACCATCATTACACCATCAACACACAATAGTAACGTAAACAGTGCCAACTCCTCCAAAATACAAGTTCAATCTACAGGTACAAAAGAGGCATACATGTAGAAGTCTAATACTTGGGCTGAAAGAGACTTTCTAGTACAGCAATTGGAAGTCACAAATCAATTTTCAAAATGGAGTTTTTTCACACGAAAAAATTATTTCTAGCAGCGTAGCTGTTCACTGACATCTTGCCTTCTCATGGGGCTTGGACTGTACCATTTAGGGGTGGGTATGCAACAGAGGGCACCGACTGGTAGCTCAGATGGTTGGTGAATTGCTTGGATCATGTTCTGAGTAGTATTTTGTAAATTTCAATTTTTTTTAAATTTTTAACTACCATCACTTCCTTTTATGAAATCTGTATGTTTTGTGGATGATCTGACAATTCCAGACCCCACAGTCATCAGTAGAATCACTGTGTTTTCCTGATTTCGTATGTGTTATGGGGGAATCTCAGAAATTTTGGGCATTTCTTCACAGACTATTTTATACAAATCAGGAGTTAAAATTTAACATGTCTTTTGCTAAGCTGCTTAACCTGGGAACCCTGAATCTCCTCTAAAGAATTGTCATCCGACAAATTTAACTGTTTCCTTAGTCGTCTAGAATTGATAGATTTCACCTTTCTTTTCTCTGGTCTGGCAACATTAAAAGTAGATGCACTAAAGCCAAATTCATCTTCTGATGCAGGAAAACTCTAATCCCAAACTGATTCATTCAAGGCAGATGTGGGAGAGGAAACGGGAGACAGATCTGGGAGGGAATTGATGAGCTGGAGATGGGCTTGATGGAGGCAGAACTGGGGATGGAGGCGGACTTGCATGGGGCGGAAGTGGAGATGGAGGCAAACTTGCATGGGGCGGAAGTGGGGATGGAGGCAGACTTGCATGGGGTGGAAGTAGGGATGGAGGCAGACTTGTAGGGGGCAGAAGTGGGGATGGAGGCAGACTTGCATGGGGCGGAAGTGGGGATGGAGGCAGACTTGCATGGGGCGGAAGTGCAGATGGAGGCAGACTTGTTTAAGAAAAATAAAAATATAGTAACTTTAAAGGAAAAGGCATTGTAACGGCTGCCTCTGTTTCTTTATCATATAATATTACAACCCCTCTTGCTTAACNTGGGGCGGAAGGGGGATGGAGGCAGACTTGAAGGGGGCAGAAGTGGGGATGGAGGCAGACTTGCATGGGGCAGAAGTGGGGATGAGGCAGACTTAAAGGGGGCGGAAGTGGCGATGGAGGTGGACTGATCAGCAGACTTAAACATGTTTTTTCTCTTGAAGTTTTCAAAATTCTACACACCTCGGTAGTATTTCCATGTTTCTCTACTGCATCAAGACTGTTTTTGTCTCCATTAGAGGAGGGTAAAATATATACCAGCAGTTTGTACCTCCAGATAGCATGTAAAATAAACACTGGTGTATGACATTTCTCACCCATTGGATATTGGGTATGAGTTCCTTAACAAATTCCTGTGAAGTCTTCAGAGAAGACTGGCGAAAAGGAATATAGTTTGATTCTTTGAATTGAAATAAACTTATACCTGATTAAATTCTAGCTTAAGAGCCAACTGATGTCTATCTTGAGTACTTTGTTAAATTATTTCTTTGACTTTTGCCATTTATGTGCTTTATTTTTCAGTGTGTGTGCGGGGGGGGGGGGGGGCAAAGTCAAAGAGCAAATGTGGCTTCGGGCTTATTCAACATAATGTTGGGGGAACAAATATCAAAAGGTCCCAAAATCTTTGCTTTTATTTTGCGGTATTTTCGAAGGGTTTTACTGCTAATATTTTACAAATAAGTATACTGATTACTTCCTTTCCAAAGTTCTGTATTTTTTGTGTTATTTTTTTGTTGCCTCCCTGCCCCCTGCTGGATTCATCACTTGGTGTATTAAAGTCACATTCACAGCCAGAAGTTTAATCGAGATGGCTGTAAATTAAAATGCTTTTTAAGAAGGTAAATATCAATATCTAGCAGAAACAACATCATACAGTTGTAGATTTTATTGAACACCGTCACTGTTAAAATACGAATGGGACAATTCTTAAGAAAAATAAAAATATAGTAACTTTAAAGAAAAAGGCATTGTAACGGCTGCCTCTCTTTCTTTATCATATAATATTACAACACCTCTTGCTTAATNGGTATGGTCCCAGCTGCCCCACTGCCCCAGTGGCAACATGGCTGCTGATTTCTGAGCTGGTTCGAAGGAGGCAATTTCAGCAAAATTAAAACAGCAATTTCCCAGAGTCTAACATGTTGAGGTTTAGCCAACAATATTCAGTTGCGAACACTTTATGGTTGAGTAGGCTTACCGCCAGTTTGGGTTTAAAGTGTTTTGGCGATGTTGATGCTGTGTTGATGCTGCGCTGACGCTGTGTTGATGATTTGTTGCATGTTGACGGTGTGTTGATGGTGATTTGTATGACTGCAAGTGGGAGTGGATTTTAATGGACTTGGCCGGGATGGTCTGGTGGTTTGGCTTATTGCTTTCCACAATCATGACAATAAATAAGCATTTGCCAATTCAGATTCAACGAGGCCACCGAGCTGCTGTAGCAGCTCACTCAATATACACACTGTTCAGAAAACACACACGTCAATCAAAAAACCTTTGCACGTGTAGGCTACATAGCCTACATGTACATCATAATGGTTTGGATCAGGCATGCTACATGTAGTTGCTACCACTAAATTTAAAATCAACGTGACTCAACAAAATTAAACCAGTCTGACACTTGATCAACCTCGCCGTTTCTGTTCGTGCTGAAACAGATCATCAGCAAAAATTTACTTCAACTGATGTCATATAGCCTACATCCACTCACATCAGAATAAATCTGAACTTACCAATGCTGTGCAGAATTGAAATTGCAGAAGATTTGTCGGTTTCAACAAGGGACAGGGCTTTCTCTAACTCGGCGGCCGCCATTTTGCTTTTCACAATGGTTGGACTGGTGCTCTGGCAAGACATATACCGCAACACGATTACAAACTGGGAATCGATTCGATCATCTCTTTTGGCGGACCATTGGCCAGAAACCATGGGGCAGCGGAATTTCGGGCATCGTGGTCTACCTTCGAAACATGGAGATCGCGAAAGACACTTCATAGAAAACAGACGAAGGTCAATGGATATTAAGTAGTTTTAATGACCTATTTTTGCATAAGTTGTGTCTAGTCGTTGTGCATGTCGTGAGCATTCTGCTGTAAATCTCCAGTTTTCTAAAATTTAAAAAAAAAAATGTATTACATTCCAAGAGGCGGGAACAGAGGAGGAGCTGACCAGTTTACGTGGAGTAGCGTAAAAACAGACAAAGACCGGGAGTATTACTTGGGTTCGTTTATTTTGTTAGACATGCAAGCACTTTTTTTTGCTGACATGACTGGTGTAGGCCTGTAATGCACATGTAAAAAAAATGATGTATGTACATGTATATTGACGACTTCGAGTGGTATAGTAAAAATGTTCAGCGAAATAAAGCAGTCAGTATTTGTTTTATAACACCTCCCCACAGATTCTGCAAAATTTAAGCTAAAAATCAATGATGAAACACCAAACTGGAATTTACATTCATCAAATTTAATTCAAGAACTCCAAGTGGAACAGCGACGTTTACACATGTTGAATACATTCATTAATCGATGCATGCAAGGTTTTTAGCGATTAATCGCTATGAGCTGAAATACACCCCAATGCTTTTTTTGCTACAGATATAGTTCTTTGGTTGCTATGGGTATAGTTTTTTTTAAGAATGAGGCTGCATGGCATAGTCTTTTTGAAACCAGAAATGAGGCTGCATGGTATAGTCTTTTTGAAGCAGTGGCATAAAAATAGTAAAACTAGCAAGCGTCACATGACACACTTTCGGCCAATCAAGATACAGAATCTGTGGGTGAAGTGTTATAATAGCTAGTAGTCTAGCTAGCCTACATGTTTCTATGTAAAACTGTAGACCTTAGGCAATTTAGGCCCTAGCATAGGTAAGTCAGTCATGTCAGTGGAAGTTGTTGTGTTGTGTAAAATGTTACTGCTCTTCAGCGTAATCTTAAATCTTGCGCCAAAACTGTCAAAAGTGTTTTCACTTCACTGTGATCTCAGGTTGGGAAAGCTCCTATTGACCACAAAATAAAGTTTTGTCCGTCCATAGGCCTGTTCCATGTATTTAGGCCCTGTACACTGTATACATTTACATGTACATCACTACATACACTGTACATGTAGTAAGGTACATGTACATACTACATACACGTACCTGTACAATGTACTGGCATACAATAGTCTCCTATAACTTTTGACACATGCTGTTGGTATTTACACCAAACTGGCATGGCATACAGACCTCAAAAACCAAAGAGACCCACGCTTATTGCAAATTTTAAAAATGTCCAGTTTCTCACTTCATAAAAACTGCAGGGGATAATGATCAATACTGAGTATGATCAAAAGTCTTGTTCTTTACTACAACTGCTCACTTGCTATCTAAGAGTACCACCTCCGCAGTGAATTTCCTGGACTAGGACCTTTCCATCATCATAGAGCTAGTTCTCATTGCCACAGTTTCCAGCCAACATTTCTATCTATGTCACTGGTTGATACATGCTGCTCCTTTTTAATAAGGGGAGTTGTACACAAACTTCAGCTAAGCTGTGCCATACATATACATGTAGGCCTCCTATTGGCACTCAAAGTAACACTGATAATTAATGAAGTACACCAAGATCATCACTCTCGTCTAATTGGTATATGGTTGATCATGGTCTAGTGCATGATGCAGCCCAAGAACATAGAATTACCAGTCATGAACATTTGTACACTTTGTGTTATTTCAAGAACTCCAGTACGTGTACCATTTTCTAAAGCAGAACTGTTTTCTCTGCCAGTTCAAGGGAAAGTAGTGCCTCAAAAATGGCAGAGCTGTTTGGTTTTTGGCATTTGTATGGTGTTCACAGTTTATTTTATTCAAACCCCACTGCCAGGTCACTCCTTGAAGGCACCGGTGGGGCGCTGGCAGGAAGGGCGTGATCTTCAGTGGTTCAATAAACTTAGAACAGATGGTGAAAGTGTATCTGATGAACGGGCGGCTGTCAGGCAAGCTGAGAAAGAAGCAATGATGGCTGCTCTGTAAGTAAAAAAGTACTCACCCCTATACTGACCTTACCAGTAGCAATCGTAACATCTGGCAAGAGATGTCTTGTGGAGCGTTCAAATGAAAGCCAACTGGCCATTGTGTCAATTTTGCAAGTGACTTACCGTGTAGTGCATGTTGTACATGTTTGACAAAGTTCTTAAACCAAGTGATTTGGCTTTTTTAATTTGGTTTACTTTCAGCGGACAAAAAGTCAGCAAAAGTCCACCAGCAGTAGCGTCAACACAGGTACGATATACATGTACATGTAGGCCAACTACATAAAGTGGATGATTGGAAGCAAGGATTACAGCAATTGAAAAAGTAACAGCAGTCGCTCTTATTTTCCTGCCAAAAAGTGTTCAGTAATGCTATCGTTGTAACTGAAGTACCTGTATTCAGTAAAACCATCATGGTATATTTTCCATTGTGACAGTCATTTATGACAACTTTTTCAGAGTAAATAGTTCTTTGAGTAGGCATTGGGAGACATGATTGCCATTATTATTTATTGGGCATGACACAAACAGGGAAAACATGCTGCCGGTACATGTATACAATGGAAATAACCTAAAAGTACAAAAGATAGTGACATGTGCGCAGAATATTAAACGTTAAAATACCTTCAAGCTGTGACCCAATTCTCTTCAACTGCAACACAAGTACCTCTGGCTATACGTATATTATTATTTTAAGAAGTTTGAAAATGTTTTTTAAAGCTTAACTGAGAAAATACACAGAATAAGAATATTCTGTAAAGTTTCAACGAGCAGCTCAGCTCAGTCAGTTGAACACGATTATTAGGAAAAGTCGAAGACCAGACTGTTATGGTTGGAAGTAATGACATCTCAAAATCAGCCTTTACTGAGCTGTATCTTAGCTGGGCCAATAAGGTTCCTTATATCCCTTAGAAGAGCAAAAACATTCTGTGAGGATCAGCAAGCTACGCGTATCTGCGTGAAGTTCTGAAGTCACAAATTAAAACCACTGTTTTTTTATGCTGACCGGTGATCATTAACTATAAAATGCCACACTTCTGATAATATCACAATTATAAGACCATATAATACTTTCATCGTGACATGTAAGACATCCATTATACCTGGTAAAAAAATTGAAAAAAAACAACAACAAATTTTCTGTTTAAAACCCACTCATCCATTCGTAACTGTAATTTGTTACAACTCCCCAATAAGAGTGATTAAAATTGTGTATGTACTTGCATGTAGGAACACGAGCATTTATTAACCAACTAATTTTAAATAGTTTTTTTTGACACATAAGCGAATATAAGATCTTTAAACGCAAGTGAGTTGTAATTCATTGTATTAGTAGCTTTTGTTGACGTTGAAATGTGAATTATGAAAGCACAGTCCACAACGAGGATGATTCAGCAGCAGCATGCATACAGTGTGTAGTTTTTTTATTTCTTACATGATATTGTCACTTTTCCACAGGTGAATGCGAGTCAAATGACACCAGCCCATTCGAAGATATCCAGCGGTGACAGGCCGAAGAAACGAACTAAAAGGTATACATGCAATTATTGTCAGGTTTAAAATTGTTTGTGCTTTGTGCGAAATTAACGGTCGGTATAAATAAGGGAATAAAACGTGCTTGGCCATTTTAAACTGAAACGTTTGTTTAAGACAGACCAAGCACACATTTATTCTCATTCTTAAAAACCGTTTTAGTCAGAGAGTCCAACGAAGTCAATAAACGATAAATTCCAAGGATTTCGTTTAAAGATTTTACTTTCACACCCGCATCCAATTTACAAGTGCAAGTACATGAACACATGTACGTATAGTTCAGAAGAATCTCCTTAAATGGACTTGGCACGGACATGGCTAGTTCTGCGTGTCACGGTGCACGCAGGTGCCAGGGCATTTTATGTAGCGGGCATTATCAAAATTTTAATACACGGTCAGGTTGCTTGTTGTTAAAGAGAGAAACTGTCTAAGGTATTGTTGAAGACATATTAATCCAACCTTGTGCATTTGATTGATGTGAACGTAGGTCGCATGATGTCAGGAGTAAAAAGAAACGCAAAAAAGAGAAGTCAAAGGAAGCCAAGAAGAAATCCAGAACTCACAAGCGAGGCTACCGCCGCTCCGATTCTGACTCTAGCTCCGAGTCCAGTTCATTTGATTCATCAGCATCTTCTGATTCAGAAGTAGAGACGCCGAAACAAAGGTGAGTAAAACCCTTTTCTGCGGATTTCCAGGCCCTGGTCCTTTAAGAGTTAGGCATTAAGGGGAGCAGCCCTTACGCAAATTGGGTTTCTGTTTTTGTTGTAAACGAGCAAGCGCTCGTGGGCAGTTTTTCTTCTTAGTCGTACTTGTTTTCTTAGTTGTATTTGTTTTCTGGAACGTAATCTCGTTCAGTCTTTTTTGCTTTAGGGTGTAAATGATTTCTTTTTTATTTTGTGTCGAATAAACAGACTTAAAAGGATCTACGATAGACCATAGAGTCCATGTACAACGTTCGTTGTACATGGACCCTTTATAATTTCATATACAGATATACTCTTAAATACCTAGTATTTTGGAGTTGAATATTTACCTGTTCACAAAAATTAATGTTCGGTGTCAAATACCCAGTTGGCACATGTACTGATGATTGGGCTTTCCTGTTTTTAAACGTCATTATTAACTATATGCTTTAGGGAGAAAAGTGCTTGAAATGTGTGTACTTCATTTGTAAATTTTCTATCCTTTTTGCGTGTTGACTTTCCGTCCGAATTCTTTTTGATATGGTTGTTGCTGAAGAAAGCACCGCACACGCGACCCCCACGAAGATACACCACGTAAAAAACGCACCTATGAGATGGCAGCGGATTCAAGAAAACAGAAGTCTACCAAGATGCCCGGCGAAGAAATTAAACGACATGATTCCTATGAGAGTGGAAGTACGAGACACAGGGATAGACCATCAGACAAACACAGGGATAGACCATCAGGCAAACACCGTCACAGACATACAGATAGACATCGAGTGTCCGCTTCACCGTCCAGTCGAAGGCAGACTTCAGACACTGCACGCCACACCAATCGTTCAAGCAATTCGACTCAAGACCGCAGGTAGACGGGCAAAATATCCAGAACGACAGAGATGGATGATACTGGGAAATGAACGTGCTTCTCGGTGAAACTCAACCGGCGCGTGAAAAATCAGAAAGCAATTTGACATCACCATGGCCAGTCCCTTCTTCCGTAACAAATTATCTGACTTATCTTTCGCTAATGCAAAGTAGACATAAAGCGATGCTATTATGCAAGCTCTTTGATCTCCATAAAAAGCGCCTCATAAATACCTGAGATCGATTTAAAGCTTGCATAGTGGACAAAAGAGGTACTGGTCTGTGATTGGTTTTTAAGATGTGATTGTTTTTAAGTTGGCGACGTCAGCGCCACTCCAGTTAATACTCGGTTACTGTTTACGACTGGAATAAATTTTGCAGGAGCTTGTAGATATGCACCATATAAACAGGTGTGGATTACTGACTACCATTTTAACAGTGCTTCCTTTTCGCATAGACGTCACTAAGGATATTTTGAAAAACCTGCATCCTGTAAGCCTATTGAAAGAGTTTATGAACTGAAATTGTCGGTGATTGAAAGTTTGGCGCCAAACAAAGTCTTTATTTTTAAGATGACGGGATAATCGCGTTGCTTTTGCTGATGTATACATTTATGTTAGTAGGTGCCATTGCGAAAATTAATGTTTAGGACATGTGCATTTCTTCAGCCGCTCCGTGAGGTTTTATTTGTGAACGGCATTGGCGGATTTGGGGATGAGCGCAAACGGAGCGATGCTCCCAGTCTGCGAAAAGGGTTTTTAGTAATAGTGTGAAGTGAAGAGAACAACTTTTGTGGCCCTTACTCCCCATAGCATGCATAAAACCCTCAAATTTATCCTCACGTCTCACAGGCAATAAAAATTGCATGAAGAAATCCTCCGATGATTTTGTCAGCCCCCATTCCCCCCCGAACATTACTTTTGTTTTGGGTCAGCTCCAGAACGACACCTAATTGCGCAATAAAAGTGCAACGTACAACCCCCACTGACTTCATGAAAAAAAGGTTAAGACGAGAAAAAAACTGTTGGCTGCTGGGGTATTAAATGGAGAGTTGGTCGGTCAAGAGTCCATTACAGGGGAATGAACGTGTTTTTTGCAAGGTTTTCAGGATTTGACGGGTCGGTTTTCAACTTGTGACTGATTGGGCAGACCTAAAAATCGTGCGAAATTTGGCCGTCAACTAATTTAAAAAGCCATTTGAAGCTCACAAGGTTCGCTTTCTCATCAAAAACGAGTGCACTAATGCGCAATACGAGAACCAGCTTTCTACGTAAAGTATATTAGACTTACTATTTATATACTGCTGAAATCAGCAGTGTCCAGAGCCATTTTTGTACATGTATTTGATTTTTCTTTGATTGACAGGAATTTATCGAGGACCATGCAAGAGTCTTTACTATAAAGTCTAAACTCAAGCATAGTTTTTAATGCAGCATCGTCCTCTCTTACGGAGGAATGGGTAGAAATGCCGCAGAAATCGCTTCACTGTACTTTTTACATATACACACTGTACCATCTCAGTAATTGCGTCCTTGTAGACTTACGCGCATTTTTTATTTCTGAATTGAATTGGGATGGTTGAATGCAAAATGGCATTGTACGGAACTATAAGACAAACGCACAATAAAAGATAATGTTTAAGAATTCCTCACAAATTTATTAATCACTGATAAAAAGGCATGCGATGTGGTTAATCGTTGGCACGTAACGTCTGCACCGGGAATGAAACATTTACAAGACCGAATTCTCGCATTTAAGTTGAGCCTCAAATACAAAGCAGTGTAGCAATCTAAACAGTCCAAAGCGAAATTATAGTATTACTGATGATACAACTTGAAATTATACAGTTGATTGAAAAAGGGCTCAGACTTTAAGAACTATCTTTGTTTCTAAATCATGCATGTACATGTAACCACCACACTCACGAAATGGCATGAAAAACTACTTCCGAGTAAGACAAACAGGAGTATAAGACGCAGGAGATTATCTAATATGTAAAATGTGCACTCGTAGAGTACATCGAATAAGCTAACATTTCACTGTGAGCATCTGATAAACAGAATCAGAATGATTTGAAGAAGGAAATCCAATTAAAACAAAAGAGGAGCTAGTTATGACAATCCTGTTTTCGTTCAGTTGACGGGTTAGATGTTGATGTGGATTATTTTTACTCCCTTTTGTCATACAAATGAATTCAGTTCGGTAGGATACGTCCAACCTCGGCGTGTGTGTGTCCAGGTGAGTGCACGGGTTGCAATGACTAAGTTTCGAGGAGGTGTGGTCCGGAGATCCGGCAAAGGAGGAACACAGCTGATTGCGTCTAGAGTGCCGAGTCCCAAGTACATGTACAGTACTCCTATGCAGACGAGGACAGTGTGCATCAAGGACCGAGAATGATTTTGTACCTCTTTATACTCTTATAGACAGTACCGAAATTTGCGTACTCAATAACTGGTCTCACAAGACTGATGTAAACTATTGCAAGGGAGTGGCACACTTCACCATTTCATCGACTTGATCGTTCCATTTAAAATCTGGCCGGATATAATACACCCCAAAATTCGACGATATTACAGTTCTAGAGGAAATCCTAGATCAGGAGAGTTTCTCGCAAAACAAACGTCCATACTCTGACATTTCCTGAAGTTGAGATGCAGTTCGTTTGGCAGTGACCATTCATGTACATGTAGCTGTGTCAGAACTGATGAGAGGTTTGTTTCAGTTAAAGTTGATGGCATCTTCACCAAGTAAGGCTCTCATCATACATCTTGAAAAAAAATATACATCTTGAAAATAGTTCGCGGTACCCGCTGCTTCATTTGACTCGGACCGGCCAGCCGACCCCGGCAAGCTCGGTGGTGAGTGGTTAAGACATCTGCACTAGTAAACAGGAGGTTGTGGGTTCGAGTCCCACCCGAGAAAGCTCATGAGGTTTTTTTCGCAAGCTCTCGGACAAGCACTGAGCATACAGTGCTTATTAATATACTTGGGTAAGGGCAAAACCTGTTATATACAATGCCCCAGTTTTGTTCCTTGAAAGTGCACCTTCGTGCGTATGAGGATAAATGCACTGTTTGTTGCGCATGGGTAGGTCCCTTGCAAGTGCACTGAAGTGCAGACATGCTCAAGTGTGTAAGTAAAATGTTGGTTGTGCTGACAACCTTATGGAGTACCTGTGTGAATGTTCTGTCACCGATTTATGGTGTGTTGCCACGATCAACTTTTATGCCGGTAAGCATGGCGATGGCCACAGTGTGGTCAACACGGTCAATGTAAGTTTGATAAGTCGGTACACGGTGACGTTGGTGCAGATCTGCGTTTCTCGACGTGGCAAGGAATGTGTATTGAACGTGAAGCAAGCATTGCATAAAGTAGGCACGTCCTTCTGGTTTCGGTACTGCACAAGATCCATTCGTCGTTGCATCTGGCATTATAATGATTAAATGCCAACACCAACACCAATGTTCGAAGAGGACCGTTACCCCGACATCATCCTATTTTGTTTAAACCCCTAGATAGGATTGGCTGCTTTAATTTTTGAAACCTTCCTGGAATTATAAGTTTCTTCTGCAGACTTGGTCTCCCTTTTGACTTTATTCCTGAGGTATACCTCCACAGTTTCGGGTTATTGTTTTTGAATGTTTTTAACGCTTGACAATCAGGTCCTTAATATGCAGTGTTGCATACTTTTTTTATTTTCATGAACTCCAACTATGCAACCGGGGAAGAAAACTTTGATCGATGAAGGGCATTTCATAAAACGCCGTACAGTGCCGTATGGCGATGGCAATTTTTCAAAAATAACTGCGGCCGTTTTACGCTTCCGTATGTCTCAAACTGCAACGGCGTATATGTAGTTGGTGGACGTGGTGACGAAAAGCAGTTGCACATCACACTCAACTCCAAAACCTGTGAAGGTTTTCATCTCAAGTTCGCTAGAGGAGAAGAAAGAAACTTACGTTGCAAGGATAAAAAAACCTCGTCAACCAGGTGGATATCTGTGTTCTGTGTTATTCGTACGGCTGCGAGAAGATAGTTCGAAGCTTTGTACAGTCTGTCCAGGAGGTCTATGATTCACGGATAGACGATGGAGCGATGCGTAGACATACCATTATGTTGACACCATGGGCACAGTCGCAGCATAGTAGACCGTGCGTGCTTCCGAAAACTTCTATTCATGACAGAGTAAATGATGACATTCCACCAACTGTTCGTTAGTCCAAGCCAGATGGCGGTAAATTCCAGCCACTCGTCTAAAGCAGCATGACCCTCCGATATTGCGCCATGCAGGAGTTTCACTTGGTAAACCGACCAGCTGACAGCAAATGCGACTGTCACTGTAGTGACGACTCCTACAGCTTTGCCTCGGACAGTGCGCGGTGGCAGGCTTGGTCGGCCAGCGTCTTCGGGGGGAGGGAGAACTACTACACGACAGTGTCGTGTAAGGTGATTCGCGTGCTGCCGTGCGATCCAAAAGATTTTGATGTTCATCAGTAAGATAAGAACGAGGGGTATAACGTAAAATATCGCAACAGATGCGGTGCTTGTGACGATGCCCCTTCCCGCCGTCATGCAAACTGCTGAACATTTGTTGTAAACTACTTCGTTGCTCAGTGTGGTTGCCACGGCGCTAAGGGCACACGCGAACCATACTGCCACGACGGCAACAATGCTTCTCCTCTTTGGAAGAATCAACGAATAACGGAGTGGTCTCCTGATAGCTAGTAAGCGGTCAAAAGTCATAATGATGACCATGACCACCGACCGAGACAGTGGTGAATGTGTTGAAAGATATGAATGTCGCAACACATATCCACTGTGGGAATATCCAGTGACCCATTATCTCGGCAGGTAAGGATGTGCAAGCGATGAGTGCCACACCGAGGTCAGCCAGAGCAAGAGACGTAATGAATACCTTGGCACTCTCTGAGAACTCTCCCACTTTCCTAGTGACCAAAATACTTAGCAAATTGCCAACAAGGGTAAGTGAAAAATCGAGGCCAATGTAGGTTGCCCTTAATATTCGACGAAGGGAATGTTCAGATGGGACACAGTCGTGGAAGGCTGCAGTGGGAGAATGATCCATGACTGAGGAATGGCTGTTGTCTTTAATTATAATGGCTTCGCTCGGAAAGAGTTTTTAGCCAACGGCGATCTACTCACGCCGTAAAGAATTGGACTTTGACTGGTACTTGATTGCTACCGCATGTGCAAAGCTCGGAGCAGCCAGACGTCAGCAGCGCAGATCGTGATCAGTTGGTTAGAATTGGTGGTTGTATTATCAACCTGAGCCCCTCTAAAATGAGTACCCTTATAAAACAATTATACCACTGAAAAATCTAAATCACCACCCCCTCTGATTAAATTCGTTTTACTCGTTATTTTCTCCAACTCCCAGAGTCAGACTGTATATACGTATTCTTAAGGAGCCATGACGAGAATGTTACTTGGTAACATGTTTTGTGCAAACATGAGAAAACTATCCGACAACCCTATTTTAAATGACTCTCGCTGAAAAGTGTATCTTTTTAAAGGATCTATGCAATGATTTTTGTAGGATATATGCAATAATTTTTTGTAGGATTCACTTTTTTCCATATGTATGTCAGTTTATTGCTCTCCCATCAGCTAATATTCAATAACATTAATTGCAATAATGACGAAGAATAAATTATCTTGTAACAATTAAAGTAGTAACAAAAGAATTATTCATTACAAAGAAGAAAATAATTTTCCCAATTTCAGCAAACCTTAGGGATAGCGCTAGCCTGATAGCAAAAATCATATCTCTCACCTTTATGGTATGTCTCGACAACTTTGTTGAAAACTCTTCGCGCATCATTATACTCTTAGTCTATGGGATAAAACTGTTTGAGGTCCCTTTTTAGTTAAATGTATTAAAAAGTGTACTTTTCAAACATTGAAACTGTCCGAGCTTTTTTTTGAGAAGGGAGGGCGCTGTACCTGTGATGTAAATCAAGGGAGACACTGCTCAGTTTACATGTTTTCATGTTCAAAATTTAAACCTCACTACACGTATTTCTTTTTGAAAACATTTCTGTGGAAATGCTCGCAGGCTTATTTTCATGTACATACACAACATCCAAAACAGGGGGAATTTACAATCCCCCCCCAAAAAAAATCGCGCAGTTTTCTGTGCACGGGTTAATGCAACATTGGCGTTCAGTGCCTTGGATGACATCACAGGTTTACTAATGAATTGCACATTTTTCATTAATATAAATATTACCCTAGCAAAACAAAAATAGGTTTATTTAAAAAACGACGTAACTTCAATGGTTTTTGTGAAATAATTCTACATCAAAGTACCTTTAAACATTTACAATTGTCCATGTTTTTCCTATGGAACGAGGTCTGTGTTGCTGTGACGTCATTTATAAGACGTTACTATGGGTGAATTTCATTTCTAAATTTGAACCCAGAATTAAAAAAAAGAGTCAATGGAATTATTTGTGATTAAACGAATGAATGATAATGGAACAAATGAAAACAAACTCTGGAGAGGACAAGCGTGTACAAGTACAGTTAAGCATCCTGCTCTTTAGCCAGGGAAGCTTTTTGCCCTGAAACACGAGTGTGTATCTGCAGACAAGAGAGTGACAATATGATGAATTATTTATAGCGTGCGTTTAATACTGTCGGTCAAAGGGAGGGTATACGTTTCCGTTACTGCGGCACTCGGCACGCTTGCCAAATAGTGAAAGTTGAAAGTCCACTCATTAATATCCCACTGAATCTACATACATGTACTGAACTTTGGAGGAGACAGACTCATTCAAACATGAACTTGCCAACAGTTCGAGAATGACTAATGCACAATCCTGGGTTGACGAGGACGATGAAACTGAAATTGTCTTTCATCTTTGCATTGACACTGGTTTACTTCCAACATACCACATGACCAGCTCGGCATGACTTATAGTCTTTTCCCCTGGGTGCCGTGACTCGCGGGATGGCATCACTCTTCCTGACCAGCATGGATTGGTTTGGAACAAGGTTTGTCTCAAAGGACTACAAGTACTTCAACAAATTTCATTGATAGCAATTAATCTGTGCTACATATTCACCATATCAGGACATGCTACAAACCCATCTAGTGCAATCTACTGATTTTTCAGAACTCGCTATCCAGACATTGGACCTCATATTGTCTTTTTTAGGTCATTTGGATTGTATAAGTATTTTTAATATTATAAGATCTTATAAATCCTCACACAGTTGTTGAATTTCCTGCACGGGGTGATCAACCTGATGCTTTGTAATCAAGCTCTGTCATTATAAAGGCGCCTTTCCATATGCACGTCAACACTTGCGTCAAGCGTTGCGTTTCCGTCAAAATCGCTCCCGGAGTGACTTTGACAGCCGAACGCAATCCACACGTGTGTGATGTTAATGGTCGATTTTTGTGTCTGTGAAAGTGAAACGTGTGAACGCATCCTGTATATGCAACGCAGCCGAAACACGTACACAATGGAAGGCCGCCTGAAGACGACTGCCATATGACGCACAGGTATGTACATTGTAGTTGTGACAATGTTTGCATAGTTGCCAACTTAGACAGCAACATAGGGTTGAGAATACTCTCTTAGACCATCTTCTTCCATGCACTAATGATACAAAGATATGGTCTTTTGGATTATGAATCCAAAATGAAGACTTGCAGGAAGTTTGGGGTTGTAGTAGGCCTCAACAAAAAATGTTTTATATTATGCTGGTTCTGGCCTTTGACTCACACTTTCTCGTTAAAAAAAAGATGGCTGTCCAACGCAGTGAGAAACCATGGTTGACGATTATATCGAAGAAGTCATTGGAGAACGTCAATGAGCTTTTTATTACCACAAACATCAGAAATGGGGCGAACTTTTGAAAACTAATTAAACAGGAGATGCAAATATCAGCTTTTATGCTTATTGTATCAGAAATGTACTTATCCTCGAAAAAGGCATCACCAGATTAAATTGGTTACCAATGCAAACAAGTGTGAGTTCATGCAGTTTCGATATCCTGGGTTGTCCGATAAAATCGACACTCATTTAACCAGTATGTCTAAAGCGCTTCATCCTCTGGACATCTCCAGGCTGTCCGCTTTTATGCCTGCCACTAAACCTGTTCTCTGGTATACCCTTGGGTTATCTATGCTGAGCTAATGAGTGAAACCAGTGGACCAGACCAGGTCCCCTCTTAGTTGGCATGCATAAACTCTTTGCTTAATGAGGGAATATTACCAAAACTAGCAAAATACTTATTGTCGTTCCATTCATAAATAATCTGCCTTGAGCAGAAGAACGCTCTCATTGGTTGAAAAGAGCCATGTTGGTGGGGAATGTCCATTATGTTGGTAGCGACGCCGCCGCAAGTATGCATTTCATAGTCCAGGGAAGTGCAAGTAGTGTTCCTTCGTTTTGAACCGTAGCAACGTGAGAACGTTACTGTCGCCCAATAAGAAACTGTGCACGATAGGCTCCGCCGAACTTTAGCAGTTCGCTTTCTTATACATCGTAAATATTCATGTTTGTTCTGAGAGCTGTTCAGGAGGCAGGCACATAGTAAATTCCCCACCATTAGGCCTTGGTGCGTAATAGCTTCAGGAATGTGTACAATGGGTTTGGATCAGAGCGCGAAAAAGAGTGTCTTTTGAATACAGCTTATAAAGTGTGGCTTTTCAAACAACCCTGCTTATTTTCACTGAAGAATAGGCAAAAGGTTCATATTGTATGGAGCATCAAAAGTGGACAACCCCATTTCTTATTTTCTGGTGGTAGATTCTCGGGATTTTGGACTCGCGTATAGCATTTTCAAAAACGAAAATTTTCCGCTAGCAGAAATTTGGATTTTACTTTAACAACTCTCGTGGCGCGTCAAAAGTGGACAACTAAAAACTTTAAATTCCCACTTGCAAAATTACAGTCATGCTCCAAAAGTGAACAACCCTATTTTCTCATTTTCTGCATTTAAATAAATGAACAAATGATTTCTCTGATTTTATCTGTTCAATAAATATGGAATCATCCAAATCGAACGCAGTTTCATTTGTCTTCAGAGATCAACTATAACAAGCTAAAAGGGACTTTTTTTCTGTTCATACCAAGAATTTTGAATGTAGATTGTGTCATTCAGAGAAAACAAGAGGAACCCTCGCCCTGCTTTCGTAGTGGTAAAACCTTATGGACGCCGAACAATGCATGTAGCCATTGTTTGTAGCCATTGTTTGGCCGAAAGGCTATGGATGGGCTTGATTGGTCTATTTTAAGCAAAAAGCCCAATCCACTTATAAAAAGAAGTATACATAGTGCATTAAAATCCCAGTCCACTGATAGGTTTGTTGATTTTCACTTTGAGCTGCGCCAGTTCAAGTTCTGTGCGTTTTTTTTAATTAGGGCACTCCTTATATTCTGTAGTTCTCATATCTTTTTCCAACTGAGGGAGGGTCAAAACACTTCTTTAAAAAATTCCATGCTCTTGCCATATAGATGACTGAATAAACCAGGCAAAATGCACCATGTATACTTGTTTTTATATTGAATACCATGAATGTCTTTGTTTCTGGCTGAATACAGAAAAATAGTTTTATTGGTACACAACACAATGCCTCGTTTAAGTCAGTGTGAAGTCACCGTACGGTGTTCGTGTGTGGAGTGTGTATGTACGTTGTACGATTTGTCTTTTCTATGGCGCACTGTACGTGCTTGTGTATAGAGCATTTGGTATCGGTTTGGTATTAATGATGCCATACTGTCAAATGTCGCTGTGTTGATGTTTGAGCAAATCGTATCGCACATGTACATTTCAGTTCTGCTTTTATGGAGGTCATCAGATCCTACTTTTTTACATGCAAGGTCCTCCATTAGATCGGAAGAAAAACAAGTTTCTTTCCGAGGTCTGAAGCCAAAAATAGGGTCGGTCAGAAATGAGAACCATAGATTTTAAAAAGGGCACCCGTGCGTTTCAAATGCGCTCTGCAGTCTGTCTTGCGGACGTGGCTCCATAAAAAAAATATCAAAACACACACGGACGTCAACATTCATCGCTTAAAGTGTATTAGATTATTTCACGTGAATATACAAAAAGTCTGTACAAAAATTTGAGACTTTCTGAGAAATGCTTTAAAGTGGCTAGATCTTGGTAAATTTTCGTTTATTTTAGGCCTAATTGAGCATGCCGGGGCATACGTCCTGGTGTGGGATTGGGATATATCTGCCCCTAAACGTTTCGACCAGGGGATGGGCGTAAAATTATACTACAATTGTTGTCTCTCCATTAACCCCTTTGATTGAGCCATTTATTGCAAATCAAAACGATTTATCTAGGGAAATATAAAAAAAATCAAACATTATTGAAAAAATAATACCACAGGCTACATTTCTGTTTTTGTGTTTGGCTTAGGTCATGTTTATACAAATATGCTCGTGGTTTGAATGTTGTGTACTGGATCTGCAATGAAATGAACATGTTACTAGAGATTTATGACAAGATTCTGATAATAAAATATTACCCGAGTCATTCTGTTTCCACAGTAATCTCTCTGAGGCAAATTGCGAAATCACTGCGTGAGAAAAGCACGCAAGCCGCTCGCGGAAAGAATTTCATCAATAAATTTTCAAAGCAATGAAATGTGTTAAGTGAATCAAAGTCAAACAGGCTATACGCCACAACCGAAAATTTCATATAGTGGCGCAGTTTCCTCAAGAAACAAAAACAAAAACTAAGAACAGATTAAATTAGAGGGGAAAACACAAGAACACTTTCATAAGCCACTGAGGTTTTAGTGGAAAACCAAGTGCATTTTGAAGTGTTATTAGAATGGGCCCTACCGAATTAAATTATTAAATTCAAAAATTCTTAGTTTTCCTTCATTGATTTACTATAGATTTTACCAGTGAATTTAACACTTCTTTCGTTTAAAATTGCTGAAATTTCGTCAAATTTCGTCAAAGAGGGGTTTCTCGCCACAAATGTTGATTCCAATTTTGAAACAGATTTTACTTTCAGCGCAGTGTAATTCACGAAAAGAACCATTCTTATTCGTCATATTTATCGTCATTTTCGTCTCACTCCTGGAATGGCGTTGAATTGGAAAAGCAAATTCGTTTTTGTCATTCTTTTTACCGATTTAATCATTCAATTTCTTCATAAAATGTATCGTTAAGCTGGTTTGAATTACCGGGTATTTGGACGTCATTTTTTTGTGATTCAAAATTTACTAAGAAAGAATGGGCCGAAGAAATCAGGCATAACAAATTACACGACTCACTGTTATTTGACTTTCTCTAGATTAAGGGCCAGCGCTTTGTATCTATATCACTGACGAAATTAATCTTTCGTTTAAGCACTTTTAAATGAAAGAATTGCAAAATTAACCGGAAAAACTTTTACATTTACGTAATTCATATTGGCTTTGCTGTAGACCTTTTCCTTCAGGAACTTTATCCATATGTGAGCTTGTCGTTAAATTCTTCAATTCTCCTTTGGAGTTGAAAGTTGTTTGTCATTATCAAAGCTTAAGAAAATAATTTACATGGTGTATCTTTCTTTAAGCTGTAATCGCAGCCTAAAGGCTGATCGTGAATGATTTATCCACTTAAAACAACACGCGATATTAAAGAGAAGAATTCAAAAGTGAACAAAATCATACAAGATAAAAATCCTCAAATTAAACTGGATATACTCTATAAAATTACGTGTCCAACAAACCTCTGCCTTTAATCAAAGTCTTATAGTTTACTTTCTGACCTCAATATTTTCCATGGCATACAGCAGCTTCATTGTTATCCGTCAACAATCAATGCTTGGATACAACCAACATGAAGCGGTCACTACGAAACAGATCCACACTAGTTGCAATTATATCATAAAAGGCTGTCTGGTTACGAGACAAAAATTAAGTTGAATTAATAAAATTACCTGAAACGATATAATGTCGAAATTTTGAATTTACTAATCATTCTGGTTCGAATCACCAATAAAATGATTGGACAATGACCAATTGCACAAAACAAGGGTATCACAAATATATCTGATATACATTGCTAACTAAATTGCATCTCATCACCTATTCATGTTATCAGCAACAACAACAACAACAAACTATTCACTTATGAAAACATACTGGTACAAACAATGGACCAATTTTTTGCCTTACATGTTTTAAAGTAACCTCTTTTGGCAACAAGATGTGATCCTATCTTAGCTTAAGTTTTGACGAAACCACTTCAAGGGTCAAGAGAGTGCGATTTTTATAATGTACTCCTCGTTAATATACTTTTACTAAACCCCATTTAATCATTTTATTATATATCGCCCATGCAAAATTGCACATTAAGGGTCAGTAGTGTGATGTTATCTTGGAAAAAATCTGTATGTTACATCTATTTCAGAAGTAAAATATGCTAGATTTGTGCATTCTTTGCAGTCTGGAATTTTCTTATTTTGTGGGATTTGTTGCTGAATTGTTGCTATTTCAGTACTGGGCGAGTGGCCAGTGATGAAAACTTCGTCACAAATATTCTAAACAGGTAAAGTTTTGTTCCATAAATTGAACAAACTCCCCAAACGAACCGCGTCTTTTTGAAATGACATCACAGCAATATAATATCCTGATTTGTTAAAGTATATGAAAAATGATCTCATGTTTAAAAATGGCACTTTGCAGTGAGGTTAAGCAAAACGATATGTCAACACATTTTCATAAATTTAAGACAAGGGTGTTGCACAAAATACGAATCTGAGAAACATCATCACATGGAACCTACTACATTTATTTTATCTACACCAGTGAAGTACACTTTTGTTCTTGATGACTAGAATACACTTTTCTTCATAACTGCTCAACGCCCATTACATTAATATTACCAATATACCATACCGCTGAAAATCACTTGACGGACACTGAACGATTAATAAGGGTGCTTCATTCAGGCATAGATCCGGGGAGTCAACCCCCTGCTCTGACAAATAAAGAATAAGTATATGAAATAACGTACACAAAGAATAAATAAATGAAATAACAATTGTAGCGGTAATAAAAAAAGATATCATCCTGAAAGGGTTATTATTTATACATCATTAATAATGCAGTGCATCGGTGTGATGCAGGTGGAAGTTCTTCAGCGTGTCCAGAGGTGTGTGACCCGATTTATCCTAGGTCAAGGAATTGGAGAAATGTCATACTCTGACCGACTTGCGACTTTGGAAAGGGTCTCCACTACCTTGTTGCCGCAATTGTTTAATGATCTCATTTGTTGTCAAGCACCTGTTTAATACAACCAAATGTGAATAGGAACATCGGTGTTAACCACAGATACGCTTTAACAACCACTTTAATGTTCAAACACTTGCCTGCAAGAATCCACTCCTCACACCTGAATGCAATCAATACATTTCCTAGGATCTGGTCAGCATTGCCAATAAAATGCGGCAATCCAGTCACCACCAATTGTTTATCTTCGTTTTTTAGATCGTTGAAATCCAAGGGGACTGTTGCTGGGTTTACGTCATATCGTTTCATCCGCAAACTGATGCTTTTATGAGTATTTATCCATGAATGTTTCCAATTAGTCATCTGTATACTTTTTATTATATTATTATTTTTATATTTTTCCTTTTGTCCAGCTCAGTAAATCATATAATATTCACTTTTTATTGCAATTTTTGAAAACAATTTCCTGTTTTGTAATGTATACATCATGTTTTCATGCATACGTCTTGCTTCGATATTTACCTTTTATTGTAAATATTAAATTTGTTACTTAATGTTTGTCATGTAATGTTCTACATCCTGATGTAAGGCCGAAGGTCTACGGATCACAAATTTGGCCCATCTGGGAATATTGATCTCTTTTGCACTGTGTTGTTTTGTGTCGTTCTGTATTTTACAGAATTGTACTGCATGGTCCAGTCTTTTCTGATGTGTTGGCTGAACAAATAATAACAATATTAATAATAATAAAAATGTTATGCATTACTTAGGCGTCTGCCTGTTCGGATAATCGGACATTTAAAAACAAATTGAGAGGCCTGACCCCCGCAAAAGTTCCTCGATCCGCCCCTGTTGTTTGTTTGCTATTTTAATAAAATGTGAAGAAGTCAAGATATTTAGACTGAATCCATACATTTGATGTTACATATTGCTAATAAACATAACGTCATCTACTAATCTGTTTCAAGAAGTAATTATTCGGTCAGCGGAGACAACAATAACAGTGCACTGGGTGAATTGCTGCTTGAATGTCGCCATTGAATACATTTTCTGAAATGAAAGTTACCAAGTTTGCGTTTAATTGCTGCCATACAACCATTCTCTTAAAACCACACAATCTCTAAAATATCCACGTAATATAATTTTTCTTTGATAGAAGAGTCCAACTGCACTCGATCCACTCTTACAGCTCGGAACAATTAAGCGGGATCTGAGTCTAAATTTGCCCAACTCATTATTGGGATAAACAGTGACAATTTTCTGGGTTAAAATAACATTTTAAAACGCCTTAACGTACTTAACATTTGCAGGAGATGCAGCAGAAGTCACATTAGAGCAGGTCTGTGACAGCAAAATCAATCCATCTGAGAAAATTTTCCTTGAGAAATCGCAGTTCGACGTACTCGGCAAAGGTCGTATCAAATTTATATGACAGAGTGCACTTTCTTTTGTGTGTGAAGTCGGACAAACCATTCTATATTGAATTTTATACTTATATGAATCAAACTTATTTACAGCAGCACTGTAACTCCGTTTTATTTTTTACATAAGCGAGCGGACAACCAAGAACACAAGCGATGCAAAACAAACTTTAAATGCCGCCGGAAGCTTCGATTCATTACCGAATAGATGATGAAATTCCACCAACTATTGGTCAGGGCTAACCAAATGGACGTAAACTCGATCCACTCGGGGAGTGTAGTATCTTCATCGGACACTGCCCCGAGTACCAGTTTCACGTAGAAAAGCGACCAGCTAACGATGAAGGCGAAGGTGACGAGAGTGATTACCCCGACAGCTTTGCCCCTGAGTGCGCTCCGAGGAGGGGGTTGCATGTATACTTGATCGAGATCGCAGGATGATGGTGGAGGTGGAGGTGCAACTTGGTTCCTGGACCGTCTTGCGTGTTGGCGCGCCACAGACAGAAGTTTCAAATTCATCAGGAGTATGAGAGTTAGCGGGATGATGTAGAATGTTACCAAAGCAACAATGCTTTGAGGAATGCTCCTTAACCTTGTCACACACATTGCTGAACATTTGTTGTATATTATCTGGTTGGTAGCCAACGTGATTATTGCACCTACGGCACAGGCAAACCAGATGAAGGCAGTAGCAAAAAGACTCCTTCCTTTGGTCAAAATTAGAGAATAACGCAGCGGCCTTAGGACAGCTACAAGCCGGTCAAATGTCAGGAAGATAAGCATGCAAACAGAAACGGCCGTGAAAATGTAGAAGGTTCCAAAAGAGACCTCACACATCCACGCTGGGAAAATCCAACGCCCGGATATCTCAGCAACCAAAGACGTGGCAGCAACAAATGCGACTCCCAAATCAGCCAGTGCGAGAGACGTGAAGAGCATCTTCGTGCCGTCTGAGAACTCCTCAACCTTTCTAATGACTGCGATAGTCAGTATATTCCCCAACATTGTAAGCACGAAATCAGCCCCGATATAAGTCGCCCGGACAGCTCGGTGGGCAATTTGTTTTTGCGGTTCACACTCTATGGCCATGACATCTGAGTTGTTAGGCATCATGACTGTTTTCATGTTAGCGGCCTCAGTGTTAAAAGGCCCGACAGGACTTCCTGCCTCACACTGGAGTTGGTAGTCGGTAAATGCTGGTTCAATCTGAAACTACGGAAAACTCAGTGAGGCCAAGTTTCCCTTTACGCTCTTTCCGTTTCTGGAATAAGCCTCTTGCAGCCTCAAGATTGATATCAGTGCATTAGGCCTTTTGTAGACGGTGACTCTATATGTGGTGTTCAGACGAGAATGTAAGCAATATGGACGCATCCAATCAGAAATACGCCTAGACCCTTCATATCCAAATTAGATGCGTGAGTGCCCAGCAGACCATGAGCAACTTGCGCCACGGGTAGCGGCACGCTAGTGGCAATGTCGAGAAATCCTCGACGAAAACCTCGACGTTGTATAGAAGAAACAGATAGGAATGTGCCTCTTCCTCACTCGCAGGCTTAGGCAACGCGGTACATTAGGCACATAGATGGAAATCATGCAAATGTAAGGGAATTTACATCCAGGAACACTTTCATGTCAAAATGAAACGATTACTTGTCTTACATATTTCGAATATGACGCCCTGGCTTCCGCAGAGCCAAAGACTGCCTCACCTCCACACAGCATTCATTGTACGTTTAAACTGCTTGATGAAATTCACGAGACAGCCCAAAAATGAAGGTTGCATTTATGCTAATTTATTTGAAATTGCCCATGCTACCTCGCACACAATTAAAATTGAGAGTTGAAAGCCACACAGTTCAGGATTTATGGAAAATTTGGTTCATTACAATACTCTCTACTTCGTATTTTCTTGCAAGTGTGTCTTTTTCAATTGTTCTTTTTAAGATTGTTTTTTTAAATCTGTAACCAGTCGAACAGATCGAACCATCAAGTGACAACCGATAATCATTTTCCTCCCTCTTTGCCTTATAACAGCACATTTTTGGCTGATTTGTGACCCCTTTTGCCCTTAAACATATCAAATGGTTTTATATTTGTTCTATTTTAAACTGTGAGTAGATAGATCTGTGGAATGAATATTTCATAATGTGTTCTGGGTGGAGCTTCTCTGTTAATTGGGAGGGTATCAAGGAAATTGCAATGTTGATCTCCTCAAAGCTATCCGATCAGGTACTCACGAAACTGATCATTAAAGCGAACAGTCTCAGCATTTTCAATTCATCCCTGAATGTTTTATGATCATTCCAGTTCCAAGAACATAACTAATGACCCAGTCAACAGCTTGTTCACAATGTGTTAATCGTTCATAGGCAACGACTGAGCGCTTCAGACTTCGTCCTACCTGAATACAAAAAATTATGAACGCTGGTCGTTAGTTCCCGCTCGTAGACTTATATCTGCATGTATGTACTGCAAATAAATAAATTTGAAAAAAGATGGCAGAAAAGCTTGTGGCGTTTGCACACTGATTGTTGAATAAACTGTATGAATAGGACGCGCCCTCGGCCATTGCATTAAAGCAAGATCCTGGGTTCAGTCACGTTTCGGCCAAATTTCAAGAATTATTGTAAAACAGCTTCCCCCGAATAGTAACGTTGATTTCCAACTAATCGTCTACCGATAAGCGTGTATTTAATTGGTTTCAAACTATAAGTGCCTGCAAAAATGCTACACTTTAATATCAAAGGCATCAGCGTCGGCAATAAACATCTTAAGGGTAATTAAATTTTGCACCTTCCATCTTGTATCTTCGCGTCGCGACGTAGATTTCTTTAACAATATTATGTTCAGCGCTTTCCCCGCACTGAGCTTATCGAAGTCATTTTCAGATGTATTGATTGTCCTGACGAAGAATTATGACGCAGTTTTTTAGTACGTATCAAATAGGCTTTGTGCCCAGTGTAGCGTACGTGGAATGAAATACACCTTCCGCAATATTAGATTTATAACAACTTTCTTCTTTACAGCAAGAGAAGGAGGAGCCGATATCAGTTTAAGGGTGGGAACAAATAACTCGCTAGAAATCACTCTGGTGTATTTAGCTCAACATCTGTATTTTGGACTTTCAGTGCAACGATGCATAATGCACAACGAATGTTGTAAAACAAAAAAGGATTCTGGAAAAATAGAAAAATTTAAGAAAACTGTAACTGTTGCATCAAATTTGCTATAAAGATTATAAATCGTTTTTGTGAGAATTATGTCCAGAGAGGTTCATAGTGATGTACTTGAAAGTTCCGCTTATGTCAGCAATTCCAAATTATCAATCGATATGTAAATCGGTATTCCACATCGTGCACTCAACATCGTAACGGCCAGACGAATCGGGATTAGAATTGCTATAAACATGTTTTAACTCTGCAGTTCATCTGTGTTTTTTCCTATCAAGTCTTTATGAGGGGATTTTGTGGCCGCCGATCTTATAATCCCGTTATTATTAATTTTTGAACAAAGATTTTGTTCTAAATGATTTTAAGTTCCTACATGGATGTCCTCTGCACCCTCAAACCATTAAATCCGAAAAAAAGGAAAATATAGTGAGCTTTGGCCCTACTGCAGTTGTATCTTTCAGTAACCATGACCGGAAAATAACCTGGGAGTAAAAACATCCACCTTGCTACTCGGAGTTATGTATTATATAATATACTCCGACCAGAATATTTTTTCCCGGCTGGGGGGGGGGGAAGCCCCCACGTTTACAGTGACTAAACCACGTTGTTTGGCATGACGAGAGGTAGGATTAGACGGGAGGTGCCTACAGTTGGCGGTTAATTTCTACTTTTATTAATCAATTAACAAAAATCGGCCTATACTACTGACGTCAGTGACTCTATTAATAAACAGTATAATTGTCCGATATCAGGATTTTTTTCCAAAATGTAAGTGGTAGTGAGATGAACCATTAATAAATAAAACGAGTGAGTGAATTAATCATTTGGTACATTTTCAGGAATTGTTTATTTTCACAATTCTAATTTGAAGGAACATTCTACGAAAACAGACATAACAAACAGGTGTTTACTTTCAGGGGGCATCTTGAATGTTTGGTTGCCTCAAAAAGTAGGTACAGGTATAATTGAGCTGCTGTACGAGTAACTGAATTTCATAAAACCACTAGTTCTGTTGCCACACAATCGACGAGGAATAAACCGGATGCATATGAAAAAAGAGGGACCCCTTGTATACGACACTGGATCGATAATTGTGTTTTTGTTTTCCAGAATTAACTGAATCAAACAATATCATACATGGCCTTCAGATTTACGTAAATATGCTTGCATAATGTCAGCAGGTGTCTGTTTCTCATGAGAACGAAAGTATTTTGTTCAAGATGTAATAACTGGCTTCACCGATTTTGTTGGAGCCAAACATTTAAATCAAATGACTTTGTGTAATCTGTTCTGGTATATAGTTTTAGACAGTAAAAGAAGATCTGTAAATGCCAGCATTGTCTGTAGAAAGATAATGTTGTACTGAGGACCTAAACCAGTACCTAACTACTGGCGTACGAAGGCTTTGAATCCAGTGGGATAGTGTGGGAGGTTAACGGTTTTTTCTTTTCTGAAAACTATCCCTATTTGACCAAACGATGATTTCAGTACTGTTTCCAAATTGTTGACACTTTCAGTTTTTGAAAGAATGGAAGGAATGATTTATACCAAAAAAACCCAGCATGTCCCAGGAACAAAAATATAAATTCGGCAACACTACCACTCCCCCGCTATATACGCCACTGGACCTCGCTATAGTTTTTCGTGTAGAAAGTGACGGACGTGAACGTCAAACCGTGCAGTGCTGGTGAGACCGGGGTATTTTGCGGATAACAAGGGAGTTTGCTCTCAAATGCTTTGTTATATAAAAAGGGGCGTTCATCTTATCGATTTTTCGAAAGAATTCTTTTCAATTCACGGCCAAGGCGAACATCTGGGAAAGAAATAATCCTTTGTGGGCACGCGAGCTGCAACAAACAATTTCATGCTTTGTCAGCAGTTTAGACAGCCAATGACAGAAAGGTATTCCTGCACAGGGCCAATTAACATCCAATCACAGTTAAAGAGCAGCATGTAGGCCGAATGTACATAGCCATCAGTTTTTCGACAAGACGCTCATTAGCCGGCTAGTTTATTAGGGCTGGTTGGTGTCCCATTGCACGGTACGTTGGCGTAGCGTCTAAATCGCTGTTTGTCACTTGTGGAAATACTGGAAGACACCACACAGGAAACTGAGGATTACTTCAAGAAACAAGTCAGGACCCGTTGTGATGGCTATTTTGCCACCGCAATATTTCCTGGTACTACTCCTTTTGACCCATTTTTGCCCAAGGACCACGAGGTACGTTTGAAGAAAATATAACTAACGTGGAGGAAATTTCAGTGACGTATTTCTGATATTTTTCCGAAACTTGTGACCGAATAAGGGCGGTATGATGCACTTTTGACCGGTCACAATTTCGTGGGTCTAAAAATAAAATCGGAAATCACTGCAATTTGGGTACCTCATTTTGACAATAATTGTATCAGGGAAGATTAGAAACATGTTAGTTTACTTTAACGTATTTCGAGGAAATCGGTTCATGAAAAGTACTTTAAATGCTAATCCAGCACAGGTTCAGCCATTCCAAAAAATCCTGAAAGACCAATTCAAGAATATAAATATTCTGGATTTGTTATTCTGTCACAATAAAAGTAATTTGACTCCGCCCTGTCCCCCTTGATCCCAAGATGCCAGGTTGCCGAAAGTCACTTTTGCAACCGGGAGAAAGCCATTGACGTCATCGTAGAGGAAAAGTACCTCGCCGAGGAATGGCAAACCCTAGAAATACCACTGCAAGGCTATAAAGACCGTCTGAGCCGCGGTGATAACGTCCGACTGCTCAGACGAGACGATGCCTCTGGCATGTGCCAAGTCCAGGTGTAAGTACAGGCCTTCCTTTTGAAAGTAGCCCCAACGGTCCTTTTTAAAATGTAAATCAGAATATGCTTCTTTGTGTCTCAGCTAACCTCATTTTCAATTATTATTTCACCACTCAAAGGGTATTACGCAGTCTTTGGGGGCTTTTTGCTAATGGTATTTCAATATTTATAACCAAGACTGTGATTTTGTCTCGGGAAGAAAACCTCAGTGTTAAAATGATTTGTGCGTATGAACATTTTCTGCTTGTTAAACAGATTTTTCTGACATAAATTTTCTCCTCTTCGGTGTTTCGTTTATTAAGTGTACACCAATTTACACTTAATTTCACAGCAAATTCTGGGTGCACGGCTCAAATTGAAAAATCAGTGCTATGAACTATGTCCTCCATGGAGGACATTAAGGAAACAGAGCCTTTAGTTGTGCAGGAGAGCATTGATTTTAAATTTGAAAATATACACTTCAACGTAATAGACCTAAATATGCAAACAATTTTCACATTGAACAAGAGTACAAGATTGCAGAAAATTCTATCAAAAATGTCATCTCAGCAAACACCTTAAAGATGAGGTGCACGGAGACGACCACCATGCCTAAAAATGAAATACTATCAGAAATGTCAAGCTGGGAGAAATCGAAGCGCCAATGGAGCTCTGAACCTGTAACCTGTGACGTATACCAACGTAATCTGACGTAATAAAAAACATATGATGTAAAAAATGATTCAATGTTGGCTTTTCGATAATGTCTAGGGAGATGTACGCTTTGCGTTGAAAAATGTAATTTTTCATTGTCAAATGAGACTTCAGCTTATTTTCATCAACGTCCAGTAATTTGGGCTCAGTTTCGTACGTTCGTACGTCCCATTTAAAATTTGGGATAGTGCATCTCTAACATGATCCGGTATCTCTTTGCTTCTGGTTGCTTCCGTAGACTCCAGACGGTGGAACGTACACGACCTAGACACCAGACCCGGCTTCGAGTGGTCCGGGACTGCTGCCAAGGCTGGTTGGGGGACAACTGCAACATTCGTAAGTTTATATCGGAGTGATTAATAGAGTTGAGATAAAGTATTAAGTGATTTGCACAATCTTACAAAACACTGGTCTTTTAAAGCTCACCTGCGAGTCCAGGCCAAATTGGTGTTTTTCCCAAACCAACTGTGCATTTTTCAACAGAGAAAGAATCTTCAGCCCCCCAGAAAATGAAAGGAAGTAATACGTTTCGCAAAAATGCTGTCACTTACAAGGGGGGGGGACTTACCACTTAATACGTTTATATATCCACCCCCGTTTATACGGGGGTGGAGGCTGATGCTGATAGCCAGCCTTCGTGGGGAATTTTATGCTGTGTTTCTTATTAGAATCAGATTAACCTGGAACTACAGCTTTGGAATAACTGTAGTACATGTCAATGTATAGTTTATGTAATGTAGACGGCCACTGATTACATGCTTTGAAACATGAAACCTTTCATTTGAAATGGACATTAAAAGGACTTAAACTGCATATTATACCAGTGATGTAGTCGAGTACTTTTTG
>NW_019091606.1:28121-63097 GCF_001949145.1 Acanthaster planci | reverse complement strand
ACCCAGTTAAGTATTTTGCGGAGAACATTGGTACTCGGAAAGTACTCGACTACAACACTTTATTATACTCCACTTATTACAAGCTTATCAAACTGAAGAAATACAAGTAAATTCTCATATGTTTTGGTGGTACAACAGGACAGACAACTATGCCAACAATGCCAATTCTCATAGATTTTGGTTGTACAAATTTAAACAATGTTACTTTGGGGATATCATCCCGACCCGCAGCAAACGCTTGAGCAGAAATCCTAAAACGTAATTTATGTTCTAACTGATAGCAATATGTGAGCCGGAGTGTGTGAATGGACAGTGTATCTTCCCACCTGATATTTGTCACTGCTCTCCCGGGTACACAGGACCCACGTGTGAAACACGTAAGTACATGTAATTAGAAAATACAAAATTTGTCTGAAACAAATAGGCCGATGAATTCACTTACTTATTTCCTTGCGAAATAGAATTCCCCAGTTTTCTGATTTCATAAAACAAACTGAATGGTTACAAATTGTCCAACAGGAATGTCAAACAAGTGAATGAAACATGCACCGCCAAATGGCATGGTATATGTGTGAGATTCAGGCTAGCTTTATAAGCTAGACTACATTTGAAATAAAAAAAAACCTTTGCCTATATTTGAAACAAAATCTCCTGAAACACCCTTTTCAGAAAGGCGTTCTTGGGTCGCCTCAAACCAAATAGGATTATAGAGCGACTAGGGTCGACCCACTTCAATTTAGGTTTCAGACAGACAAACTTAAAACATGTACATAAATTTGCATTAGCCTTTTAGAAGCATGGCGGACACAATAGGAGGCGTTATTTGAAGTGGGCGAATTAGGAGCAAACACAAAAGATTTTTCCCAAACCAAGTAGCGCCCCTATTGTGTCCGCCATCCGTCTAAAAGGCTGATTAGGTTTGGCTCATGAAAAGAGCAACATCTGAAACCAAGTGGTTCTGGTGTCGTTCCGAGCGCCTTTAAGTGTCGACCTTTTGCCTGCTAGCAGGCATGGTATCTCCAAACTGTTTCAGACGTCGAACGTTTGCCACACTTAATTCAAAATTTGCTTTTAATTTGGGTCGTCCGACTCTAGAACGCCTGTCTGAAACGGGGGTAACAAGCTCCTGAAACTTCTTCTTATGTTCGCGGACGCGCTATATTATATCGAGGCGCCATATAGAATGTAGCGTCCGAATTTCACGCTCGACCTAATACGTCAGCCCCTGTACTTGCCTATGAGCTTCGTCCTGGGGATGGTTTCGCCAAACGAATTGCATTGAAATCATACCTGGGCATTTGTAGGGCCATTGATTGTTGTCGACTCCAAAATCGGTCGGAGAAAGATATAAAATCCTACACAGGTGCAGATCAGGTTTTGGGGGTCACCCCCACCCCCGCTTGTTGCCATTGTGGGGTGGGGGTGAGCCACGGCTAAAAGGTTTGAAGACCCCCTTGAAAAGCTTAAACCATGAATGGGTCTTATATTTCGTTTACGGTTAAGGACGAAACAAAAAGTTTAAATTGCTTCTCCAATGGCGGCAACTACATGTAGTAACCTCCTGCCTTGTACAGACAAAAATTTTCCGACCACCCAGCAAAAAACCCGGATCTGCCCTTGCCTACCGCCCATAGGCGTAAGGGCGAAAATATGTATGCCAATTTGTGCAGGTGACGGACAGAATCCAGATATTTCCTGTATGTAGGGAGGGGGCATCTGAAATGTCTGTGGAGCGGCGGATCACATTCGTTTCTGGTTGTGCACTCTACCTATCTTAAATGGAAACGAAATTGAAAAATGTGGACCCATTTTGTGCTTTCCTCTTTTTATTTAATTCGAGGTCTTTGCGTGTAGATGTCATCTAGGCTTACATGAGGACTGTATGATTGGTTTTATAACAAAAAGCCGGGCACCGGGGTATATGCACGTCCTAGCTGATGCATCCTGTCCTCTTCATCAGCCGGAGAGACGCATTGTCGGTGCATTACGGGGTTATTACCGGTTGAAGCACGTAATTCATGCATTTAGATTGAAATTTGTCGAAGACAGTAAGAACAGGTTCGTTTTCTCTTGATCAATTTCCAAGGATATTGAGCTTGAGATCGATACCATTCAAAATTCAATTCAGTGGTGCTTTGTTTTTGTCATACATGAACTTTATTTTGAGGGGGATACGATGTAGGGAGGTACAATCGTTCGTTACTGTAACAATGAAAGTGAATGAATGGGTTATATTTAAAAATTGTTATTCAAATCGCAGAACAGTACCAAAGAAGATTTAGACAATTTGGAGCAATTATTTGGTAGACAGCGATATTGGTGGCTATAGGAGCAAGACACTGAGGGGAGAAAAAGCCTGTCTTTGATACTTCTCATTAAGGAATAAACCAATGAGGAGAGAGTATGGTTCTTTACTTTCGTTAACAACACTGAAGGCAAAACCAATAGTCATTTTTGTATCCAGCCAGTTTACTTCAGAATTTTTATATCCTCTTGTCTCCTTCAAAATTCATCAGCTGTGTGTGATCCATCTTGTATGTTTGGAGAATGTACTTCTCCTGACCATTGTGAATGCTCTACTGGGTTTTCTGGACCAACTTGCGACAAAGGTAACAGTTGGTTTAAATTCTGATTTTTTTATTGACTTAACAAATATGAAAATACGAAGTAATCAAGCCTGGAACAGCTCTATTCTTATTTTTAGAAATATGCAAAATGTTTCTAGCAATGAGGGCACATTGAAAAGTATTTAATTCAACAGATAAAGGATATTATTTTAAAGAAGTGTAGCGTGAGCCTACCGGGGTTCTTGTTTTCCAGTTCCCGCAAAACAATAAGATGGGAACAGGCACAGGATTTCCAACTACATCTTGTTAATTTCCGCTACAACCCTAGTCACCTTCCTGCACTGCCAACGTAGCTAAACAGCTGACAATTATTACTGCGCAGAGCCAGCGGCATTATTCTTTTGCCCACCTTCGAACTAAAGCCCAACCCGTCCCGCGAGCGGCCTGACAAAAGGGCCCTATAAATGCCGATATTCCGGTACGCACTCAAAACACAATAGAAACAGGTCAGGGCCCTCTGCGGGCGGTTAACCTAACGCGTACCGGCAAAACAAGGCTGTTATATAAAATGTTGATTACAGTAGTTACCCCATTTTAAATGCGATCTTGTTCGATGACATTTTTTGCCTTTTGTTTAGCCGTGTGTGAACATGGGTGCTTGTACGGGGACTGCATATCTCCAAACCTCTGCAAATGCGACGACGGATACGAGGGTCTGTCATGTGAAAATGGTAATTAATGATCAAGATCATTTTGACGCAACTTCTTCTGCAAGCAAGCCCGTAACTGAAATGGGACTTACATGTTGTAAATGTTTGAAATGTTTCAACGAAAGTAACGAAAAGCTATATTAAGATCACTTATTGAAACCTAGAAGTACTAAATGTTACATTAAAGACGAGCTTTTCTTTACCTATGCACACCTACTTAGGTGAGTGTATGGAGGGGAACCGTACAGAATTTAACAGCTCATGAAGGTCAAGGCTCGAGTCCCGGCCCCGTAGCGTTGCATTGGAATAGGATTGCCGGCTTGTCCACGACTTTTAGTTTATTCAGCGAGTTCAAGGCTTTTTTTTCATTATCTTTAAAACCACCGAAGAAATGTATTGTAGATTTTAGCGATAAAATAGTGTACTGTTAAAACAACTTTGATACTTTCTTGTCCAGCTATCTGCAACCCGGAATGTGTCAGCGGTGTCTGCGTTGCTCCAGATGAATGCCATTGTCACCCAGGCTTCAGCGGAAAATTGTGCGAGAAAGGTAGAGACTGCGGCAGATTGTCAGATCTCATGATAATCAAATCAAATACACTGGCAACATTATTTCTTATTTTGTGTACTGCAATTTTTCACGAGGTGTTGTGGAAGGACACGTAGTACTAACTGATGACAAAAATTAATTAAACGTCTGAAATTCTAATGTTTCGCCGACTTGTATCCAAAGGTCTAAGGGTGGCTTCTAATTTGAAACAAAGCACACTTATAATACTTGTCCATATTACTGTTTTATTTCGTTCGACACGGTGTTCTTCCTCTAGGACCTGTTGCCAACAAGGAGCACAAGTGCAAGCTGTGTTGTGGGGGCGCATTCGTGTCATTTGACGGCTATTACTACACCTTCCCCACCGCTGGTTTGTTCAATCTTGCCTCCTGTGACGACTGCGGCATCGGAGCCTTCAGCGTACGAGTAGATGCAAGTTACCCATGCAACGAAGAGACGTGTCACATTTACAACAAAGTAATCATCTCTTACAGGTGAGTAATCAAAGTGCAGGCAGAACGTAGAAAGTCGCCCTTGTTTGGCTGTAGGCCTACCATAAGCACAACGAGACATATGGTTTCACTTATTGTTCCTCTATTGCTATGACTGCTGCAGCCTTTTTGGTGGTAGTTCGAGTCTCATTTTATTCTGCTCAACTCATGTAACGGAATCTGTAAATGCTGATGTGCATGAAATTGCTCTGCATTATCATAATGCGAAACCTTACTCATACGTTCCGTGGGTCCTGTGCATGTACATGTACATACGTTTGTAGACCGTGTGAAAGATTCATGGTCAAAATCGAGCGCCACACGTGCGGTTGCTTAAGAGTTCATTCATAGAGCAATGAAATGGTTCATTGAACTGGGAGCAAATGCTTCCTGGGCAAAAGCAAACTATGCACGGCACGTGTGGGACCGGCGTTGTGCGTTGCTTACCATTGTAGGCCTACTCTTATCTTGGGTCGCTCCTTGTTTTGGGCAATAAGTGTGGTATACATGTATTTCAACGCTAAAGCCCTAGTTGAATGCGAGAGGGTGGACTCGGGAGTGTGTTTATCGTGGTTCAGTGGTAATGCACCGCCTGCCTACATGTACATGTACATCATCGCTGTCGTGTTCCTCGTTCCTTGATAATACCATTTTATTCCTCCATGATAATACCAACAACATTGTGCTAAATTGCCGATCCAGCTCCCGCGCTGTCGCCCACTGTAGTTGTGATCATCCTATGTGTTGCTTCTGGATGCGCGTAGCCTATGATGCGAGCTACCTGCCAGGCTAGTGTCTGGCCTAAGGTTATGACACATGATATTTCTTTTGCATGGAAAAGAAAATGGTCCCAACACCTCCCGTGAATTCCAAATTATCTAGTACTATTGTTATTCGTCTGTGGATTTCCTTAGTCTCATGGCCAAGGTAGCCGTACGTAGCACTGCCCGCAATCAGTAAAATGACACGCATGTATATGTATTTTCTTTCTGTACGCGCATATGGAATTCCGTATCTGCCGTCGTCCGTCGCATTTTGCTTTTTGTTGTGTCCCAATTCTGCCATTTACCAGTTCCAAACATGCCATTTCCGTCGCCCGTCGTGCGTCGCCCGTCGTGCGTCGTCCGTCGCCCATCAAATGGGTTGCGTAGGACCTGCAAAAGCCAGGGTTTCACAAATGACAATGTGATGATTCCATTCACTTCTAAAGATCTTTTCCGAATAAGGCAAGTACAAATCCCACCTGCAAAGCATATACTAGTCACATAATTAATGCCAATAATGCTAGACTANTTGCCCATCAAAAATCAAATGGGTTGCATAGGACCGGCAAAAGCCGTTGTTTAACAAATGACAATGTGATGATTCCATTCACTTCTAAAGATCTTTTTCCGAATAAGGCAAGAACAAATCCAACCTGCAAAGCATATACTGGTCACATAATTAATTCCAATAATGCTAGACCACCCCTGCCCCTTGACAAGAAAATATCGCCTCTGTTTTTTGGGGAAATCCAATTTAAGCAAAAATGTTCCGGCCAATTTATCCACAGTGTTATTCTAAGTTGCATACTGTAAAAATGTGCCGACTTGTTTTCATCAAATTCCAGGAAGAAATCTGCCAACCGATACAAACATTCCATCTTGTCCTCTCAATTTCACCTTGAAATCCAGAAATACTAGACGTGCTGTGGATAACAAACTGTTTATTAAATGTATTGTTTGGGGGCAATTACCACTTGGTTAAAGTTTTAGAAAATATGACGTGTTGGTTTTTGTGGTTGTGTATGCCATGGTAGATAGACCAATGAGAACAGGTTGTCAAGCACATCAGCATTACTTATGGGGCTAACAAGTAACGTTACTGTTTAAAAGACTTCTGTGAGCCAACCTGCAACTAAAGTCATGTCTAACTTGGAGTATACAGCAGATTTCATCATATTAATGTTGAATGTTGAATCAGTTCGTCTCTTATGAAAACTTTTAAGGAATCAAACATTGTAAATAATCTATTATTTACATTCCGTTCTGTGGGATATCGTGCAGGGACCGACAGAAATATTACATAGGCTATAGACCTAAAGTCAGGCTGTTAACGAGTAAAGTTACGTCTAGAGTAACTAAGTTATCGAGAAAAACAATCTACCGTAACAAACGTCTATTTTGTTAATTTATTTATGTAACCAAAATGGTATTATTTCATATACACGTTACTTAACCGATGTCAGGATATTATTTCTTCTTTCAATTGGAGTTTGGCGCAACTGCAAAATCGAATACATGTACATCTTCTAGTTCTATTGCTAAAATGAGAGTCAGGCATGGTGGATCGATTGAACAAGGACATGTACATGTGAAACGATCAAGGGTCAAAGTTAAAAATACCACTGCGCAATCGTGACAAAAAAAACCACGGGCGACGCACGACGGGCGACGCGCGACAGACGACGCACGACGGCAACGCACGACGGGTGACGGACGACACACGACGGGCAACGCACGGCGGGCGAAGCACGACGGCAGATATGGAATTCTATACGCGCATCCTGTCTCTATTTGAGCGGTGCCTGAAGCTGAATTGAATTTAAGACGGGCGAAAAGGTGTACAACAGAACAATATTTTGTACAAATCAGACAGATAGGTCCAGTTTCGTATGAGCGGGGCAATTTTTCGTAAGAAACGAACAACTTTTGCCTGGAAAAGAAGACAAAGGGCAAACGCAAAGCCATGGCCGCATTTTACTTCTTTTTTTCTTAAAATGCAGATTTTCTTCAGAGCATCATTGTATCACTAGTAGGGGCCTACACCAGATTTTTGAAAGAAGTTTTATACGAGAATACACTATGACTTGTTTCAAGAACAAAATCTTTTTAAGTCTTTCTGTGAGTACAGAACACGTATATATTCTGCTGTGACATGTTATAAAACACATTGGATGTAGAGAGTCTGCATGCAGCTCTTATTGTTCGTTCGCCTTTTACTGGCTATTAAAAGGATTAGTGAATGGTCCTTTTGGCTACTTACTTTTCTAGAAGAACTGAGTTTCGATTTCAGCTGTTTAGCCCCTCAGCTGTTTTATTTGCTTTTGGAATTTCAGAGTCGGTAGCCGTGACTTCACCGTTGAGCTCCTTCCCCAGCACGGAGTTCGCTATGAGAATCAAGATGTTACAGACCTTCCGCTGATTACAGACTTCGGAACCGTCTCTAAAATTGGAGTGCACACAGTCTTCAAAGGGTTCCAAGGAAACGGTAAAACTCAGCACAAGTGTGCAGAAGATTTTTCCATGTTTTCCTCTTATTATTTGTTTTTACATATCACATAGATTCTAAATATAGAACTGAAGTAAAATGATCATGCTTATTCAGTACAATTTCTCAAGTCAGGGAGAAACGTTGAAAAGGTATATACGAAGGACTATTATGACAAAAGTCTTCTGGTTTCTTGAGCGTATAGTTTTTGAGGGGGTGCGCATGGTAATATGCACTGCCAGCCATTTCCATGAGTTGACCAGATGTCCAAAGCAAGCTCGACCATGCAATTTCCAATTAGTACCAGTGGGGTTAAAGGTAATTCAAAAGAGGTACGTGGATAGATCTCATCGTACACTTCCGTTAACAATTCGAATCTCTGAAGAAAAACTGTTTGTTGACTCTCTTTTTCGAATAAAACGAATTGAAATCGAGAGCAGCCTTGAAGCACCTTACCATTTGACTTGAGTAGCCCACCACATAAATGAGTTTCAATTTGAAAACTTTTCAATGTAATTTTCACTCTTTTGACATTCTCTTTTTTATTGAAATCGTTTTACGACCAGATGTGATAGTTCGTGTTGACACTAGCGGCAGCATTGACCTTCGAGTGTCCGACCTGTTCAGGGGCTCCATGAATGGCATGTGTGGAAACTTCGACTCAGACGCGGGCGACGACGATGTCTCGACGGAGGTAGCCCAAGGATTCGGCATGTCTAGCGAAGCCATCGATCCTTTAGATCCTTGCAACCTAGGGCAAAACGAACAACTGGCAGATGCAGCTTACATCATCTGCTCTGAGATGCTCGCTGGGGTACTAGACGGCTTTAGGGCCTGCTTCCGAAGTGTCAAACCGGCAAGGTACCATGAGATGTGTCTGTTTAGCATGTGTCAGTGTCTTCGCCTGGTTGGCGACGCAGCGCCTGGGCCTTGTTTCACCGAGGGTAGGAAAGCCATACTATGCGACGTCCTGACGCAGTATTCACGCGACTGCACGGCCGAAGGGGTTTTACCCAACTGGCGGCGGGAAGACCTGTGTCGTGAGTAAAGGAGATTTGAGCGTATTTCTAGACTGGAGACTACCATACAAAAAGGAGTATTATCTGAACAAGACACTTTGGGGCTAGAGCATTATAAATGGCTAGATTTTTTATCAAAATTGTGCACTAATTTTTGCAAAAGTTTTAAAATCCCACCACTAAGCCCTAGATGATATTGCTATGAGAGAGAAATGGAGAAACCCTACAAAACATATTAAAAGTCGTGCGATGCAGAACTGCAGCCCTATATTTACCAAAATATTTTTCGAACCTTTTTTTCAATTGCGGTTTGCTTCCATACCATTTTTGGGACTTTTTCATCATTACACACTAGCACAGAAAGAGGGTGTGGTAGGTTCTTTTATTTAAAGAACGGCCTTCAAGGAAATTTTCAGTTTTCAACCGAAGTTTAGAAGTTCAACCGTGTCTTGTTTTTTTTCAACAGCTGTCCATTGTGACAACGGGATGGTGTACACAGAGTGTGGATCTCCTTGTCCGCGAACCTGCGAAAATTTGGATTTCCAGGAAGAGTGTGAACAATACTGCGTAGACGGCTGCCACTGCCCGGCTGGTAAGATTTGGCATTTCTATGCAAACGGTCTGTATAAAAAACAAAAGCATTTATAGATATCCAAAAATTGCTGAAATTAGCTTGTTAGTAATGCTTTAGACTTAGTGTGCCACTCTGCACTTTTTAGGTTTTAAGAACAGAGGTATTGCAAGATGATATTGGTCCTGTTACCGAAAACTTCTTAGACCATTAATTATTGGCTCGAGACAGATAATAGGGACTGCTCTGAAATAATTTGTCACACACCAAAAAGCAAATTTAACAGAGTAAGTAGCGTTTTCCAGCATTTGATACCACAAGGTTCAAAGGTGATTTAAATAATTTGTAATCAAGATAGAAGTGACTATAGAGTAAAGATCTTTTTAGTCTTATCGTAGGTTTGGTAAAAAAAAATTAATTTGTGTTTGTGTTTTTAAGGAACCTTTTGGGACCGAACAAAGTGTGTGTCGAGAGAGGAATGTCCCTGCCCACGAGGATCGGATATGATCCCTGCTGGTAACGCCATAACATCTGGCTGTAAGCTATGGTAAGCCAAATGTTTTCATTACCCATGGTTTAAATGAAGAGAAATAGGCGGAGATTAAATAAAACAGATCTTAGCTTTTATTATTTTCCTCAGTCTGGCCTTCATGACTTTCCGTTGCGAACTGGGATTTGCATTTGGAGGGGCTGACACGTCTGGCTAATTAACTAGTCGATAGGGAAAAGTAATTTAGCTGGTGTTTGGCAATGTACGTTTTATCAATGACTTTACTAGTTAGGTACATCATAGATTGGAGTAGAATTTGATACGTGTACTATTTGGCAAGGCAAATTTAATACGTGTACTATTTGGCAAATGTATTTTGAAACAGTTGTAGTTGACAACACTTAAAATCTTCACAAAACCACATAAGACCTCCCGTCTCAGTTTAAGTCACAAGCTATTAACTGTACTGCAACAAAGGCATTCCTTTGTCATTGTTCCCACTGCCACTTGTGACTGGTCTTGTGCGTGGTCTTGTGTCTGGTCTGGTGGTGGTCTTGACTACAACACTGCTTTGAAAATGGTAAAGTTCATAGTGATGATAAACCTTTGAAAAGTCTGAAAAAATACGGTCTTCTACAGAATTTTGGGGTTTTTTGAGGGAATAGATATGTGCTTGGCCGGTCTTAAACGTGCGTTATAAGACTGGCTCGAGAGAATGGCCACGTCTAATGCCCAAGCTGCAGGGGTCGGCATAATCAGCGTTCACTCTCCTGGAGGCGAACCAAGTACTATTCCCATTCATAAATACAATTTTAGTCAGAGAGTCAAAAGAAATCAAAATATGATAAATTTCCAAGGATTTTGTTCAAGAATTTTGCTCTTATTTTCCCCCAAACTCCCATGCATTTAATGGTATATTTCTTGTGCAAGTTTATCAGAAGAATCCCCTTATATGGACTTGACACGCGCGTGGCAAGTTCTGCGTGCCATGTGAACACAGACTCTTGTCCAATCGAAATCGATTAAACTTTCTCGTGTCCAGGTGCCAGCGCATGTTTTAGGCAGTGGGCATTATCACATCGGAGTGGGCATTATCGAATGTTAATATATGTTCACATGACGCGTTTCAACCAACAGGAATAGAAAAACTGTCCCTGGTATTTGCTGTATGATAGGCAACTGTGCTAGATTTTTTCTGTGGGAAATCACGCTCCCTTTTATCAACCCGACAAATGCTGATCGATATAAAGACACCTCGTGCAATAATTGATTCAATTATTTATTGATGCATCATTCAGGAACTGTTGCTTATCACAAGAAGCAAGATTACATACATAAAGGAAATCCATAACCTCATGGTCGAGGTTAAATGAACGATGTAAACAAGTATTGTTATCTATGGGATTAAAGTAAATTAGGTGTGACATTCAAAATGGTGTGTAACCCATTGCGAAAATAATTAGATCATCAATATGGTGTCATTGAAAACAGATTAGTCCTGCGTATCTGAATTATTTCCTGGTTGTTGGGTAGCATCTGGTTATTTGCAGTTTTGCTCTTTTTTTATATTTCCTGTTACAAGTAATCAATATGCAATATGAATGAAGTGCTCCATTGTCTTTTCTGTGTCTGATAATAATGTCAATGAATTGACACTTAAATTAAGGTCTTTTAGTACAGACCTCAGTGCTTCCAACTGAAATTATATCAATTATGCCAAAATTATTTTAATCAATGTTGAACAGAAGTTGCAAAAGCTCTCCAGCTTTTTTGTATGTTCGACCAGTATGAACTTTGCCTATATAAAACACAGCTGATAATATTAGGAAAATCGGACAAAGAATCCAGAAACCAACTCCCCAAACTTATTTGCCAACTAAGCAACAATCATCTTCACGCATGGTCAGAAATTATTAAAATCTTCTTCTTTGTTTTTGCTGCTGCCTCTGCTTTCGTTACATGTAATTGTCGTTAAATTTCATAATTAGCAGTGCGCTTCAGCATTTGTAACTCTCACAAATCCCGTTTCGTCTTGAAGCACTTGTCTTGGAGGCAGATGGGACTGTACCACCAATGAGTGCAACGCCACATGCAGCGTGTCCGGAGGTCACCATTTCAAAACCTTCGACGGTTCCAACTACTTATTCCCAGCCAGTGGTTCCTGTGAATATCTACTCGCAGAGTTGACTGACCCCAATTTTAGCATCCTGGTGGAGTTTGAAGATTGTTCAGCAAGTTTGCGCTCTTGTCTGATGATCGTCAGTATAGTCACTGCTGATCAGTCAATCTATGAGTAAGTGTAGCCATGGAGAACTGAACCAAGTCTCGCCAGAGACTCAGCATGTGAGCATGTGAATATCTGTACCAGAGGGTGAACGAGAGTGGTCACTGTACGAGGTACTCCCTGCAACAACGTTACTCGATTTTGTTTTATTATACCCAGCAAGAAATGAGACCGAGGGGTACCCCCCAACATGTCCAATCCCTATACACATTCCAGACTATTGTTACTTAACACATCCCCCCAAGATGTCTGAAAGGAATTCCCCAGATTCCTGCCAGACAATGACCAACACAAAGCAGGGGGAGGTTCTCTCCGTCTCATACCTTGCTGCATATGTGTTTTATTCACAGTGAAAATTACGAGAAATCATGTAAAAATGAACCTATGCCCTTTTACACTAAAGTGGGATTTCAGAAAGTAGATAGGCCCAATGGGAAGTTCATATAGCAAAGGAGCCTCCAGAGTGTTTTTCGCCATTTCCTTCCGTGGGTGGGTGTGTGTGGGTGTCCGGAATATTACTGTCAGCGCGATAACTTAAGAAATATTTTACGAGTGAGCTTCTAATTTGGTTTATGGATTACTCTTGTTGGTCCTGAGAAGCCTATTAAATTTTGGAACGAAAGGTCAAAGTCACAATTTCTAAAACATTAAAACTTCTCTTCAGCGCGTTAACTTGAGACACACTTAATAAACTTCAAATTGGGTTTGCTATTGCTATTGATAATCCTAATTAGAAGCCTATTGAATTTCAGAACGAAAGTTCAAAGTTATAATGGCTAAAACAATACAAATCTTGTCAGTGCGATAACTTGGGATACTATTTAGCGTGAGAATCTCAAATTTGGCTTGCGCATTCTTTAGGTAAGCCCATTGCATTAAAGTCTGAAAGGTCAAGGGTAAAGGTCACAATGGCTATACAGTAGGATGTTGTTTGTGTTCAGAAAATTCAAGATGTGAGTGTATGCACGGGATTGGCGGGGCATTTGTGTTTGCCAGTCACCATTCTTGTTTCGTTTAGAGTTCTTTTCGTTTAGAGTATGCAAGTTCCATCAATTTCGATCGAAAGAAATCAGTTGCACAGCTTTCTTATTAGGCATCCCTGTGAGTGTTCATCTTTGGTCAGTCAGAAGCAAGCCAAATAAAATGTTAAATTAATACTTGTATCACCCACAAGAAACAATGCTCATTCAAAACACTATGTTTGCGTTGAACAGACTGAATAGCCAATCATCTATCAAGGCCTCTACACAGTCAGGGACGACGTCACATAAGTTACCTTTCCGGGTAGAATCTGCCGATGGTTCCACTCTCGTTGCCCGGCAAGTGTCTTCAATCTTCACCCGTTTGACCATTGCCGAACATGGTATCGACGTACTGCTGGGCAGAGACGGTCGCCTGTATCTTACACTGAATCCTAAATGGCAAACAAAGGTATTGTTGTATTCGCTGTGGAACTTGAAACATTGGCTCCTTGCTGTTGCGTAGTTGCGCCATTGTAGTATCATTCATTTCAGAAAATTACATGTATCCGCCAGACTTCTATCTTGCATCCACGCTGTTAATGCTCTTTGAGTTATACCTTTCCTCTGGTTACTTAGAGAAATATTACATAACTGTTGTTTTCGGACCAGAATCTGTATAGAACCGAAATAAGACCCTTTTTATGTAAACCTTTTAAAGAATAACACATACAGCACATTGTTCGTGTAAATTATTAAGTGTAAACAGTGTACATTAATCTGCTTTCAGTTGTTTGGGTGTTTAGTTCAGGATTACAGAACGGTCTAATGTGATTTTGTCATCAAAAATGTTAGTACTGAAAAATTCCTTAAAATATACTTTTTACTTTTCAAAAGGAAACTTTATTTCAATGAAAAGTATATATGTACACAAATTTAAAAGATTAATTGAAACAAGAGAAACAGACACCGGTGTACATTAAAGGAAAACATAGTTAAAGATGGAAACTTGAGAATACACGGGACTGTAGTAATACAAAACTAAGATTAACGAATGAAAACACTTTATAGGGGATTGGGGTGGACATAGGGAAAAGGAGGGAAAGGGAAGAGGAGTGGGGTCCACCGGCGTCTCTGGACAGTGCCCACTGCCGGAGAGACCCCGTTGGGAAAAGTTAGGGCATTATATATAATCATATTTCGGTTTCCGGCAAAAGGTACATGGTCTCTGCGGAACATACAACAGCAAACAGATTGACGACTTTACAGCCCTGTCTGGTGTGGACGCCAAGGCCAAGATCAACTTCTTCGGCAACTCTTGGAAGATGGGGCGTCACTGTCCCGACGTGGAGGAGGACGCGGCACTCCGGCCCTGTGATCTGCACTCGCAGCGAGTGCACCTTGCAAACAGAATTTGCAAGATGCTTCGACAGCCACCATTCAATGAATGTAACAAACTGGTTCCTGTAGATAAATACGAGGAGCAGTGCCGAGATGCCGTCTGCGGCTGCCACGCTAGTGACAACCAGTGCCAGTGCCTGGCTTTTGCTTCTTACGCCCGTGAATGTGTGGCGGCTGGGGACAAGTTTCACTGGCGAAGTGCTCAATTCTGCCGTAAGTAACCCCTGAATATGCTTGGGGCGCTTTCTCATTTTAGCTGCTGGAAGTTTAATAGAAAATTATGAAGATTAATGCAGAAATTCCATAGATTTATCTTCATTAATGTGTTATAATCGACTGTATTTATTGTTGTGGCCAGGACATAATTCAAACTCTGGACAGTGTTTTTCCAAGAAAACGAAGCGACCGCAACACAGTCAAGTGCTGCAGAGTATTTGGGCGTCTAACATTACCAACTACAAAGGGTTATATCAAGGGTTGGGATTGGGATGTAGCTAGTGATAAGCCCCAAAATTCTGGGTCATTATGATATTGGCCATTTTTTCGAAAGGAGAGGGTCAAACACTTCAGTATTAATGTTGCCAAACTTAACGTGTATGTCTTTAATCCCACATAGCCGTCAAATGTCCCTCTGGAGAAGTCTACAAAATTTGTGGATCCAACTGTGTCTCAAGTTGTGGAGACATATCCTCGGATCAGTTCTGCCAAGAGGAATGTGTGGAGGGCTGTCAGTGCCCTGAGGGTAGAGTAAGTAACAAACTGTCATTAAGAGTGGTGTCATCGGGGTGAGAGTCAGATTTTTTTAGTGTAGTATGGAACGTTACAGATGTTGCCTGTTTCAGTGGAGAGATTCATCACGCACAATTTATGCATGGTCACAAGTACATTTACCCAGGAAAATTACCCCGATTTCGATAACACGTAAGGTGTTAGAAATCACTGGATCAAAAGAAGGTATTCAAATTCCAGTTTAGTTCAATATTTTCAATTGTCCTCACAAAAAAATAAATAAATAAATAAAGATTGTAAAAACTGAATCATTTGAACAAAGGGCACTCTCAGCACTACATTTCACTGTTGATGAACCTTCGTTTTGTATATAGATTCGTGACGTCGGGTCGGGCCAATGCGTACCTGTGGAAGATTGCTCCTGTGAGGTAGATGGTGTGGTTTACGGATCGAGACAGTCTTGGAGGAGAGGCTGCAATGAATGGTATGTGTCGTATAAAAAGGTTCATTCTGCCAATTAATAGCAGGAAAACAAATGAATAAATAAAGAGGAATAAAAGTTTAGATGAACAATGACTCCTCAGAATTTTGTAATTGCCTTCTTTTATAGCAGTAATTGTTTTATTTGTGTGCAGTTACTGTTCTGCTGGAACGTACAGGTGTACCGAAAAGGACTGCACAGGTGTGTAATTTGTAATATATCTCTACAGTTGGTTTTTGTGCCTTACTATTCATAACAGACAGTATAACAATGTCATCGTGTTAGTTTGATTTGGAATTTGTCTTTCATTTTAGTACAATGTTGAGGGAAGCTCACAGGATCAATTGAAATTAATATATTCTTCAGGAAGTCCACTTTCAGGAGTTGTCTTGGCAGCTTGCTCTCGTAGATGTTGTAGAACTTTTGTTTCCACTTCCGTAATTTTTGTTTGTGCCAACATTTTTACCTTGTTGTCGCAGCATACGAGAGCTGTGCTGACGGAATGGAATGGCTATTGTGTCAAGAGTGCGAGAGGACTTGCCAAAATGCTTACCTACCGTGTGTGCAGACCATATGTACCCCTGGATGTGGCTGTCCCGAGGGTAAAGTTCTGCATAAGGGAACGTGCATCCAGGTGGAGGAATGTTCCTGCGATTACAACGGCAAGAGTTATAAGGTGTACGAGAAGGTCGCCATGGATTGCCATGAATGGTAGGCCTTCGTGAATCTTTTATCGAGGTTGTGGATATCGCTCCAATAAATGGCGCGGTGTTACCCTCCCCGAAAGTTTGCTTTTCCAAAAGCACTTGTTGAAAGGCCAGTCGAAAGTAAGTAAACAGTTCAAAAGTTGGCCCATGCATTGCTCCCGGTTAGGTGCCTGGTGTTTGAAGGAAGAAAAGTAACAGATTATCACTACTAAAGAATGCGATTCAATGATCTTTAATTCCAGAGATAATGCAAAATTATACCAGAATTTGATACTTGAACAAGAAAATGAACATTGCAAAGTTTTAGTAATTTTTACTCACATTTGTACCCAAAACGTAGTAGCATTATTGGTAAGGTCGTGCGAGATCAAGAATAAGCTTGCGTGGATCTCTCCACGCAAGTTTTCCGGTTAACAACTAATTCCCTGACTCTTTTCGAAATCTCACTTACTCATAAACTGCAGACTTAACACCTAGTACAGCACAAAAATTCGCCCACTTTCCTATTATAGCTTTAAGCGATATAACGTGCAGCGCACTAGGCGAGCGTACACACTGACTAAATGGAGGAATCCGATGACGAGTAAATGTTTTTCGGAATTTTACCTTCCAGCATGTGCAACACGGACCACAGATGGATCTGTGATGATGACACTTGTCCATGTGAGTATTCCGTCTTTGCTGCCTTTGCTGACTAATTTAAACTATAAATACCCGTTCGTTATTTTACAGTTTGTTGAGGATGAACGTTTAATTACAGACTTGTAATTCGATACTTTTCTCCATTGTCCATTTTGCAGCGACATGCAGCTCATATGGCGATTCACACTTTGTGACATTCGACATGAGAAGATATAAATTCCAAGGTAAGCTTTCAGTTCCCGTCGATTTTTGTGTCCCTATACCGTCATTGCATTCATCGTCTTCAGTTCCCAAGGATAATCGAATATTAATGTCTCGAAGGTGTAAGTTAATTAATTTTTAATTTGAATAAACAGGTGACTGTGAGTATACTTTGGTCGAGGATTTCTGCGGAGAACCTGAAGGTTCGTTTCGTGTCCTCATCGAGAACATCCCCTGCGGTGAGAATGGTGTGACCTGCACCAAGGCAATAAAATTTACGCTGTATGACACCACTATTTACCTTGTGCGAGGCAGGCCTTACACCGTCACCGTGAACTCAGAGATAGATACTAAGGCTCGAATTAAAATGGAGGATGCTGGAATGTATCTTGTCATCAAAACTCCTGATGGTAAGTCATAGGATTGTCCACTGTTGGATGCACCTGTTACCGTCTTGATTTAACAAACAATTCCAACTTCTGTTGTCATTTTGAATTTTCAACATCTATTTGAGAGTCTAATTTATTTAGTTCAAATTTTTGTACCTCAGCCCTTCAGCTCTACCCTGAACATATCTCTATTTAATTACTTTACGGGCAGGGGAACTAGGGGCACACATCACAAGAAAGCCTGAAGGCTCTTGAACTAGTGTCTTGTTTAGATTATTGGCGCTGAGATTGTTATAACTATTTGTTGTACACGATACGCCGTTATACCCGTCAGGTATTACCTTGAAGTGGGACTACGGAACAAGCGTCCACGTCACCCTCGATCCCCTGTTGGCTGGACAGGTCTGCGGTCTCTGCGGTGATTTCAACGGGGACGCCAATGACGATTTTAAGACCCGGAATCGTGAGATTGAGGCAATGGGGCACTCCTTTGGTCATAGTTGGAGAACCGTTGCAAACTGTGCTGAACCAAGGGAAGTGCTTTACCCATGTGACTCCATGCCCCACCGCCGACCTTGGGCAGAAAAAGTATGCGGTATAATAAAGAAGTCGTTGTTTTCGTCCTGTCACAATCTAGTAAGTATTCTGTGCGATGTTTTCGACCTCTTTGAACTGACGATTAAGCAATTAATATGGAGAAACTATTGATATTTAATTTCCAAAGTGCCATTATGTATGTTCGAACGTGCCATTATGTTGTGAATGAAATAATTGACTAGCACAGGGTAAAAAAGTGGAGGAAATATCGTTTCTAGAGTGAAAGAGCGAACTAAATATGCAGTTTTTTAGGATATGAAAGGTAAACTTCTGAATGATATTCAAAGGGAAGTGATTCGAACCTCACAGGTCTAAATGGAGGGAAGATCCTCTTCTCCTCAACCAACCTGACCTATGGGCCATGAACTGACCCTTCTACTTCTAAATGTCTATTAAAAGTATTGACTACTATAGTCCTTTGTTGTAGAAGCAAAAGTGTATTTGCATGACTATAAATTCCGTTGCAGCTCTACACTCCTGTAGCTATTGAGTAGCCTATTTGGGGGAAGCTTGACGACGTTGGTTTTTGACCTGTGTATTTTTTAACTTCCAGGTCGATCCCGAGCCTTACTTCCTCGCATGCGTCTTTGATACGTGCGCCTGTGACAGGGGTGCTGACTGCGAATGCATGTGCACTGCCATTGCTGCATACGCTATGGCTTGCAACGAGAACAACGTTGCTATGGCTTGGCGGTCCGATGGTTATTGCGGTAGGTGTTCTATGCCAACCTTATAGAAACGTGCTTTTGAAAGTTCCCCTGAAGTCCTAAGATTCCTAAGTGAACACCATTTGTTGCATAGTGTAATGTATATTGTAATTATTATTATCTGGGATATGTCTTGCACAGTGCTCGGAAATTTCAGAAAAAAACTGTTGTAAGAAAATGGAGAAATTTGAGGCTCACGAAATTTTGTGCTTTTATATAGGTCTTGTCAATCACTTGCTGATTTCCAAGCTAAGCTCATAGTATCACAGCAACCGTTTTTATGCACACCTCACCCATGTCTTTAACATCAAATTTTACAGCTTTGCAGTGTGAGAACGGAAGGAAATACCAGGCTTGTGGTAAAATCTGTCCAGACAAGTGCTATCCATCGCATGCAAGCGAAGATTACGGCTGCGAAACACACTGCGTGGAGGGTTGTCACTGTCCGGAGGGTCAGGTGCTTTTCCGCGACAAGTGTATTGAGAGACAGCTTTGCCCTTGTTTCATTGACAACGGCCGAGTGCAGATCAAGCACGGCGCCCTTGTTGTTCGTGACTGCATGCAGTGGTAAGAAATACGTGAAAAGTAACTTTAAAAAGGAGGCTACCGTATGTAGTTCCTGAAATTGGTTTAAAAAGCTTAGCTTGATTGCCAATACCTTTGATCAAAGTTAGTCATTCTATATGGTCAGTAAAGCAGGGCGCTAATTCCGGAGGGGATGGGGGTATATCCCACCCCCACATTTTTTGAAGTAGGGGAATGGCTATTGAATCATCCCCTCACCGTTTCGTGATGAACAAAAAAATAAAAGCGGCTTGTGAAGAATTTTCAGGATTCCCTACGACTAAAATGTTCGCGATATCACTAAACGGGAAAAGCAATTTTAAAAAGCCATAAATATACTATTCTGATGTAAGATTCTGCATGAATTTGATACATATTACAGATGTGCATGTTTTATCAGGAACATCGCCCCTAGTGTGTATGGTGTCCCGTCCCCCACTTTTCAAATTTCCGTGGCCGGGCAAGTCATCCCCCAACCTTTTCCCATCCCCTATCCCCCAGTTTCCAACACGCCACTGCAGTAAAGACACGTCATCGTTCGGTATTCCTAATATTTTCTCTTTTTACCACAGTATGTGTAATGGAGGACATTTGGAATGCTCTGGAACAAACTGCACACAGAGGGGTAAATGCTCAGCATGTAAATTGCATACTATGTTATAAGCAAAGTCTTAAACATTTATTCCCATTTTAACATGATCTTCAACACAAATAATGTTTATGCACTGTACGTGGATACAGCTGATGCGGATGTGAAGTCACAACGAAAAATGAACCAAAAATATTATTATTATTGTTACGTGGAAAGTAAGGTAAATTTGGAATCTTCACAGTAGGCACCGTTATAACTTGCTTCTAAAAACCAGTCAATTCAAAAAGAGGTCTGTTTTATGCATCATCTTTTCGATGAGCTCCCACACGTATCCAAATGTGAAAGTATAAGAAAAAAGTCATACACCGACTTTCCAGAAGTTTCTTTACGTCTAAATTTCGATGATGTTAGATTTTGCAGGCTGTGTTTCCTCTAGGATTTGCCTACTCTTTCTTTGTCTCTGCATCTGATGCAGCACTTATCCCAAAAATCTCGACAGGCGCGTTACGATAAACTATAAATGTAACAGCACACTGTTTATTATTTTTGAAAGTTGGTGTTACTTTTCCGTTTTTGTGATAGCTGTTATTGCCACGAAGAAGCCGTGTGCACACAAGCCTCCCCCGACCTGTACCTGCCCACCGGGCTTTTCATGTTGTGCAGATCAGACCTTCTGTATCCAAGACACCAAGTTCTGCGACGGCGAACTCAATTGCAAAGATTCGTCAGACGAGCTACAGTGTGACTGCGAATACAAAGGCATCATACGCTCGGTGAGCCCAATAACGGAATATTATTCGAGATGGATCCCTTCTTTGTTATCGCCGATTAAACACACTTCAACAATTACCAAAATGTATACAAAACACATCTGTACATGTACTCGTTTTTACAAAAACCCATTTAAGGCTCTTGAAATATGAACGTAAAGTTTACATTACCACGGGAATAACATGTTGCATATTGCGTTGAAATTCCATCACACTGTCACCTGTAATCTTGATTCAGAAAATCTGGAGCAAACTGTGGTTGCAAGTGCATAGTTGTTTTACAATTAAACTTCTCAACATTAGTAAGACATTTGCCTAACTACGTTCAGAACAACAACTGAAATATTCACTGTCTCACCCCGGTATAAACTTCTTATTGTTTACCGTACAGTCCGGAGACACGTGGAGTGGAGAGGGGAGATGTGAAGTTTGCAGATGTGAGGCTGGACGCACCCGTTGTTTCAAGGAGTGCAATATCCTGTGCGACGCTGTAAGAGTTCGCTCATCTTATTTGAAAGTTTCGCTGCCAATTTAAATAGAATACCGAACCTACCACAAAACGTCACGGAGAACTCGATATCTTAACTGTTGAATCAAAAGGTACAATCTGATCCACCATTGTGTGCAAATTCAGAGGTAAGAGAAGGGCGTTTTGTTGTTACAGCCTGTACGTGAAGTGGCATCCTTATGGTGGTGCAAAATACTAAGTGTCCCACTTTCTGGGCTTTATGATAATACCTCAATGTCGTTTTTTTGTCCCTTTTAGCTCACAGAAGTGTTACTTCTCAACGAACATGATGACACACAGTGCTGCCAATGTGAGTCATTTTCGTTGTATTACCTAATATAAAATAGTTGATAACTGTTTTGTATGTGGTACAGAGTTTCCCATGTAGCCTGTCATCTGATTGTAGTGTATGGTTCCTCGACCTGCGTGCTCAATGAGTATCCTCTTCGTTTCTCAAAGTAATGGAAATTAATGGGAAAAACAGTAGGTTCCCGAGATGCACTCGACCCGTGGTAAGTTAATTTATTTAAGCTGGTTCGGTGGGTACTATAAGGAAAGCAAATTGTACTTGCAAGCACTGAGAAGATATGTATACTGGCGAGTCTCTAATCCGATTTAAAACATTCTTGTCAATTGTTTTGTCTTAGGTAAAAAAATCAGTATTCCTACAACCGCTTCACCAGGTGAGCCTAAGTAACTGTAGTTGCCGTTATAATGGTAGTTGTATTTCTTGAGGCAATCTACTCTATTGGAACCCATGACCCCAATTCCCAGAGCAGAAGTACACTATACCACATTAAAATTGTCTTTTGGATTAATTTCTTGTAAATAACTTATCAACTTACGTGTGTTACATGTTTACCACAATGCGTAACATATTTTAGTGATCCAAAATGATAATTTGAAAAGTACAAGTTTATTTATCTCAAGTGAACTGGCATTCGGTGAATTAAACTGATTCACATTCAATTACCTCTTTCATTGCACACCCCAGTGACAACTACCGCAACTTCAGAGTGTGAGGTGAGTTTTACAGATTTTATAAACAATAAAACTACGACATGTTTTGAAAGCACAAGGGAAATCCCTGCCTTCTTATATGATTCAATTTTTGGCTCACACACTACTTTTTAGTTTTAGTATACTTGCCTAATTTCTTCATTTTAACCGGTTGAATGCGATTCAGGAGGGGACAACGGTACAGCCCGATGAATGCCGAACTTGTGATTGCATTGACGGAACATATTCTTGCTATTACGATTGCCACAAACGACCCAACAGCTGCGCAGAGGTAGGCATTTCTGTGAGAGTTACCTTGAGACTGAAACAAAAAATTAACAAATGCACCATGTTCACTTTGCAACATCACGAAATTTTTCCTTTTTTTCACCTTTGAGAAAAAAATGTCTCTTTCCTGTGTTATGAGTTGTTTGTAAAAAGGGATTACACTTGTCATCGGTTTGGAAGAGTTTTTCATTGATTTTTAATGTGCTAAAGTCAAATGTGACAATTTAAAATGGGCGATTTACTATATACTCTTCCAACATATTCGTTTTATGATTTTTTTGTACAATGTGTACAGTGTGGATGACAGATTCTTGTACGCAGTTCTTGTTCTTGTATAAAGTGACGCAATGACGTATCTTTAAAACTACCGGACATCAACATTTTAAACAGACCAATATTCGGTCACCCAGACCTGCTCAAGTTTGCTTTTTTGCTTTAGAAGTATGTTGCCTGTAGACCAATGTTGTCAGTCTTTTTTCATACAAGTTCTCTCTTTAAAGAAGTAACCTTCTGGACAGAATGTCTTGTCAGGTAACCATGTAGAAGTCAAAGTTTCGGAAAACGTCGAGACATATTCCTGCACAGCTAAGTTTCCATTCTTTTTGCCTTTTCCTCACTTACTTTAAGGGTGAGCAATTGGTATCCTTTGAAGACAAGTGCTGTGAATGTGTCTCCATCACAAGTAAGTATATTTGTCTTCAGGTTATTTCGTTACCGATAACTCGAACACCCGCTGTAGAACCTTTTATCATTTCGCTGCTAAAATTCCTTATACATTTACTTTACATCCTGTTCAGGCCGTCCAAATAATGGCCGACACAAAGCACGTAAACAGACATTGATCTATGACCTTTACTGTTCGCAAGATTGATTTGGGGGCCCTGGAACGCCACGTACGATGTACATTACAATGTGGTGCGTGATCTTATACAGATTAAGTTAATTATGGCAGGCGACCACTTAAAAAGCATTTATTAATAAATCATAAATACCGTGTATGTGTCAGCTTGTCTGCATATTGATGTCAGGGAAGGTGGTGTCCAATCAAAAGGTCCAGTCGCGCTTCAGGACGCTATTTTTGCAGATCCATTTATTCTGTTACAGTCATTTTGAGGAGGCGGGGGTGGTAAAGAAAATGAGCAATAAATTCAGCCGAAATTTAGCCCACCACCGTCCCCCTTCTCCTCCATCGAGCTCTCGTGAATGGGGAAGCTTAGGCAGACAGAAAGTCGTTAAGCGACACTGTTGTAATGAACAAGTCTAATTGGTTTAAATACAAATTGCAGTTACAGTAAATTTACCATTGGCAAAAATTTGATGTAATGTGCAGGGGTCATAGTGCTTGAAAGTTTCAAAAGGCTGCGGGAACACACCTGCACTGACGTACACATGTGTAACGCTAAGCACACGTGTATCTAATCAGGGATACATTGTATAATATTTTTAATCGTAAGCTGCTGAACTTAGTCTGGTCTAACAGCAGTTTTGGGTTCGGTCTACCCCCTTCATGGTTGTGGTAAGGTGTACATGCCATGAATTAATTTTCTGTGTGCCATTGTTCTAGTGAGTTTTTTGAATTGCCAGGATCGGCATCCAGCCCCCCCCCCCAAAATACAAGACTCTGGCATACATAAAGAAAACTTGATTTTTATGTCTTGTTTTGTTGTGAGTGGCGTATAATCAGATGCTTCGGTTCGGAGATACTATGAATATACGGTACGCCTCAAGGACTTAAGGCAGGAGCCAGTTTGAGTTATTTAGCGCGCTGAACTAAAAGGCCCTTTTTTATTGCACTCCTGTTGATTGTGTAATAAGTGTGATCATTTAATTGAAATGGAAAAGAAATAAAATAAAGACCAAATGCATTTAATGTGGTAATGCTTAGACCGTACAGGTTTTTTACATTATAAATTTAGTCTAGCAGTGAATTAACTTTGAAAAGCTGCAAATGTTCGAATTCCGATGAGGCAAAGAGACGATGAATCGCCAACGTTTTCTAGAAGCCTTTGGGAATGGCCAAACATAACTTAACAAATAGTTTATTACATACAGATTTAAGAATAAAGCCCAATTCAGGGATGGCCTTGTTTGTCATAGTGTATTTTATGGAAAAGGAGACTTTTAATTATTTCTTTGGAAGGTGTGTTAGCACACCTGAAGTCTTTGAATGCAATTGAAAGACAGACGTCTATTTAACTGAATTGTTTTCATACTTCTATTGTTCTTGGCCTAGTTTTGAGACCATTGAATTTTACATATTACTGTATTTCAGACAGTATATCACAGTGTTTTATAAAGTTGTGCATTGTTTCGTCAGCGTCTTCCTTTTGTGTCTGAAAGCAGTTCAACCAAGTAGTAGAAATACGTTTCTCTTTTCCTACACACAGCAACACTTCCGTCCATGATGACTACGCCTACTGTTGGTAAGTTTTGCATCAGAATAATAGTGCAACCGTTGTTAACATAGATAAAATTTGGTTATTTGCAATTATATTACATCTAAATTTCATATAATACATATCTGCGTTGATTGTCATATTTTATTTCCTCAATGTTTGGCTCGTTTCAATTGGATGTTTTTATGCTTTCCTAAATAACTGGTAATATTTTGAAATTTATCAAACTGCAATTTTTTTTCATGCAGAATGTCTGGATCCGTTTGTGGTTGGCGAGCCTACTTGTTGTCAGTACATGTACCTTGACACATGTGAAATACCTCCGACGTTTTCTGGCTCCGAAACCTGCAACGCCTGCAAAAGGCATCTGGTGTTTAATGGCACACATTGTGTATTCCCAAACGATTGCTTATGCCAAGACGTTGAGGGTGTCCATCAGGTGGGTTTTAACCTGGACACAAAGCCGATTTATTGGATTATTGACCAGTGACATTCGATCAATTAAAGTCTTCACTACAGGGATACAGATTTTGCTAAACACTGAACACTTCATAGAAATGAAAAAAATGACACTATTATTATTAGGCCTGTGTGCAGCCTTTGTGTTGCATTTGGTTGCTAGTTTGTATAACAAGAATAAAACTGGACCCTGTGCTTTTTACCGTGACTATCAACATGGTGAAAGAGATCCTTTGATTCAGATATAAGAAACACAAAAATCGCTATCTGGTACCTAATTTTCAAGCCTTCAGTAGTCATATTTGACCATTTGCGTTTCAGCCTGGAGAAACTTGGGAAAACCCAAAGAAAAACTGCAGCTACTGTACCTGCTTCCGCAATGAAATCCAATGCCACGACACGGTTTGCAATGACAACCTCGACTGCTCTGAGGTAAGCGGTTTACAATTGTTTGTCTCTGCTATTTTTACACTATCAGTTTACAAGTGCATTCTGTGAAATCGCTCGAACATTATTGATTGCAATGTAACTAGGAATGTATTTATAATGTCACCATAGCTTATTATTAAGGATTGAATCAGAACCACATTTTTGGGCCACCACGTGTTTGGGAAATATTTTCACGAAACCTTTATGGCCTATCCAGGTGGTTAAAGGTATATTTAGATGCTTTTTACACACTGTGGGAAAAGGAGAATAAAGCCCGAATAATCACTTTCTCCCCCTTTTTAGTTATTAAAATTTGGGGGTCCCTATTGCGGTGGGCATGGCCCTGTTGACCCCTGAATCTGTCCTTGCTTAGCGTGATTGCACTGCGTGACCAACAACCTTTCATTTGCAATGAAACGATTTCTTTGCGACACCATAATTAGTTCAGTATTCGTATCGTGCCTAACTTCAGTGCTAACAATAGGCCTACGTTTAGCTGGCGTATTGTAGTTCGGTTTTCAGTAGATTGTACAGTATCTTTGAATGAATTGACAATGACATTTCAAAGACCCAGCTTTTGTTTCGGAAAAAAATAGAAACCATTTTATTTCCTAGCAAATATGTTTTTTTACAGGATGACTATATTTATTTTCCTGGCGATTGCTGCCCAACATGTAAAGGTAATTGTCAGAAGAAAATTAAAAATGATTAAACTCTTTTACGTAATTCACATAACTAATCTAAATCACGCCACTGTTTGTTGCCTACTTAACCTGTATTATGACCTTGGACATTATAATCTAGGGCGAGTGGGCCTACATTATGGACGCTGGATCGGAAATTTCTGTACGATTGAGATATATACCAGCTAACGAGATTTCTGAAAGAAACTGACCAGTCTATTTACTCAAAATTTGTACAAAACTCATAACTGTCTTTTACAACGAAATATAAAACCTACGCTATACGGCAGCTTATTTGTTCCATCAGCAGTAGTAACAGGCGGTGCAATGATCAGTTGGAGCAATGATTTCCTGTGTTGTGACTCTTTCCCTTATTTGTGTCGTTTTATTAAGTTTAGAGTTACATCTCAATCGTCTACAGCTTGAGCAATTTTTCATTTTTGTCTCTCTTTATATATTGGTTGTATTATTTACTACTGGTACATATATTTTGCCATTACAGGTGTGTTTAATATTTGTGTGCCAAAGGGCCAAGAGAATCCCCGTTATGGGTTAATGACTTCTCGTGTGTTATCTTGTGTTGTGTTGTATTGTCTTGTCTCCTCTTGCCCGATTTCAGTCGTATTCTCTCCTATCCTGCCCTTTCCCCTATACAAAGTCTCTAAATATACCGTTTCTCTTCAACTTAGGTAACAGGGAAATAACTACAACCACGCAGCCACAGGGTATGTTTGTGGTTATTTGTGAATGATTTGCAAACTCATCATGCAAACAGTTAAAGGCTTCTTGTCGGAACCGCAAATGCCCCTTTGGTGTTTCAGTTGGAGTGCCCTAAAAAAATCAATAATTTGGATGTTCAAAATTTGTTGAAAATTTCACTCGTAATCGTAATCTTCACTCGTAATCAAACATGGCTTTAAAACGAAAGGCTAATGCTACCACATCACTTCATCCTTTGCTCGGTAATATTACCTTTCCAATGGTTGAACTGCCGTCGTTGATTAAGGTGCAATCAATTTGAATATCATCGTTTTCCCCAACAGAGCCTCCTTGTTATCATGAGTTCTCTGGGAAGTGGTACAATGTAAGTGGAACACTTCATTTTTCAACTTCACAGTCACAATAATGGCCATTCACGGAATTTAAAAAAGGACCTCTGTAATTAACCACAGCTTTAAACTTCCTTGAGAGTCAACTTCTATCGTTTCTAATTCTGTTTCCGGCGCTTTTGAAGCGTGGAGAATTGTTTGCACAGGGTGCATGCGAAGAATGCACGTGTCTCGATGAAATCGTTTGCTCGCGGAGTGAATGTCATCTCACACAAGACGATTGTGCAGAAGTGAGTACATCTTACATTTATCACTTGCAAATTATTAAACCAATACGTAAGTGCTGATCACCCTACTGTATCTCGAGCAATCCTCAATAACGAATAAGATATTTTGTTTAGCTGCGTCATTGTGATCAGTAGGAATCATCCTAGTATAGCTCAGTGAGTTGACGTTTACAAATGTCTGCAACACGCCTGTTGGAGACTCATTAAGTCTGTGTTACTAACCAGAATGGCTTAGTGGTGGCAGTTGATTAATTACAGATCGTTTCTCGCTAAGATTGCAAAATGAAGTCGGATCCTGTAGGCTGATGAACGAAAACATGTTTACATGTAAAAACAATATGAGACATTTATTTAAGGCAGGTTTTGACACACTGTAGATATATGGGCTGTGTGTCGACTTCCCTGTGCCGTTTCACTTTGTTCAAATTTGGTTGGTCTCATTTGTGGTAGTTAAGTGACAGTTACACCATCGTGCTCTGCTGATTACAATTATGTGACCACACAAACCATACAAACAATGATTTAACATCGATTAAATGGTAGTCGTTCAAAATCAAACTTCTGATTTTTTTTATTGCCCTCATTTGGACTGGTTTATTTAACTTTTCAGTCGTTCATTCAGTTGAGAAATGAATGCTATAAATCTTTTGTTTTTGTTTCTTTCCTCGGTTTGCTGGATAGGGCGAAATCGTGATGTCTACCGACGATATGTGTTGTGAATGCAGACCAGTGCAAACAACAGTTGTTCCAACAACCATTCGTTCAGGTTGGTCCATATGGATTTTTGCTAACTTTTTGTCTGCCGTCCAACTTAAATTCGAGATGTCAATTTTTCTGCTTACAGATTTAATATGCAGTATTCCTTTAGGAGATGAAGAACAGTATTTTGATTAGTTTGTTGTGATCCAAGGAGATTCATCGAGTGAGGAAAAAACTCGATATTAATTCTGTGTTTCATTTTATTAAGCTTGCACTGCTCCTTACGTGTATCGCAAGAGCTGTGAGTGTCATGTTATGTGCTCAACGTTGGGTGAGGACTGCACGGATGTTACGTGTAAAGAGGGTTGCTTCTGTCCCGAGGGTATGCTGATGAATCAAAAAGACTGCATTCCTGCGCATCAGTGCCCTTGTACGGATGTTTCAGGAGCCAAAAGAGAGGTAGGCCTATAGTAAAAAAAAAATTATGCACCACGTTAATAAGAGATCTCAGAGTAATTTGATTCTCGTCATAAATTCTCACGATTTTGGTTGATTAAATGTTTTAAATAAGTAGTACGGAAACCCTTGTAGAGGACGTGAATGATATATCGGTTTTGTTCGAATTAACAGTATTGAATCTCTAGTCGTGATTTATTTTCCATATGCACGACTTTCAATTTCCCTGTGACCTATGGGACACTGTTCATAGTATCAGCACACAGCACAAGTAAAAGTCATTTGAAAATCCCTCAAATATTTATTCGAGCAACGAGTGTTAAAGTCATGCATGTAAGTTTGCATTGATTTGTTTTGTACCAAGACACTTTTAAGTTGTTCGCTCGCATAATAACAAGAAGCCTTTGCAAATCAACGTCAAAATAATTGTGCCTTTTTTATAGTTCAACGAAATGTGGTACCAAAGCGACTGCGAAAAATGTATTTGCAGAGAAGACATGACCATTAACTGCACAAAGCTTTGCACACTTGACTGCAATGAGGTAAGACATAATTATATATTTAAAATTTCAATTTTGAAATTACTGTTTTCAAGTCGCGCTAAGTATGTCTGATACACAGATGTTCTTTATTACTGCGAAATAAAGATTTGCTCTAAAGGACAGTCAAACTATGCTTATATTTACAAAGAGTTAATATCTCACACTCTATCTGTGAAGACACTTAATAATTAATGTACGACTAACAAGTGTAATCTTTTTGAAGGGCCAAGTTCTGATTGAGCCAGATGGAAGTGTGTGTTGCTACTGTGAGCAAAGTACGTTTTTATAACTTTAAGAATACATATATACAAAATTTCACAGGCCAAATGGGCATTTGTAAACAACTGTATTTGCATCATTGTTATGTTCGAAAATTGTTGTAAATGACAGGGTTATTATAGCTAGAGGGCATGGCAACCAGTTAAATTAATTAATACAAAACATACTCATTTTCAATGTCATAATTCAAATTGTCGACTTGAAAAAATTTACTAGTTTTTGTATTTTACAACAGTAACAACAGCAGCTCCATTTTCGACAACAGCAATATTTTCAACAACCCCATCTGGTTCCCCGAGCGAGTGCATTGGTTGTTTCGACGAAAACTCGGAAACCTGTCACGAGGTATATTTGAAAATTTGGCAGCTGCACATCATTGTTTTATAGTGCCCACAATCCGCTTCACAGATTAAGAAATACAAACATATATCTGGGCATACCAGAAACTTTGGGTCAGATTTTGTTTTAGAACTGATCACGGCATTTCCAAGTAAATCTCCTTTACATCATTTTGTCTGCCTCTGCAGCCCGACACATCGTGGCGTGATGACCCATGCACAACCTGTGAATGTCGGTACAAGAAAAATGAGTACGCCTTGACTTGCAATCAGACCCAGTGTGGTGAGGAACTAGAGTGTAAAGAGGTAAATTATACGTTTGTCTGTCTGATGAAAACCCAACTTAAAAGTTGATAGTATTTGTCCAGTTGCTCAAGTGATCCTTGCTGAAATGCCAAATACTTTCACGGCTCACTGTGTACGTGTATTGATATTGTGATTATCAAGGGGCATGTCTTGGTTAAAGACGACGGCGACTGCTGCTTCCACTGTGTTGCGGATATCTGCGTCGGTGATTTCAACTGTAATTCGACCAGCTGCATCCCAAACAAGTGGCATTGCGATGGTTCCACAGACTGCGACAATGGATACGACGAGGAAAATTGCCGTACGTTGGCCATTTAAAATTCGATCAACGGCCGCGTTAAAATCCGGCACATCGAACATGTATTGTTCATCCTTCTTAGTGATAAATAAAATCACCACTGTATTATAAAACAATAAAACACCCAAAATTAATCAAAAGTGGCACTGTTCAGCTGCTGGTGGTCATTGTTTGATAAATGTTTCCACCAGCGCTACAGTGGCGTAGCTGGGGGGGGGAGAGGGGCTGGGGGCACCTGCCCCCAAACATTCCCGATGCCCCCATCCCCCACTGAGAAAAAACGGAGGAATGTATATTGAACAAGGCTAACAAAAATTTGTTCCACAAAACACACCTTTGAAAGCTTGTGTCCCTCATAAAGTGCTGGTACCCCTTTGTGCCCCCCACCAGTAAAATCCTAGCTACGCCACTGCAGCGCTACGGCTAGGGTACCCGTATAGAAATATGATTTATCCTACTACCTTTTACAAGACTTAGATTTCTATTATCCACTGAATTCTGTGTTACAGCTTTGCCGCCAACACCACCTACACCTTCACCAAGTAAGTATCTTTGCAGGAATATATTTATCGTAATTAGAAAACTTGATCTAAATAAATGAAAGAATAATTTTAAAAGGCAGTGATTATTGCCCCTTTGGTGTTTCTATTATCCCTCTTATTGTTCGCTAAGCAGTGTTGGGGTCGAGTCCATCCCAAATCCTGCACAAGTCCCTTCGGAAGTCCAGTCACAAGTCCCTTCACAACGCCAAAGAAATCGCCTTTACAGTTCAGCATGTAAAACCCAAAGCCGATAACTCATTCTGAAATTGAAATTACAACCACATTTTGCAATAATTTTGAAGTGATGTTAACAGAGCAGATGCAAAAACGTGCTGTGCTTTTCACTTTAGTTTTACTGATAACTTCGTTTCTGTGCCGTTGGGTACTGAATGGTTTTTACTAATGGAAAACGTAAGAGTAGACCTATGTAATGTGGACCTGACAAATCTTGTTTTGTCATATCTTAGCATGCGCCAAGCCAGAAGATCAAGCAATTTGCAAAGACTGTCGAGAACGAGCCTGCAAAGACGTAACATGCTATGAAATGCCACAGGACCTGTGTTGTGAATGCAAACAAGGCACAGTGTACAATGGCACAACTTGCATCAAACCAAAAGAGTGTCGCTGCTTAGACGACAAGGGCAATATTCGCTTGGTAAGGAAGTTGTTTCAAGTTGGTTTCATTCATCTTTTTTTTCATTTTTCTGTTTCCTCCTTACAAAAAAACTCTCATTTGTTTTCAAAGGTGGATGGGGGTATTGTTCTGAAAAACATCCAAGACTTTATGCAGAAAATACCAAGTGGAATGGACTGGGGAAATTGTTTTGAATGAAGACTAGTTGGCTCATTGTTCAAAATGAATATTTATTACTTAATCGGTATGCCGACTACACACTGAAACAACCCGTTGCCCATTACTCTTTTTAAATCAATGAATTACACAGATTGTAGTTGTAACAACAAACGTTGGTAACAATTTTGCATTGGATTGAAAATGTGCTATATTTTTCCGGGAAAAGATGTCGCTCTCCACGAGGCGCACAAATGGAAGTCAAATGGGTTCCTAAATACATGATCCATTTTGTTAAAGGTGTTTTACTCGTCTAAAGTTTTTTCAACTGTCGCAGGTTCCTTGATCTATTCTCGCTCACAGAAGTACATGTTCAAAGGGTTTATGGATCGTAGATCACAGATTACATCAAAGAATACGCCACGATCACGTAAAACTTTACTGATTACAAATATGTAATCTAAGCGGGGTACAAAACTTCCAATAATTGTGCGCATTCGCATGTCTATAGTGTGAGTTATAACTAGCTCTAATAACCCTTTAAAAATAAAGTCAAAGGTCGTCTAAACAGTGACCTATGGACACTGGAAGTCTGACCTATTTATAATTGCCTTAAATCAGACTTCATATACAAACAATCATCATGTAATATTCAGCAATAATCAAACTCTATTTACCAGTCCTCAAGTCCTGGATTTTTGTTTTAATCGAATTGTACGGGCAGAAATACGAATAAAAAATTCCGAAAAAGGAAAAGATGTGATATCAGTAAGGGCCATGCCATTCAGTGGTGGTGTAGCTGTTTATGGTTCGTAGAGTTCTTGGTGCTTGAGATGAAGAGAGCTACCAAGAGAATTAAAGAGCGCCATCATAAATCAGGGCTTAGACTCTCTCATCAGCAGTTCCTCCAGTGTAGTTGTCACGGTCAATAAAATGTGTTTAATACTTGAAGTGTTAATGTCTGTTAAAACAGGAACCATCTTTTCCCTTGGAAATTGTATTTGCGATTTTTTTTCAGCCACTGGAAACTTGGGGAAATGAAGAATGTGAAGAGTGCAAATGCCAGTTCAACAGAATAACGTGCTATCCAGCTGCTGACTGTCTAACAACAACGCAGCAGACAACTTTTGCTCTTCAATCTCGTAAGTCGAGAGGTGCTCATTTTTAAGAATCGAATCGATTGGGCTTCACTCATAATTGAACGAAAGAGAAGTAGCCTTCTTTTCGGGAGAACGTTTCTATGTAGCTCATACAGCGTGCCCCCCCCCCAAAAAAAACAAAAAACGCAAACCAACGAAACAATTATTTCCACCAAAAGTAGTATTAAAAAGACATATATTTGGTTTCGAGGTATTAAAAGCCATCCGTCCGTCCCACTTACATTGAATTCATGTGAAGCTCAAGATCCATTGCAAGGATGTTTCCAATTACGTAACATAACTGATTTTTATTTTGTCAAGTGGAAGTTGAAATTGTTTACCATGCAGGTCAATTATTGAATTCAAATCATTAAGCATCAAGCAATTAATTAAGATCATTACTTCTTTGGAATTTCCTTCAGATTCTAAACCTAAATACTTGTAATTGTCAGCATCTTGATAGTAGAAATTCAAAGCTGGCGTTACACGTGCAGGCATTACATTTCCCATTCCAAAACAGGCCCTCCCAGAAGTTCTGACACCCTCAAAGATAGTGCATAGGAGTTGCATTTACTAAAATTTGTCAAAAATGGCCGACTTGCGGTTTGTGATTTACCTTGTGGGTCATTCCACGAGTTTAGGCTCACCAAAGGCGCGTTGACAGTCATTTTCACTGCGCCTGTTAACGGTTGCGGTATTTGAACAAATTGTATTCTCCAAAGATTAAATAACATGAAATTTCTTTTTTTATTTAAAATGGCTGCATTTCTTGCTGTAAGATTTTACAGATTGTCTGACACTATTATGTACTTACTTTACCGTAAAATATTTCAAGATAATTCGACAGTCGCGCTTTTGAAACCTTGCAAATTCTGTACACTGCCTTTAAAACAAAACAACCAGTGCGTTCTGCTATGAAGTAATACGTCCAAAAATCACTGAAAATCTAATCACAGTTTATCGGGATCCTTCGTCCTCATCTTGTAATTAAATAAAAATATTCAGTTCAATATTATTACTTTTTCTTCACTAAAACCCGTCTTCCTGGAGCCTCTCGTATCAGCACCGTAACTAGACCAAGCATATTAGTATGTTTGGATGCAATGTCGAAATATGAATTGAAACTGCTATTCTTCTCAAGAACATTTTATTTTCACCAGCTTCATTGTAAACATTTTCCTATTTCACAGTACATGTATCGTCATTTTCGTTCCTAAACATGTCCTCTTGCCGGCTCTGATGTCGTAACAACAGCACAACCAACCCGTTCACGTATGTAGTGACAAATCCAAAAGTCCATTGAAAATATCATTCTAATTATTCAGCATTCATTGAAATTTTTCTCTTTCGCCAAAATAGGTCCTCCTGCAGGTTCTGACATCAAAACAACAACAAGACAGAGGCGCACTCGTATGTATCAATTTAATTTCCATTTTTAATTAATATTCTCCTTGATTAATCTTAATCTGAAACAAACAACCAATGTATTCCTTTTAATTAGAATTCTGCGTCATCAACGCAATAAACTTTTTAATTCAATGTTGGCTTCCTTCACTAAACAGGGCCCCCCAGTGGTTCTGATGTTGTAACAACACAACCAACTCGTTCTCGTATGTATTGATTTCTTCAAAACCTATCAAAAATATTTCTGTTATGGTCAATTAGCATTTTCTGTGTTCGTCAGTGAAACCAATCTTTCAATTCAATATCGTGCCCTTCTCTTCCCACTAAATAAGGCCCCTGCTCAAAACTCTAATAACAAATCAACACGACCAACGTGCACTCGTCTACGTATCTACTGTCCCTCCAAATATTAAAA
>NW_019091606.1:0-17839 GCF_001949145.1 Acanthaster planci | reverse complement strand
CCCAGATCCGTCCGGTCAAACATACAGTGATGTGCTGGACGCGTCGGGTAGTCTTGTGGTAAGTTCCCGGAAAAATCTTGAATTTCAAGCCTGAAATTGCAACTTGTCTTTTATGTGATCACAAAAGGAAGCGAGAAAAAATAGGATCACTCTCTAAATCAACTTCCAGCTAAGCAGTCTTTGAAGTTAATTCCCCAATTTAAAAGGAAATGTTTTTTTTTTGCTTATGCCAGGTTGTGGAATCCGTCCTCGACGGCCGACGTACTGTGACTGCGATGCTTCCCATCCCTGTAACCGACATCGATGAACTTCGACTGGAGATTTTGTCAATCGGCAATGACAAGTTTGGAAGTTTGCGTGTTGGTTTTCTGGGTTGCATGAAAGGTGCGTCATCTTAATCACGCTAATAAGGACTTGGCAGGAAGGGTTGGCGACGTTTCTGATGGTCTTCCACTGAACTTTCAATACTACCTTACAACGATGTTTTCTAGTTTTTATTTTCAGTAATTGTTCTTTCTGTTTTTTCCATTACAGAAGTCACTACCACTACTCCTACAGTAACCACAACTAAAGGTAAAAGAATGAGCTTTATTCAAACAGTTTGCCCATAAATCCAAGCCTCTGGTGTGGTGTGGTTAATTTTGTCCAGAAGCTGTTGTCCACCTTTATTCGAAATGGTCTGTTAATTTTTTTTGCCCAAGTGACAACATTGTTTTAATGTCCTGGTTTTCTGTAAACATGTAGTTTTGTGACTTAATTTGATTTCAGTGTTTCTTATAATCCGTCAGTGGCCTCTAAAATGTCAGTCTAACTGGGTCATCGTCTTTTTTGCAACATCTTTTAGAGAGCCACATCAGTTAATGGGACATTTGGTTTAACGTTACCTTTAAATTCAGTTTGATTCATAGAACTTTCACTAAAATAAGCGACCTCCAATGCAAAAAAAATGAAACATTTTAAATTGTTGCTTTGCCCAAGATCAATTATCAAATCAACTCCAGTCTGGTAACTTACCTAACAGATCTAGGTATATATGAAGGTTAGGTTTTGTGTTTAAATTTAGATGTTTGGTCGCTAATCTTAAGCTTGCATAGAGGAACAGAGCTTATTGGAGAAAAAAAGTGTGGGTAGGCAGTTATACCCCGCATCGAACGGCCGTAAAGCATAAGCAGTTCTCCGAAGATCACTAAAAATTTGGAAAAACTGCTGATACTGTTCTGTTCATATTATGTACATTAAAAACTTTCCTATATGAGGAACTGAATACTTTCTGAACCTATGAACGCTTTCGGGCAGCTTTCCAGAAAGATCAAAGTCATTGCCTTCCTACAGTAAATTAGTGACGTGATTCAGCAAAAAAAGAAGTAGAGTAAGAAAAACTATTTAATTGTTTGTTTTCTAACCATCAATGCCACAATCTCATTGAATTATTTTAGACGAAGACGAACCCCTAGGGAGAACAGTCATTCAGATTCGGCTGCCCTGGTCTAATAATACAAGTTTTAAAAAAATGTGGGCAACACATGAACGCTGTTGGGTATGGGATTTAATCCTGGCTTTTCGAATTTTTTCTCAAAACATCTTGGTTGAATCCATGGGATTTTTTTAAAATTCCGTTGAATAAGTTTTTCAATCTCACCAGTCCTGTTAAAAGTAAACCAAACGACTTAAATTTATTACTCAGTGAACTGCCTTAAATTCAGGAACGATGAATGAATTGCATTTGAGAAAACAATGTTTTCCAACCAGTTTTATTTGAGTCTTTATAAGAATAGCACTGACAAAGTTGTTGGTTTAAGCTTTAGTGTTATTAATGTGACCCACTCTGTAAAAATGAGTAACAAGTCTCCGGAGTTACTCTTTGAGTTTCACTTTGTATTAGATTGAAGAATCTGTTTTGATGAGTCACTCGGACTCAATGAAAATGGACGTTGTGTAGATGTTAAAATGTTCAGGATTCCTATTTCTTAAATGCTGTGCAAGATTATTTCAAAGGCCCTTTCCATTTTACTCAAAAGTGGCTCTGGAGAAGTGACTCATTTTCACAGAGCGGGTCACCTATTTTATCACAGAAATGTGCGACGGCCTTATGGTGTGGACTGAATGTGCTTGTGAGTTGAATTGCCAAGCTATGGCATCACGGGAAGACCCGATCTATGAATGTGACAACACTACCTGCCTACCCGGCTGCAGCTGCCCGGCCGGTATGGTGGAGCAAAATATGAGATGTGTCCTGCCGGAAGAATGCCCATGCTACTACAACGGGACGTTTTATGCGGTAAATCAAATTTCTGTGTGTGTCGTGTAGAATCCATATTTTCTTCATTTTTCGATTACCTTGCTCTATGCAATTGTAATGCTATAACAATTCTCGAAATCTACGCAAGTGGCCTCAGCATGAAACTAACCAGCAGCCCTTCCCCCAATGTAACATATTTTCTCACTGTTGATGTTGTTGTCTTAAAGATGGCTACGTCAAAACTACAGACTTATTTGAATGAATAACTAGCATGTTATAAGTATATAACAGCTATGTTTAAGAATTTATAGTCATGCCTACAATTTTCAACATTTTCAGTACGGTGACACGGTAGTAATAAATGATTGCTACATCGGTATCTGCGAAAGAACAACTCAAAAGATTGATGACCCCCTGAACATCATCCCTAACTGCAACATCGAAGCCTGTTCTAATGGAACCATGCTTCGGGATGTCCCTGGCGAGTGTTGTTCTTGCGTGCCTGGTAGGTGACATGACAGAGTGAAGAAATAATAATGCAACGTGGCACCTGAATCTTGGCTTCTCTATTTGAGAGGTCGTGCATCACCTTTAATAAAATTTCCAGCAACTGCTACTTTTACATTCCAAATTGAGTTCAAAGGTCGCTATTCCTTCAAATTCCCATAGTGAATACAAGATATGAAAAGCAAGACCCCACAGGCATGTTGCACTGCATAACTCCTACTGGATATATGACTACTCGTTTTTTATTTCTTCATTCCCATAATTTCTTACTTGAAAAGAATTAAGACCTAATAACCTGTATAAAAGTTTTTGAGGTTTCCGTAAAAGTTCTGTGATTCATAAACTTACTTTCGCTGTGACAAACTTACATCTATTGTCAAACTGAACTGTGGTTGGTAAATTTTTTTCTCTTCCGAGGTTTGCCCTTAACCATCAAAGAGTCGGGGGCAGAATCCGTCCCCCCCCGTGGACTTTTGCTTATAGCATCTCTGGGATTAATTTCTGCGTGCTAATACTTTATGACAATTTTTTCCAATGTATTAGCCTCATTTTGATTCCACATTTATGAAAAATGGACGTGGTGTTCTCTCTCAGTGAAGAATTTTAGGCAGGCAGGGTGAAGTAAGATGTGAAATTTACCACTGACTTTGTACACAGACCTACATCGTACAAAGGGCCGAGTGGTTTCCTTTTGTCAGAAAGTCTCTTGCTTTGGGGAATGTCTGTTAATTGCACAAGTAACTTACGCATATTACTGCGTACAGCTCATAGCATATCTGGTTTCATTTCCACTGAATATACAATCCATACGGCATCTTTGGTGTGAAAAATACAATAAAATCGCCCTACAATCGAAAGAAGATAGGGAAATAGGTATCGTGAATAATGAATGACTCATAATTATGCAAAAACTTAATAAATTTACATATAATTTCACACAACTGATTAGTATGTATCCCTCTATGACACTGTCAAATTTCATTGAAATACATCAACGTATTACCGAGATCTGAGGAGGGGGCAGATTCCGCTCCCCCAGCTGTGACAAGGCCAAAAAAAACTGGCTCTTTAAGGGTTAATAATGTTGGCTCTAGGTGTTAAAAGAGTGGAAGAGATTTGATGCGTAATCTTCCCGATGTATTAAACTAAGTGTTTAAAATTTCTGTGAACAGAATGCAAAAACGGAACGGTGTTTAGTTTATGTGCTTGCAATCGGACTTGCGAGTATCCCGAGTTGGTGTGCTCCGACAGTTGTACGCCAGGTTGCAGCTGTGCAGAAGATATGTTTTGGAACGGAACAGACTGTGTTGAACGTTGCCCCTGCCTCTTCATAGACCGCATGGTAAGATACATAGACGTTTATGAAATCTGTAACTAATATACCCAGTGAACCTGTTGTACATTTGTGATAGAACGTTTAAATATTTTGGTACGTGTTGAGCTTATTTTGGTCAAAGCTATGAACCTGTTGCATAAACAAGGCGCAATTTCAGTGTTTGAACTGTCCGAGGTGCCCAGCCTGGGATCCACTAAGGGGCGTTAATTCCAGTGACGTGGGTTACATTCCGTCACTTTGACCGGAGGTGGGCCATATCATCCGTCACCTATTCGAAGCGAGGAAAACAAAACCTTCCAATCAACCAAGAAGTATGTAATTGTACTGAAAGATAGAGAGGAAGTACAAAGTCCATAAAAACGCTATTTACATCACTATCATGCATGAACAGCGCTCCTTAAGTGCTGTGGTGTCCGGCAATCTTCCCCACCACAAGGCACAATGTGTCGAATTTCCACGGTTGGTGTGACGTATTGGGTGGGTTATAGAAAGAAACATTCTGTCGAGCTCACCTGGTTTATTCTGCCATCTTGGAAACTATAACCTGTTTATGGTAAACACTTCAGGGCGCTCTTCATACATAGGTGCGGCATGAGCACAAGGTATACGAACATACGTTATGCTTCCTCCCCACCTAATAAAGAGCTGGAATAAATCCAATATCAATTTATCAAGTTTAGACTTTTGATGAAACAAATGATGTTTGCAATGGTTTGGTCATTGAAATGCTTTCATCAGGTTTGATCGAAATAGTTCTTGTTTGATTCGTAACACTGAGAGTTTTGTTGTAGTTCCTTCTTTTTTATATTAAAGAGATCTTTTTTATTTTTTTTTTTTAAACACATACACCCAAAAACTGTAAACTTAGAAATATAAAAGCTAAACATTACTGGTACAAAAACGTGTATAGTGGCTCATGCGGTTTGCTTAGTGTAGGCTACCCAAGCCTTTTATGGGATCATGTAAGAATCGGGTTTCGTTTAAAGATCAAGTCTATCAGACGGTACGTTGCCTCAGAGGGTAGCAAAGCTGGTTGCTGGGTAGTTCTGTCGCAGGCTCTGGATCAACAGGTAGCGGCTAATCTCGACTGGGTGTTGGTAGCGGTAGGTGTCGGTGAAGTAAGTTTTGGATCTGCACGGCTCGGTGTCATCTGCTCACTCATGTCAGGAAGAAACTGCGGTACCGGATCTGGCTGCTGGTTGAAGACTAGAGGTTTCCCAGTGTCGACGTCCCGAAGCTGGTCGATGTGTCTGCGCCAGAGGGAATCAGGACCAACCCGCATCTCATAAGGCAGTGGTCCTGTTTGGGAGTGGATGATGCCTGGAATCCACTTCTCACTGCTGCGCGCGGTAAGTACGCAATCGCGCAAACTTGCTGCACATGCTGGCCCGTATGCAGGTTTCAGATGGCTTTTTTCCTGATCTGTGATAAAGTGACTGTTCCAGTTGTTTCCGGGAGATGCGTTGATGGATTTCTGGCTAGATGATGTCAAGTCTCGATCGGAGGTGTCGTCCCATGAGAAGGAACGCAGGAGAAAGGCCAGTGGTTGAATGGGGGGCGTTCCGATAAGCCAAGAGAAATCAGCACAACTTCTGTCCCTTTTCCCCCCTCCATCGATTTCAGTCCATTCTTGAGCTCTGCAAAAGCGCTCTGCAAATCCATTTGTCGCTGGATGGTAAGGAGCTGATGTTATGTGCTTCACTCCATTGCGCTTCAGGAAGGTTTCGAATTCCTCTGACTTGAACTGTGGACCATTGTCACTGACAAGTTGCTCAGGGATACCAAGTTGTGTAAATAGGGTCCTCAGGATACCAATGGCCTGGTTTGATGTGGTAGTAGTAGTCGGGATGACTTCTGGCCATTTTGAATGGGCATCTACAGCTACCAGGAACATTTGTCCCATGAATGGTCCAGCATAGTCCACGTGGTTTTGCAAGCCATTCCCAGTATGAAGCGGAGCCTTGGCAGGGTCGCATTGTGTTTTCTGGCTACCAGAACATTCTTTGGCCAATTCTTCTGTGTTATGGTCAATTCCTGGCCACCAAGCAAATCCCCGCGAGAGATATTTCATCTTCACAACGCCAAGATGATCTCGTTTCTACGACTGTGGTATGCTGCAAGATTCAGATCAACATTGGATGGCCAATAAAGCGTTTTATCCGTGGCGGTTTCCTTTCGGATATCACTACTAGAAGCAGGCAGGGTTTCAAGCTGAGACACCTGGAGTATATCAACAGGATCCTTTGACTCAGACTCACTTTGGCTCAAAAGAAGTCTGGATAGACCATCTGCATTGCTGTGTTTCGCAGTGTTCTTGTACTCGATGCTGTAATCATGACTGCCAAGGAAAATTGCATACCTTGCAGGTCGTGCAGCAGCAGTTGAAGGAGTACTCTTAGTGGGATTGAAAATAGAGGTAAGTGGTTGATAATCAGTTACTCGAGTGAAGTTGGCCACAGAGGTACAGATTAAACTTCTTTACTCCCAACACCAAAGCAAGTGCCTCCTTATCAATATGGGAATACTTCTGCTCTGCAGTCGTCAGGGTGCGTGATGCATAGGCGACAGGGCGTTCAGAACCGTCGGGCATGAAATGTGACATCACAGCAACTAGCCCATAGGGCGAGGCATGACACGCTACTTTCACTGGAAGCTCTGGGTCATAATGTGTCAGGACTTCATCTGCAGTGATTGAGGACTGTGCTCTCTCGAATGCCTTTGGGGTCCGCACCCATTTATGGTTCTTCCGCAGTAGTTCATTCAGTGGGTGCAATTCAGTCGCCAGATTGGGTAGGAACTAGTGGTAGTAGTTTACTAGGCCATGAAATGAATGGAACTGGCTCACACCGGTAGGTCGTGGGGTATTTCTGACTGCATCGATCTTATCCTGGGCTTTCTATAGGCCTTCAGAGGTTATATCATGCCCACAGAAAATCACTCTACGCTTGAAGAATCCGCACTTTGCTTTGTCAAAGCGCAGTCCACGGCCCTTCAGCAGTCAAGGATTTTGTTCTTTGCCACATGGCCGGTGCTGACGCAATTCCAAAGTGGTAGTCTGTTGAAGGCAGACTTTTGTGTGTGTTCATCGTCTGCAAGTTTTTTGACTCATCATCCATGGCCATGTGTAAGCAGGCCTGACACAAATCCAGCTTACTGTATTTTTGGCCACCGGAGACATTTGCGGAGATCTTCCACTCTGAGAAGTGGGTAATGGTCAATGTTCAGGTTGCGGTTAACCGTCACCTTAAAATCTCCACAGATGCGTACGCTCCCATTGAGTTTTGTCACAGGTACAATTGGAGTCGTCCAATCACTGGTTTCTACTGGCAAAATAATGCCCTGGCTCTCGCGCTTGGTCAGTTCTGCTTCCACTTTTGGTCGTACGGAACTTTTCTGGCTTTCTGGAATACTAGCTGGGCTTTGTCATGGAGGTTAAGTTTACCCTTTATGCCTTTGAGCTCGGCAATCTCCTCAACGAAGAGCTCTGGGTATTCTTCCACCATCATTTTCAGCTTTTTTTTCCGTACTGCCACCTCTTGGCGACGGGGCAGTCATCATGGCAAAGAGATTTGGCCAATCCAATTTGATGTGGGATAGCCAATCTCGCCAAAGAAATGGTGTACTTGTGCCCTTGATGATATATACGTGTATCTTGCCAGTATGCTGCTGATTTTTGGACTGCACTTTCACATTCAGCAGGCCTTCAGGCACAATTTCCTCTCCTGTGTAGGTTTGTAGCCTGGTATTTGTTGGCTGCAACTGCCCGATCAGGAAAAGCCTTTTATAATCGGCCATGGACAATATGGTGATGGCTGATCCAGTGTCAACTTCCATTTTAACTGGGCGATTGTTGACCTGAAGTGTCACTCGGATTGCAGTGCTCATGTCACACTGGTTGTGGCACACATTGTGTATGTCAATTCCACCGATCAGCACATCTTCATCAGAATCTGTATCTTGAATCTGAATGTCCACGGCTTTAACTTTCCCCTTATGTTTGGGTTGAGGCTTTTTCTGGTTTGGCTTTTTCTGTGCACGAGGTTTGAAGCGGCAGGCAGGAGCTATGTGCCCCGGTTTTCCACAGGAATGACATGTTGCATCCTTAAATCGGCAACTATCAGCAGTGTGATCATTCCTGCCGCACCTGTAAGATGACTGCTTGCGTTTAGCTACAGTGTGTACCGTAGTACTCGGATGCGTTTGTTGCTACAGTTCGATGGCATCCTTTGCAACCGTTTCCATTGCCATGGCCATTTCGGTTGCCTTTTTCAAATTCAATTTGTCCTCCACAGAAGTCGTTTCTGGATGCTGCCTGCACGCAACCCACACACAAATCTATCATGAAGTACATCATTTAAGTAATCACCAAACTGGCAATGTTCAGCTAGTTTCCTCAGTTCAGCCAGATACGTGCTGACACGCACTCCATCACTCTGGTCACGTTTCTGAAAACGAAACCGTTCTGTGATGACCAGCGGTTTGGAGGCCAAGTGTGTGGTCATGAGTTAGATGAGTTCTGCTTAAGACTTTGATGATGGCACATCAGGAGCAGTAAGGTTCTTGAGGAGGTGATAAGATTTACTTCCAATCAGACTCAGAAGTGCTGGGACTTGTCTGTCAATGGCTATGTTATTGGCTTGAAATTTACAGCTAAAGCCGCTCTACATATGTTGGCCAGTCCTCCTCATCGCTGTTGAAGTGGTCTATCCGCCCAATAAGTCCCGAAACCATTTTGTTCGCCTGCTACACATATGGATTGTACGTAAGCAAGAGCAAATGTACAACGAGAACAATTGAGTATCGAGTGGCACGCCTTTGGAAAACGATCTGTAAATTACTTACAAAACAGCGGAACTATAACTGATATACGGCAAATATTTGACCAAACAGGTGAGCAATTGTATCGTTAACAATTCTTCGTAGCCACTTTGTGATGTATTGAGTGGGTTATAGAAAGAAACACTCTATGCAGCTCACCTTGTTTATTCTGCCATCTTGGAAAATGTACACTCTTTATGGTAAAAACTTGAGAGGAGCGGCATAAGCACATGGTATATGAACATACATTACAGTTGGGCATTTGGGTTTTTTTCACATTATGTATCCGTATCCCTACAGTCCGAAGAGCAAATTTCCGCCATTGAATCCACTGCTGCTACTTATCCGGATAGATCCTATCTCTATTGGTCTCTGTGCATCGGTTAAATAGTACGCTGTTTCACTTGACACTTCCGATGACACCCAACCCGACCACACTTCGCTGTTAATCACCTAGGCTTTTGCAATTCGGAATGGGGCAGGTCATTTAATAGTATTACCAATCACGTAACAGTTTCAGTGTCATTTATAAGGGGCTGTATAGGCACAAAAGAACGGCAAAATGAAGCAAGAGTGGGTGTTCTTGGTTCGAGTCCCTGGGAGCATTTTATTTTACTGTTTCCCAAGCCTTTTGCAGTTGGAAAAGATAAATTTAACAAAGACCAGCTCTGGTCATCCAATATAGTAATAATTCAAAGCTACATGCACGAGTGACTATAATATTGCATGTCACTGTGCTGCTGAAAATTCAATGCAATTGTCGGAAAGCTACTCCCTTGGTAATCAAGCATGTTCTAAACCATGACCATCAATTTATTAAAATCGTACGTCGGAAATAAGCTCATAGGTTTATTTGATTCTTTTGGTTCACCAAAATTTGAATTTCGCCTTTATTTTACTATTACAAAACCTGAACAAGCATAACTTGACGTATTTCCTCACAAGCTGTGAACAGGCAACGGAATTACCATTTGACCAAATCTCATTTCGTAAAAAAAGAGTGTTACTTCCGTGCCCCCAGAAAGTTGAAAACTACACCTCGAATCCTTTTTCATTTTCACACAATAGAATGAAAAAGTCTGGAGACAGGATAATTGCACAATGTGCAAATGGACAGATGTCGATAACTGCTTGGTGGACTGCCACGAGTTTTGTGAGATCAAAGATGCCTGTGGCGAAAATGTGAGTTTCAAATTCATCTAATATACAGAGTGCGTTTTATACAGTAATAGGAACATTTTGCACAATGGTGTAACTTACGAAGGGAACTTCGACAGGTAGGTGATCCCCGTACTGATATCTGTGCTGGAAACCTGGAAACGAGCAACAAATTTTGTATGCTTTTCAGTGCCCTCTTCCAAAGCAGTGTGCTCCCCAGGTTTCCAGTTTCGTCCCAGTTATGCCACCGGTTTCGGAGTGCTGCCAAAAGGTACTTCAGGTTACCGCAAAAACAAAGCGAATTTGACATCAGGACAAATTTTACCCCAGTTGAAATTTGCTACGAATTTGCAACGCAAATATTTGATCTGACGTCACAAATTCACGTTCCGTTTTCAAATTCATGTGAGAAGTAGTAACTGGTCCTAAAACAGTATTTGAATATGAAAGCAACAATACCAACCTTTTTCATTCATTTAAAAATTAGATGGATCTCATCAATGAAGACCCTGACGATATGATTTGCTGCCACTGTGTTCCAAAAGGTGGGTGTGTAGTTTTATCTTTGCTCTTACAAAAGCAACAAAGTGATGCTGTGAAACTGTTTTGATACAAATTTTCTCGATACAAATATTTTGCTTGTCCTGAAAGGGTTAAGGTATTTTAACAAGCTTATAGTAACCAATTATATTCAGTAACTTAGACAAAGTTTAGAGATAAGTCATCAGTATTTCAGACTACCGTTCAAAAATACATGAAACAGTCCAAAAATCATTTCTCAGATTTTGCCTGTCGAAAGTGATATTTCACTGCAGAATAACCATTACTATACCACCACACATGCCATATCAAAGCATGGATCAAGATCGAGCTTTATAAGTGTTGGTTAAAAATGGCACAAAAGAAACTTTTGAGTTATTTTGCAAGCACAGAAAAAAATGTGATATATTGCGTGAGTCCATTACACGGCCTCGTTTTCTATAGTATCGGTGTTTGTGATTGGGTATAGTCTGGACTGTCCCCCTTTCATGATACTACCACCTAAAAGGTCCATGAAGTCATTTGGAAATATTTCCGCAGGGATATTTTTTGAAACCCCCTCCAGGAATTAAGGCTCAATTTGTCAACAGATACTATTGTGCAAATAATGAATTATGTGAAAATGTTCATCGATAACATTAATAATACATGTACTGGGTATAGATGGGTTTGGTGTTGCCCTTTTACGGTTAATTAAAGCAATGACATTGAATGGCATTTACAAGGATGTTTGTGCCATCTTACACCAGCTGCTTTTGAATTTTTCCTTTCAAATAACTTTCATTTGGGATTCACCTAAAATACCTTGTTGTTGTTTGTCCCTTTTTGGCAATAGAACGTTGCAAACATGACGAGGATCCTGTTGGTGTTTACAGATCTGTAAGTTTTTACAGCTGATTAATGGAAAAGCAAAACGATCTTGTGATTTTTAAGAGCAAATTAAATACTTTTACGTTTTCAAGGTACATCATACAAATATTCACGAAAAGGTAAAAGTGGTGTCAACATCATTTTGTTTTCTCATAACCCAATATCTATTATTATTTGTTTGGGTATTAGACCAAATTTTTAATTCAATTTGGAACACAACTGAACTCTTAAGAGTTTCCTAAAGTCATTGTCATGTTTCCTTGCCTTTTTTAAACGTTAGCAACAAACATATTTTAATATGTAACTGTCAAGGCAAAAGTAGAATGGAAGCAGGCACACTTGTATAATAACATTACACCGCTTCGCACGTGACCATTTCAAACAGCTGTTTATACTTTCTGAAGGTTGGTGAAGTCTGGATGCCAAATATGTGTGAGGAATGTGAATGTTCTCAGAGTGGCAATGTCATCTGTCGGGAGACTGTGTGTCAGGAACCACCATGTCAAATTGTGAGTATCTTCCTCGCATACTTTTAGCTTTGATTTCAAAACATTTAACTGGCTAAACTGCAAACGGCGAATCCGACCTGTTACTTTCCAAAGTGAGGCTTTTTAATTAGATTTGTATAGTTTGTACCGTTAGTCGTAATGGGGTGGTACCTGTCTTCAAAATGAAATGCTGTTCATTGCGCAACATCTTATAATAAAATCTCCTGAATTTTTGTTTGGGTGCTGGGGATGCCTGACTTCTGAGCTCGAAAACAGGAGAAAACAAACTAGCCAGATTATTTTGTTTGGAGTGCGTGAAAATGAATTCAATTCCAAACCAACAAAACTGCGAAAAGCAAACGTTAAAAGCAATAACTGACCAAACATCATTTAACGACTGTTTCTTTTATTCGTATAGGGATACGAGCCATATAGTGTCGAAGGTGAATGCTGTGCTCGTTGCAGTAAGTATCCACAGGGACAGAGATAAGGATTGTGGCTCTTTTCCCAGAACAAATTACTTCAAACTTCGCATCCCCTATGGTAGGCGATCCCATTCTGGTGTGCAGCTCCAAAAACTGCTATATATAGCGAGACGCATCAACTAAAATTACCTGTCAAGTTTTGTGTTGCTTAAGTTTAGTTTGTGACTGCTTTGAAATCAATTAGGCCTAACTCTAGGCTAAATACATCGTACATGCATCTGGAATGCTTTTATAGGAACTGTCAAACATGTACCTTCTAATTTTGATGAATGAAATGCCACTGCGGTGGCTTATCAAGTTTTTATTTGGGGGTCAATAGGATGTATATATGTACGAAAAAGGACAACATTCCAGGGCTAAGGAGATCTACAATTTAAACGACACATTGTAATACTTTGCCCTTAATCCTGCTACAGGACCCATTCCTGAGCTGGTAACCTCAGTACCATCACCAGAAACACCACCAGCTTCAAATGGTAAGCTTTGACGATCTTCTGTTATCTTTTTGTGAATCAAACTTATCCATTTCTGTACGTGTATTTTGGGGGATTTGGTTTGCAGGTTGAAAGCATTGTGGGTTTCAACAAGCTTTAGCTGTTAGGGCTGCCACTGGACATACCACGGTTTTGTGGTATATCGAGCTTCTTCCAACGCTAAAGTGGCAAAGGTGAATGCTTCGTTGTGTATTTTAATGCGTTATAAAATCTTTAAGACCACCCAGCCCTCATGACGCAGGGGTTCCATTGTAAAACAGAGATTTTATGATCCTTAACCTTAGAAATTGAAAGGGACATTGCGGTTTTCACCTTCGTTGTTGATGAGTGAGGGGGATGCGGAGTATTAACTAACAGTGCGAAACTGTCAGTCGGATTCACAGTGTCATTTTATTACGTCCGCAGATTTGAGGGTTTTAAGGCGTCCTAATTGTTGGCATTCCAATACGCAGTCGGTGTATTTCAGTTTGACTCGTTTGAAATGATCTAAAAGAAATTTTTTCAACATTGTCTTTTAAAGAATGCCCAGATATTTGCTACGTAGATGAACCGCTGTCCTGTGAGCAACAGTTGGCTTTCACAAATAAGTCCGACAGTGCGCCATTTTCTGAGGAGTCTCAGTGCAATCCAGTGTTTAGTGACTTATTCAATAACAAGCCCAACTGTTCCTGCAACGAGGGATTTGTTAAAGATGTTTCAGGAGGTCCTTTAGAAGAATTGTTAGGATACACGTTCAAGTCTGGGATGTGCATTAAATTTGATATCTGCCTTGAAGGTAAGTTTCCTGATGAGAACATGTGTTATTCTTGGAAGACGTAACCGTTGGCACTGTATTCAGCAATAAGAAAGACTCATGTAATTAATGAAAATCATAATGACACTGTAAGAAGTAGATCTTTCTGATAGTTGTTGATGTCAAATACTGGAATCACAAAGAACTTTTTTGTAAAATGTGCACGTAATTTTATTTTGTTTAATGTTTAGTTGCTACAACAGAAAAACAAGAGTTAACATCTGTCACAACAACTGAATTTCCATGTAAGTAAAATAATCTCTCTCTCACCTAATGTGTGTTGAGTCTACTACCACATACCTACCAGATTACCAATCTCTTTCCCCCCCTCCCCAAACGGCTTGGTGCACTTCACGCATCAAAAAAGAGGACGAACATGGCCGACGCCTTCGCGGGGGGCGAGTGAGTGGGGGCGCACAATTGGTGATCGAGAATTTAGCGAATGGAAGTAATGGACTAGGAAATAATGGATATATATTGGTAATCTGCGTAGGTTGCAGGCAGTAGACTGTAGGGCTGCACCAATGGACGATTTCACTTAAGTTTTACAATGCTAGATCCTAATTAGTTGCCAAGTTATGTAGAGGTCAGTATGGCATGTTTAAGAGAACCAAAACATTTTCAATTAGGATTGAGGATAGACACACAAACATTAAACTAATTCATCCTAAGTTTCATTTCTTTCCTTCTTTTTTTAGATTGTCAAAATGTATGCCATGTAAGCTGTGACAAATCACAACTGGAGTATGAATTATTCTACAATTCAACTATCTGTAAGTCGGAATTCGCAAAGTTCTTCAATGCTACCCAGCACTGCAAATGCAAGGAAGGTTATGTGAAAGATGAAGAGGGAGAGGCTGTGGACCAACTTGGATTCCAATTTAATACGTCCATGTGCGTCGAGGTGGAGAGCTGCAAGCCAGACTGTGCACACAGTAACCACTATTTATATGTGGGTATACTTCTTTTATAAGACAGAGCTATTTTGATATTAAAATACATATGATCCTCAGCTCCTTTGCACAGGCTAGTTTTAAAAAGGGAATCTACAAGTGCAACACTTTTAGTTAAATAGCTTGAACCCAGTTCAGGAGTCACGCACCAAGAAAGTTGGACAACAGTCAACGCAATCTGATTGATGAGTAATGGCAGTTGGAACAGGTATCAAAGGACGCATTGCCATCGTTGTAACATCAATATGATAAACCCAATAAATTATGTTCATTTTTACAGGAAGGGGAGTCAGTAATCCAAGATTGTGAAATATGTGAATGTGTGAAAATCTCTGGCGTAATTGACGAAAGCATCACTCCTTGGAATGTTGAATACACTATGGTTTGCACACTTCTTCGTGATTGCACTTTGAAGAACAAGACACAAACAACAGGTACTGGAAACATTTATCCTCCGCGTGTAAAATCTGTTGTCAGCTCAGATGTTAAGTTTTAACTACGGTAAAAGATTAACTGATCATTCTGATTCAATTTAATTTAAAGTGATTGTCTTTTGGATTCAGCACTTTTGCCTGTTTGAAGTTAAAGGGTAGCTGCAATCAATGTTTTTGATTACAAACCAAAAAAATGCACGTTTGTACTTCAGTAAACATTACTTTCAACTTTGGTTTCACTATTTCAAAGGGTATTTTGATGCCATTTTAGTTTTTATGCTAATGATATTTCCATATTCATGAGCAAAACTGTAATGCCATCTCAGGAAGAAGCCTGAATGTTACATTGGTTTGTACACTAAAAGTCCTGCGTTTTTGTAGATGTTCCTGGACTAAGTTTTCTCTTCTTTGCTGATTCATTTTTGTTTATGTGCATAGCAATAAGAAACCATCAATCCCTCTCAGAAATGTTTTCAGTTTGTAAATTCTGGGTTCACAATTTGAACAGAAATACCTATGCGCTGAATCATGTCTTCCCTAGATGACTTCACAGCGACAGCGCCCTCAGTTGTCAGAGAAAACACGGATAATTTAGATGTTTCAAAATGTGCACTTTCCAGGACGTTTAACAAAATAGGAGTGTGTACGAGTTTTCATACATTGTGGAACAAAAATGCAGAAAAATTATGAGGAAGAAAAATTCATTGAAGCTACACTTTAAAGGATAGGCCTACAACCCTATCAGACACATGATAATTATGGCTTCCTCACAACCCGGAGAACCGTACCCAACAGTCCCCCCCCACTACTCTAATGCCTACCAAGCCTCTCTCTCCCTTTCACTGCAAAATGTTCTCAGTTCGATGTGAATATTTGACTCGACAGTTTTGACGATGAAAATAAATTAAGATTAAGATGTGTAAAAGGTAAGACGTTGGTCATCAGTAAAACAAATACCTTACTGAAATTGACAAAATCCTGTGAACTTTTCATAGTTACAACAATCAATGCCTTGTTTGCACACCCTCAAAATCTTTATGCTTACGGAATTCCATGCTCTTTTAACTTTGGAGTTCAAGCACAGGTCGATCATAAAAGATTAAGTATATGCCTCAACCATCATAGTCAGATGATCTGGCATTGAGGTAAAAACGAATTCCCAGCTAAATTCATCCAACATCTGTAATTTTAAAACAAAAGGTATTAATTTAGCAAGAAAGTTGATCTGTTTCGAAGGGTTTCAGGGTGTAAGTGCAACCATATTAATTTAACTTTCCGTCAGGTTAAAGTCTGACTGTTACTGTTCGACTTTACTTTTTTGTGATCAGGTCCCCCTGCTGGTTCAGAGGTTGAAACAACTACGAAGCCAACGCGTTCCCGTATGTAAAAAGACATTTATCCCAATTCCTAGGGTGTGTCAGGAATCATATTGGATAAGTACTTTGAACTTAATACGAAAGAAATAAAGGGTTGATTGATGTTCATCATCAAACCACGGACGTAACTTTTACTGTAGATACTTTTTAAATGACACAAATGAAAAGTAGACCGTAAAATCTGTTCAAAAACCTCGTTGTATTTCCAATTTGGAGGTCAACATCTGTCAAAATATCGTGACCTTCTAAGAGTATTCCATAAATGGGTCAATCCATGTCAGATTAACACACCTTTTAACCTGCAGATTTGGAAAAGAAATTGCTATGCTTGCAGACATCAATGAATTATAAATACATGTCAACTTTAAGCCGACAAAAATGGACAGTTTCCACTTAAAAGTTAATCCTTTTAGTAAAACGAAATACAACCCTCTCAATTTTCATCGAATATATCCAATCGAATATCAAAAGAATCAGAAGAACGTGGTCTTTCCTTGATGTTGTGAAGGTTTAGCTTTGTGAACCCAGGGTCAGGATGACCTTTCACACACATGTTTAACCTTTGATTCCATTTCAAAAGTACCAAGGTGGATTTTTAAGTAAAAACAGCCCATTCTTTTGTTGATGTGTCCTGACCGCATGGAAGACATCATCAAAGACGTTGACGAAGTAAGACTAGACGTCAAATTAACGTGTATACAACGTTAAAAAGAAAAATATGTTTCAGAGTTATATCATAACTTTATACTTTTAAAATAAGCAATGAATACCAAAATACCGGAAATTCAAAAAGTTACTTTACAAAACGTTCCCCTGTGTGTAAGCTTCGGTTAACATAAAGCCAGATGTACTGAAACTCCATGTAAACACCCGTTCCCTCACTCTTACATCTTTATTTTTGTGGGGTATTTCCTTTGTACTTGTGAACTTAAATATTTGTGATTGAAGCACAGTTCCCCAATTGCTCCCATCTGAACCAGACTACCTTTGTTAATGTAGGTCCTCCAGGAAGTTCTCAAATTGAAACGACCCCACAACCAATGCGCTCTCGTAAGTATAAACTATTTCCCATAAGTACCATTTCCTACAGGCATTCTTTGCCGATGTTCTGTAAAAAGATAACTTTTAAGTTTGTTATTGATCTCCTTTAGAAAGGGTAATGATGTTGTTCATCAAATAAGCCACTTTTCCCTGATATTCAGTTACCAAGTTTCGGTTAAAACAAGTTATGTATTCAAACAGACGATGGATGGATGGATGGATGGATGGATGGATGGATGGATGGATGGATGGATGGATGGATGGATGGATGGATGGATGGATGGATGGATGGATGGATGGATGGATG
>NW_019091605.1:313415-352617 GCF_001949145.1 Acanthaster planci | reverse complement strand
GTTAGTTGGTGGCACCATCTGTATGATAACTGCTCTCTTTGCAGGGTCGGGATGGATGCCATCCTTGTCCAGCTTCATGCCAAGGAAGTTAACCTTTCTCTGAGCTAATTTGCACTTGTCTCGGTTGAGCTTCATCCAAGCGTTCTGTATAATCGTGAGAACGTGTTGGAGTCGTTCATCGTGTTCTTCTTTTGTGCGGCCAGTGACCAGAACATCATCCATGTATACCACAACCCCTTGTATTCCGATCAACAGGTCACTCATTATTCGTTAGTACATTTCTGGGGCTGACGTGATGCCAAATGGGAGAATTGAAGCAAAAGCGCCCGAATGGCGTGATGAAGGTCGTTAACTCCTGGCTGTCCTCAGCAAGTGGTACTTGCCAGAAGCCGTGTTTGGCATCGAGTAAGGAGAATATCTGGGCGCCAGATACTTTTCCCAAGACTTCTTTGACAGTCAGTATGGTGAATCTCTCCCTGGTTGTGGTTCTATTTAGCTGTCTGAGATCGACACATAGACGGATCGCACCATTCTTTTTCGGTGCGATCACAATGGGCGAACACCAATCAGTGGGTTTGGTGATCCGCTGAATGATGCCCAGATTCTCCATCTTGTCTAATTCTTCCTTCCGTTGGGGCATGAGAGGGATGGGGATACGACGAGGAGTTGTGACACAGTAAGGAATGGCTGCTCCATCTATCTTGATGTTGACTGTTTGACCATGCAGACATTCCCCTCCTTCAAAAACACTCTCATGGCCGAATAGAGTGTAGACACGTAGCACCAAGTCAAGTGATTCACAGGCGTGCTTGCCTATGACTGGTTCACCCTGAGCCAAAATGAGGAGCCGCAAAGTCTGAGTCTTGCCTTTGACTTGGCATATCAGTGTGTTCTCGCCGATGGGCGTGGCTTTCCCTCCAAAGAAGCCAGTCAGACGAGTTGAGGATGGCTGGAGGTTCTTATCAGGAATATTCAGTGAGTTGAAAATGTCTTGCGGAAGAATATTGACATCTGATCCAGTGTCGAGCAGAAATGACATTGTGTGGCCATGAATCAGTTGGGAGAATGGCTCGCATCTGTTTGGGCCTCGAACGGCAGACTTTAGAAAAACGGCCCATCTTCTTGCAATTCTTACAGTGTTGTCCTGTGGCAAGGCATGTTTTGATGGAGGAGTCATAGCCACACTTATTACACAATCCCCACTAGGCCGAGGGTGGGGGGAACGCTGATCCTTGCTTGGAGGATTGTTGAAGCGCCGTGGCTGGCGCGGTTTTAACTCTTGGACAGCCTGGACTACAGTGCCGTCTCCCCTAGCCTTCATTTCCTGTAGATCCTTATTGGCCATCTCGAGTGTTTTGGCTAGTTCAATGGCCTTAGAGAATGTCAAACCATCTTTAGTCAACAGATGTTTCTGGATAAACTCACAGTGTATACCACAGACCAGGCGATCACGGAGGGCATCGTCTAGAAAACAGCCGAATTTACAGGGTCCTACCAGGGTTTGCAGTTCAACGGAATACTGTGCCACGGTTTCACCAGGTTTTGGACCGCGCTGATAGAACCGAAACCGTTCAGCGATCACAAGGCGTTTAGGCCCATAGTGAGACTTGAGCAGAGTGCACAGTTCAGTATATGTCTTTTCAGAGACTGCCTCAGGGTCACACAAACTCTTCACGGTTTTGTACACAGGTGCCCCAATACAACTCAACAGAACAGCAGCCTGTTTGGCAGCTGAAATATCATTGGCCTTGAAAAACAGGTCCAAACGTTCAAGGTAGTTGGTGATCTCTTTTACTTGATCATAGGGATCTAATCGCCCAATCAAAACTGAACTAGCATGCGCCCCCTCTGACTGCGACATGATCGGAAATTACCGTTGAGCAACGTATATGCAAAAAGTACAAGTGCATGTGCGGCAAAAATCGGACAAGAACTACCAAACTTTGGGCCCTGAAATTCTGCACTGCAATGCTGATTAGATCCTGTAAACGTGACTGTTATGTCCGCTAATATTTACTGGGACCACCGCTGCCACTATGTTGTATTTATGGGTTCTTTCTACCCAGTAAATGGGACAAAAGGAACAGACTCACTAAACGTTGGTTGAGCTTTTCATGGGGGCTGCCATCTTCTATCTCTTTATTCACACTGCAGTCACTGTTTTAATATAAAACGTGTAGTTGATGCCTGGGTACACATCACTCTAGTAAATCGCTTGTGTTCCAGTATGAATTACTCGTTAACAATTATCACTGAGGACAGAGTTTTCCCATCTGTCCTTTGGTTTGAGATGAAGTAACGCCCTCCGGAGAGGAAAGTTGATAGTCCAACACAAAAAAAGATATGAACTCATGATTTGAAATTGCCTGTCGCTTAGCCCAAGGTCCTCTAATGAGTAAAATTAGTAGCCAAAACATTGCTTTTGATTTCGAAGTACATGAATTTCATGTCCCAGACTGGTCGTTAACTGCTTTAGTTGGTTCTTAATGTTGGCCCTGAGGATTTGCGAAAAACATCCTAAATTTAGACAAACAAGGGTCTTCAACTGAATAAAACGGTTGTCTTTAGAACATTGCCTTGAATTTCTAACTCTGGTCTTCTAGGCTGAGCACATATTTTGCTAAGTTTACATTGACGATTTTATGTGTGTGAATAACAAGAGTGATCATTTAGAGTAATGTGAAAGTTGAAGAGAAAGCTGATTTTTACGTAAGCATCGGTCAACACTTAATCACTGTTCCCAGCAAAGGTTAATAAAAAAATTTTGCTCAATCAAAAGTGCCAATTTTAAATTCATACCACATAATACTGTACAGTAGATCAAAATAGGAAATAAATAGTGAAAGCTTAAAAAAACGATATATGGGAATACTTTATCTGAAAAGGTTATTTTTGGATTTTATTTAAGATTGATTGGAAGTGATAATTAAATATTCTTTTTAGTTGTGTACGAAGAACAGTTGTACTTGCAATCATTGGACTGTTTTCAGTGTGGTCTTCCTTTCCAACTGCAGCTTCTATCCAATTACCCTAGCTGTGACAGGTGCCATATTCTGAAGAATTAAATTCCCAACCTGTGAACCAGCAAAGCGTTTGTTTTATGGTATAACTTTCCCTGTGTGCAAGCTCAACTGTGTTCAGTACCGAAATTCTATTAATTATGAAATTTTCCTTTCTTTCCAAATGTGTCTAAAAATAACATAGCTCAAGCCCTATGAAAGGCAAGTGGTGCACCCAGTTATTGTAGTGGAGGGGATCCTAGCTCAGACTTGATCCCCCCCAAAAAAGCTTATGATATGCTCTAGTTCCTCTCCCCTCCGCCATACGGGAGTGGGGTTTACAACTATATCAGAGCTTTCCGAGTACTTGTCTCCTTAAAACTTAAATTTTACGCAACTGGGAGTGTCTAAAGTCTAACATTCATTTTGTAATCTTACCTCTGCACATTTACCATCAAATGCCAGTGCACCCTGGCTTTATTCCCTTTTACCCAGTTCAGTATTTTGCGGAGAATGTTGGTACTCGGAAAGTACTCGACTACAACACTTGTAGGAACTCCACTTTGCGGTTTCGCCAATGATAATGAGATACATGCGTTGTGTACGTGTCCAACCCTACCACAAAACTCCTCAACAGCTTGGCTCTTTTCTACCGATGAGGGGGCGCTTCTGCTCCAGACGGAATTTTGAATGTTACAAGTGCCCAGGATCATTACAAAGTAGTAATCCGTACGTACGAAATAGTAATCCGTACCGGTACGTACGAATCAATTTTATTTCTTATAGAATCTCCTGTCAGTATACAGAGAAAATTGACAGTAGAGTGTGCTGTCCCAAACAGCAACTTCTGTAATGCCACTCGACAACTGAATCTACTGTTATCTAACATAATTTTTTAACTGTGAAGTCATCCATTGTTGATATTGCTCTTTGTATACTGGAGCAGACGAAGGGGGTGCGTTCGAGTGAGCTACTCCTGTTAATACGAGTATACTCCTGAGCGCTCAAACGGCTTGAGTATGACCTGCGGAGCAGCGAGCGTGAACAACGTGAACGCATACAGAATGCCATAGGAAGTGATTTTAGCGTGCGGTGCGTGCGCGGTGAGACAAAACGCGAGAGGGCGCAACAATCATAAGATCACCAAAACTATCGCGTTATTTTGCAAACGTAGTGCGTTATTTCGCAACATATCATTGCGGTATTTCGTAATAAAAATATTTTTGCCGAGTTTAAATCGGCATTAACGGGTCTCCGTACCCCCCTTCACCGCACCGCGCCCGGGAACTGAGAGTAATTACTACTCCTGCAACAAGTGTGCAGAATACGGATTGTTACTATGTCCGATTTCGTGCAGAAACATGGCACGGTTGGTTTTATCCCCGTCCCCCAATTTGAAACCTTGATGAAGGGCTAAAAAAATCGAACTGTATGTTATGTAGACTGAACTCATCAACCCAATACGAAAATGGCAACTTCTGTGTGGGAAAACGGGGGGACAAAATTACCTGGATGGGACAAAATAACATTGAGGGGGGCTGATTTACTTGGGGGGGGCATTTGTACCTGGTAATGCTGTTCCTTGGACAGTTTTACTGGGGGACAACCGGGGGACAGCTCATCCAGCGCTTGATATGACACAAAAAGTACATGGAGGAAAATTGGACTTTAACTTAAGAACTCTCTGCCAGGCACGGGGAGTGAAGATTGAGGGATGCGAGCTACGATGCCATAAATCAGATTTGTGTACCTATAAATAACTGGATCAATTTCAAGTGTTGGAGACTTTTCCTTTGTTTTCCTTACGCTTTGCCAACTTTGGTTAATGCTGTCTAGCCTTTAGTGCAAAAATTAAAATGATGTCCCGGACAGCCAATCTTACAAATAGTTTGACGTTCTGCAATGTCCAGAAGCTACTTGTTTTAAAAATCATCACACAGTTTACAAATGGACTGTTTTGCAAGTAAACTTTAATTTCTCATGCAGACTCAAATCACGGATGTGCTGATGGAAAAGATGAAATAGCAAAAAGGAAGAACAGCTAAAAGGGCGTGGTAATCTTTAAATACGCCCTCCGCGATTAGTCTTGCTAATTTCAATAAATTATCATTAATTTTTAGTATGGATTGGCACGGAAACGTTTTTGGGTAAGGTTTGGTAGTCTACTGCCTTCGTCGGATGACCCAAAGGCACATTACAGGCAGGAATTATTCCTGTTTGTTTTAATTACTTGATCAGAAGACTTCCATCAAAATACAGAACTGCGTATCTCGCGTGCAAACAAAAGTACATAGTTGTCTGAATAGGAAAGTTGTTTTAGTTTGAAAGGTAAGCTGTTATGTCTTTCAATACTTCATTTTAACCCTGAGGAACCTGAAGGGTGATCAGAGCGCAGACCATCCATTAATTGTCTTCTAGGAGAAAAGATGGACCCATTCGGTTGGATCAAAACTTGAGATATTTTTTTGCTATGCATTTCAAGGTCCAAAAATTTCTTTTGAGAGAGCCGACACTTTGGGGGCAGAATTGACTCCCCAGAAATGGGAATAAACATACATACAGATTAAAAATGGGAGCTCTGTACTGTACATGTATGTTCACGAAATGTCAAAAAGGAAACAAATGCCATTTTATGTTTATTATTCAATGAAGAAAACCGCCACCAATCCTATCTCCGTTTGATAGGGAAAACATTATTTGTTCTAAGGCTGAATATGCCAATGGCAAGAAGTCAGCTGGGTTCACTTTGGTTTCTCCTTTAACAGAGTTCATAAATTTCCTCATCGGAGCATCCCTCGCCGCAGCATTCCTCGTTAAGGTTTCGCTTCCCGATACTACGTCCGAACAAGAATGTGTTGGCGTCCTTTGAATCCAGAAACTCTGCAGCACGAGTGACAAGGGAGAAAAGTGGAATGTTGAGTTTGTTCAAGTTAACTAGGAATAACTCTATAAATATATTGTATTTCATTATTAGCCCAACTTTAAAAAAAAATCAATTCTTCTAAAAACAGCAGAGTGAGCAGAATTGAGAGGGCCCTTTAATTAGCAAGAAAGTTTTCTGCAATCTTCCCAAGCATGACGTGTACAGTCGGTCGATGGAGACAAGGTGGGACTCCCACATCCGAAAAATTGGAATAAAAGGCGTGAAATACAGAATGAAAGAGAAAAGAGGAAAATGGCATGAAAATCACCAATTTGCTGGATTTCAGTTTTCAGTTTCTTTGAGATGTGAAGAGAATGCGTTTTTGTGACAGCATCGTGACAAGTAGTGCTTTACGAGTTCTTAGATTATGCAAACGTTTTTTTATGGAAAAGCCTTGGTGAGAAAGCAGAGAATTGGATTAGTCTGAAATTAGCTGTTTTGGGGGTTGGACAGAAGGTTTCAGACATACGTAACCAGGCTCGTCTCAGAGCAGGCAAGAGAAGGAACAATCCTTCCCGGGGAGACTACCCTTACTACCACGGGTGAGAGATCGAGACAACATTTCAATATGATTTTTGGTTTAACTACCTTGGTTGGAGGCTGCACGGAACGCGTGGCAAATCTCGCGGTATTTTTCTTGAAGAGTCGCTCCACAGTAGTGCGGATGGCCGCGAACCCTGCACAAAATAGGGCCAAGACGGCTATTATATCACCTCCTATAAATTAAAGGTCGTGCTTTAAGACCAATGAAGTAGACTGCGGTTGGCAAAATATCAACCAGCATCAAATGGATCAACGACATCTGAATGCCTCGTACGCTTCATTACACTCCAGTCGATAGGTGATGTCTGAATTTCGAGTGAATTTAACTCAAAGAAGTGAAATCATCCTGTCAAACCTGGGTGGGTTGTACCGCCAAGGGAAATGTAGGGTCGGGTAATAATTCCAGTTTAACCTACTAAAATGAATCGTATTTGAAACCAATGAAAAAAAATACTCAGTTTGCCCAAGCATGGAAAGTAGATGAAAATATTGACTGATTTGGGTTTAACTCACAAGGTATTTCCTTTTTATTATAGAAGCGAAAGTGTTCCGGGGAAATTTCGGGTAAGAGAACCCTTCTGTTGAAACCTTTTTGAAGTGGATTGTCATACAAAACTGCCTAAATATGAGCAGTGAATGTAAACTTCTTGACAGTTCAAGAAAAGTTGATGTAAAGCGCCGGGGCACGCTCTTTAGTACACCTCGCAATTGAAAAATAAATTATCCCAAATATCGAAGTAATTGGCTCTCCGTATTCCAAATTGTCACGTTCAATTCAACTCCATATTTATGTGGAAGTGTTGGTTTTGTAGTTACTGACAAAAATATTGAGGAGTGAACGCATTTCTAACGGTATGATATTTTTCTTGCCGATCAGCAATGACATTACGGCCATATTTCGTCTGGTTCAAGGTCAAATATCAAGCTGGCATGTTGCGTATTTAGGTCAGACATTGACAAGTCACAAGATGAACTGTAGTTGGGATATGGAAAAGCACACAGCATTGCAGTTAACATTATATGAATATTTGGTTTTTTTTTGCTGAATTGCACAAAACGGTAATTACAATTTTGATGCATTAGATACTTTTAGGAGGATAATAAAGCTTATAATTACCATGTCATCTACAGATTCCAAAGGTCTTAAACATAGTTAATTAAGTCCGACCAATTTTGTTTCTAAATAAACAGACCAATGACAGTATGAATGTCTTTTTGAAGATTTATTTTAAGCAAACTACAGATAACTTTGCTTACGCTCTCCCTCCCTCTTTGACAGCCGCGTCTGGGTGGCCACTGATTTGTTGCACTATAAAGAAAACCACCGGAATTTAAGAATTAAAGAAAACGAAGTGACAGAGGTACATATTACAAATTAATTTATTTCATTACAAACGCACAAAACCTAAATAACATTTAAAAAATTAGAAAATTTCCCTTATTTGCTGGGTGTGGAGTATTAATTATTATTTCAGGTCTTAATTGGTAATCCAAACTCAGCTTTTGGTTCCTGAAAGTAACGTGAGGCGACCTGCACGGCGCACATGGTGAAAGGACTGCTAAAAATAGCCAGAAATAACTGGAATGGTAGGGAGTCTGTGATCCCTCCGACTAAAATACGTTCCGAAATTCGACAAAACAAAAATATTAAAGGAAAAAAACAACAAACAGAATATTTATCGAGTTCGCCCACAGAATTAGGTTCTTCATACATCCATAAAAAGATCATGCATTAACCGGTCCCAAGTCGTACCCAATGAGCGGGATTGTCCGTCCTGTGACCAGCTCACCGCGGCATTTGAGACTCAGATTGTGTATGCATTGTCTGTATGTGGAACAGACACGTTAATTAGCGTAATTGCTTGTTCACGGAGGGTACGCACGAGGGTCGGAAAGGCCCACAGCCTGTGATGAGGTGCTTGAGCTATAGCGTGAGTGCAGGCTGACAAAGTTGGAAAGGATGACATAGTCATCGCTCGTTCGTTCAGGGACCAATTAGGCAACTGTGATTAGCAAGGCCAACATTCAGAAGACTAACACAGAACCGTAAGATACTATTAATTGATGCGTATTCACCACGAGGGAACACCAATAGAGGCTACGTGAATTATCAACTCACCTGCAATGGCGCAAAGAACCAGCAAAACGATGAATCGATTCATGATGATGGTGGTGATTGTAAGCTGTTGAACCAACGGTATTAACAACAAAGGTTGCACTAGAAGAAGCAGTACACGCCGAGCCTCAGTATGCCAAAATGTGGCAAGATCAAGTCTTTATAAGCAGTTTGGAGGCAATCAAATGTTAATGTGGTCGAAATTGACGTACCAGGAGAAGTCCATCTTATCCATCTCAAGAAGATACTCGAATGATGTCTTTGTCCAACTGCGTCGCTATATAATTAAGCAAAATTAATAATGCCTGGGTTGTAAGTATATTTTTGGTTCTGATAAGATTACCCAGACTCACAAACGTGAACTTCACGAACTCTATATCAAACAACAGGATAATTTTAGACAGTTCCATAAAAAATAAAGGTTCTGTCATACTCTCTTTTCATTTAATTTCTGGCTTTCGATTACCGCTATGTCGAAAAAGTAATTGTGGCCTTGACCAATATTTAATTTTAATCAATGCAAGTCAACAACTTTCTACACCGACTTTGCGTTTACCAAAGTCAAACATTTTTACCAGCAGAATAAAAAATGTGAACCCCGCTTGAAAAATAATCATCAAACATACCGACTAGTCCCTGAATTTGCTTAAACTAATTGCGTTTCAGTGATGAAGTTGCGCACTTTTGCCAGTTCATTGTATTTTTAGTTGATTTTAGTTGTCGATTGTAAGATATTGACGATACATCATCACACGCTATAAACACACAATGTACCTAGCAGAGGGTTCATACTACAGGGTGTCCTCCAAAAAAAATTATTGATAAACGAAACTTAAAACTAACGTTTATTTTGTCCCGAAATAGTTGTTAGAAATTGTTGTTTGAGATATCAAATTTAACTTACAGTGCTTTTGAATTGTGCTAAACATTTCATTTGGAGCTCATGTTGCATTGCGAAGATATTTTCAATTACGTAATAGAAATCTGTTTGATGGAGGTTTATTTACGTAATCATGTGTTTGTAATCAACGAGTAAAAACCCTAAGGTCAGAGACTTTCTTCATAATTATTGCAGGTATTACACTGTGGAAGCTTAGGTTCAAAACAGCTCATAGTTTCAATTTTTTCACATGACATTTTGGTTATAGGGACCCCATCTGATATTAGATTTGCTAAGTCCTCTCAGGAGTCTATTATCGGTATTGACAGCTTTTAAAACACATACATTTTCAAAAATCCTTTTGCAAGCTCTTTGGTAGTGCCAGTAAAGGTATAGGTTGTTAAGAAAATTGTTACATCATGATAGCGTCATCCAGAAATGTGAATTTTGTTTCACATACTAAACAAGTTCTCACCAGCATGAAATTCACTGGATATGTTGAAACTAAATTTCTTATCACTTTTTTTTTATACAAGAAGTCTTGATGAAGTCTTCATTTGTCACGTGACCTATGGCAAGCCAATATCTCCAGAACCACAAGTTCGACAAAATTGAAACTTGCCATAGACAAATACCGAGGTGTGAAAATTGTTATATTACGGGGTTTTTGCCTTACCCAACGTACATGCATATAAATACTATACACTCTGGTGCGAATTCAGTGCTAACACGACCTTGGGTTTTTCTCTGCTATAGGCATTTGACCTTTTATTTAGTACAGACGTGTCGGAGTGGCGATCCAGGAATGTTTTTCTTATTGTTAGCAAATTTATATCAGGGGTTTATTACTACGGAAAGGATGTCACAGCAGAATTTTATTTTGAACTTACGGTGGAGGTAGTAGGGATCTCGAGACTTAAGATGGGAGCCATACAGATTTACCGGGCTAGGGTTCCATGCTGAAAATGGTTGTATGTACCAGCAGTGTTTTTACGTCGTCGGGCTGATGACTCTAGATCTACGGGCTATGCTTTATGTGGCAGATTTGTTCGACTGGCTGCTGCATCTACGACCGGTCTGGTTTCATCACCTTTCTTGTAGGCAGTCAGCTGAACCCCTAAATTCTTTCGTTTCGTTCCAAAAACTGCGGGAATAGATTTTCTCAACAGAATCGAGTACATAAATTACCAGAGATGACAAATGCAAAAGTTCTCCACAAGTTATCCTGCAGTTTTTTTAATAATTTGGGTAGGAAGAGCGAACTATTTTGTGGTCGGGGAAGCTCTATGTGTGAAATTTGCCACGTTTAAAAATCGTTCGCGAATGGTGTAATCTGACTACGTGATGCAAATTGTCCAATCTGAGCCCAGAACGAAGGTCGTGAGTCATGACACGAATCAGTAAACATGGTGACATCCGACGATGCGGACGCCATGCGCCTTAACGTCAACATCGACGAATTTCCAGAATTCAATGCGTGTAGAATCGGACAAGTTTGAAAAAGTAAAAGCCCTTACGAATGCCTGATGGAGAAAAGTCACTTCATGTGCCAAAACTTGGCTTGATTTATGCGGCAGAGATCGCGAAATCACCGAACAAACCAAGTGCGAGGGACTACCTGCACGCTGCACAGACTATGCCAGCTGTGACGAAGCATGTACATATGTACATCATCATGTACATTGTCACCGGATGTTTTTAAACGTGTAAATGCTGCCCAAAACAATACTTACACGGAGATTCTCCCTCTGAAGCTTCATCTTCTTCCCCTAAAAAGCTCTGGGCTAGATACAGATTTTTTTTCTGGAAGATCTTCAAGAATAGCTCTCATGACTTTGAGTCTGGCAATGTCTGGTGTGTTGCCTACCGATTCGGCATTCACATTAAATGCCTTTTTGGCGTTTCATAAGTGTAAGGTTGTATATTAACTCGCATGCGTCATGGACATGATGGAAGAAAGTAGAGTTGTTCGTTACCCGACATGGGAAATATGTCAAGCATGTCAAGGATAAGCTGTTGCAGGCAGAAATTTCGGATGGAGATAAGCTGCCTTACTACATGTACTATTACATTGCAATCAGGCAAGGGCATGTTGATTGAAGTAGCTTTCGAAATCAAATAAATAATAATTTACAATGTAGGTAAGGTTTATATTGGTATATCAATACATGCCCACCACTGAAGCTATTTCTAGGAACTTGGACTCAACGAGTGGACCTTTCCCATGGAATATACAAATAAGGCAGGAGCATGCACATTACTACCACAGGTTTGCAAAGTTGCCATAAATCTACAGAGGTAACAATACAAATCCTCATGCTGTAGTGTGCTTCAATCTCACCAGAGCTGGCAGCATTAAGCAATAGACCCATAAACAAGGCCCTTCTCTTGGGTCCTGGATATGGATACATGTACACTTTTAAAGCTTCACCCGCATATTCCCTTGAAACGACAACCAGCGAATGGCTGGTCGCATTAGTAATGAACGTGCTGATGGAATTTCAGCGCATAAAATGTAGCAGATGTCAGTGGGTGAAACTTTTGAATATTTGAAAGCTGTTTTATACATCCATCCTTGACCCAAGCATTGACAGAGTACACGAAGAGCCCTGATTAAGGGTCCACATTGAGCAGTGGCCTTTATTTGGACTGATAATACAGACGGTGCAAACAATCATTCCAAAAATGTCTAGCAACAAATAGCATTTAACAAATTGGTTAGAAGATTAAGAGCACAAGTACTATGGTTTAAATTGTATTTTCTTTTATATTTCTTTTCCAGGAATCTTTTGTCGAGCAGCAGAGAGCAAAAGAGACGAGAATGTCTTGATACACATTTGGGACAAAGACTGTGTCTCTTTGGAGGTTCGATATCGCACCTCTTGTTATAAGTCATACCCTCAGTTCCTGACAAGGAAAAGCAAGGATCCTGAAGGGTAAGCCGCAGACAATACTCGATTGATGTGTTTTCCTAATTTTATTCGGGATAGAAAAAGGCGACAACAGTATTTTGAGAAACAATAAAAGGCGGAAATTTTCTTTTAGCATCTCCTATCAGCAGGTCTAACGTTTATTACTGCTTGAGAGCCCCAAACACACACTGAGTAATTTCTATGGCGTGACTGTACTGCATGTTTGGTATAATATGGTATGTTTTCATTTAGTATATAGGACCGGGCTTCCAGGGCGCCCTCTTTCCAGCCAAACAGCCAGATACGAAGAGGAAATTAGACTCTTAACTGGTTCATTCCACAATCCTCGTCATCGTTCGGTAAAATTGAAATACGAGAGAAACATGCAGGAAAGGGTTGACAGAAAATTAGCACAAGAAAATCCAAAATACAAACAGGAAGACCATGTAATGTACACAGGTAATACTTTAAAGGCAACATCACAGAGTCATATATTATGTTTGTAAACATTTAAAGATTACTAAATTTCTGCTGCAAAGACAATCCCATTGTGTAAGTGTACCCCACTGTTTACAGAACTGCTCTGTCCACATGCTTATGTAGCTAAAGATGTACTTCAAACTCGATGTAAGTGACAAGTTAAGCACCCTAAAAACAAAGAATGCACGCACTACTAAATGTGCCATTAATAGAAACACGATGTCCAAATATAGTAGTAGACTCATGAATATTCTGTACGTCTAAAATAAAAAATGGCGAGTGGTTGTCTTCAGGCGAGCCTTGAGTGCCCACAAAAACTAACTTGCTCGCCTAGAATAACACTTGTGTGCCATAATACAATTCAAAAGTCGAATTATACACCTTCTCTAAACGTTTTAGAGAAGGTTGCCATTTAAAAGCAAACCTAACTGAGCACTTGGCTGTGATATCTTGGCTCCCAACATCGATATTTAAGGAAAGGTCCAGTGCACGAATACACAGTTTTAGTGTGCTCTGCACAAGACAAATAGTATAACATTAAGCCGGCAAAACGTGTTCAGAAAGTTTCCACTTTCGGTGTTGATAATGTTGTCATCGGTTGAGCAGATGTTGTCACCTTCTCTGCTGCAAAGATAACGAAATCTAAGTTCCTGAGGGCCAGATTTTGAAGACCTAAATTCCCATCATGTGGACCAGCAAAGCGTTTGTATTATGATTGCGTGTATGATAACTTTCCCGTGTGCAAGCTCGACTGTGTTCAATACAGTACTTATATTAATTATTATTTTGATTTGTCATTTCCTTCCAAATACGTCTAAAACAAACCTAATTTAGCTCAACCCGTATAAAAGGCAACCGGCGATGGCCCACCCAGGATTTGTCACGGAGGGGGTGCTAGCTCGGACTGGACCCCTCCAAAAGCTTATTATATGCTCCAATGCCCCCCACCATACCGGAGTGGGATTTACAACTGTATCAGAGCTAGTGGTTTAAGATGTTGACTTTACAACCAAAATAGCTACTAATATTAAGTAGTCGCAAGAGTGATTGGCATTATGGTGCGACACGAATTGTTTTTAAAGTTACTGGTAGACAAAACATGGTCGACTTGCCACGATTTGCATTTCAGCAAATGCCACTAAACAATGTCTGGAAATGTTTGACTGATCAGGCCATTCCTTGCTTCACAAAACCGCCATCTTGATTGACACTGATACTAAAAACACTTCAGAATCAGACGAGCAAACATCGGGAACAAATCAAGTTCCTCGCGCTCAGTGTAGCCGGCGAATGTAACTCTGTCGATCACAACGCACTGCAAAGAAGGCCTGTTGGTGGCGCACTGCATTGTGAATCGCCCATGTTAATGGGTACAGACCAGTAAATAAGCTGCCATGGACAACAGTGATAAATATCACCACTTCAAAAAATAAGGAAAAATACTCACAGATTTCATAGGTGTTCAAGACACATACCAAAATAAAGTTCACTTCCTCATCTTTCGTTTTCCTTTCAATTTTCAGTGGCTTTAACCGTGATTTCGAAGATATTTATCTCCATAGAAATCACCCCCCAAGAACAATTTTGAGGCCAATCGGCATTTGGAAAATTGATGCTCACTCTCCAGTGAAAACTAGAACAAATTAGAGGGCCTCGTTTGGTCTGATACTTTCAGAAATACAAGCTAGCAGTCCTGTCCCTGGATTTTATCCAATTTTTTAACAACCACCCAGTGCACATGCTACGAAACGCTTTAATAACAGAGATTTTGACAGCCTACAAATTGTGATTCGGTCCGCGCAGGCAATTTTGGACCTATACTGACCTGCCATCCGATAGACTTCTTCGCAAATAAATTCATAATTATGTACGCATGCACACACATGGCCTTGGCGGCAAGAAGTCTGAGCGGGCCATTGAAAGCGTACAGGGGTGCGACTTTGACGGTCAATTCTCTTAGATTTTTAGGTTTTGTTGATTTTTTTCTTCAGAAAATCCCATTAAATCGTTTTGCTATTAGTTTTTGATTAAAGTTGAATTTTTTGTGCTCTGTAGAAAGACTTTATTATCGTACTTTTTTCCTGTGCGCACGAGATCACCGTTTCTTAGTATGACCCCCTTCCATCTTAAGTAGTATAAATTACATTGTTAGTGTTCTTGGAGCCAACCTGCGCATTTGTAAAAACACGAACTGATGTTGAATGTACATGCATACTCAGCTTGCATAGCTTTACCATTAAGCTTTATTCAACTCTGCAGTCAATTAGCCCCGGTGCTCTCCGTCTCTACGCTGAGCCATTGGCGCAGTGCGGCGATTCGATCATTGCGCCTCACCACCTTCTTGTCTGAGCGGCAGTGCGGTCAGTACATACCGCTAGCCCCATCCAGCACAGCTCCCACCACGGCCCGATGGGTCGAGTTCTGCAATGCAATACACCCGTACCGTGCCCACTATGTTTGACTGGAGTTTCTAATCTTCCTGCCTTCGCCTCTGTAACTGTGCCTCTGATGTGTTGCACTGTTGTCTTAAGCTACACCTCATTCAAAACCATGAACTTAGTTCAAGCAATAGAAGAGAAGTGAGAGCAACAAACCAGCTCTACAGTTTGACTGTCACCTCAAACCTTTGTATCCCGCTCATTTTAGTACATTCTGTAAAATGTTGACCCTGATTATCACATCCTTTGTGAACAATAGTAAAAGCCCATATTGCTGAAAAAGGTCAACGCTTTAGCGCAAAGTCATCATGCAGCGCTTGACATGACACAAACGGGACATGGACGAAAATTGGAGTTTAATTTAAGAACACTTTGCGAGACATGGGGAGTGCAAGAAGTAGGAATCGAGGGGAAGCGAGCTGCAAGGCCTACTCATAAATAACTGGATCCATTACAAATGTAAAAGACTGTTTCCTTTGTTCCCCTTACGCTTTGACAACTTTGGTTAACGTTCTTTAGACTTTAGTGCAGAAATTAAAATGATGTCCCGGACAGCCAATCTTACAAATCAGTTTGACGTTCTGCATCGTCCAGAAGCTACATGTAAAAATCATCACACAGTTTACAAATGGACTGCTTTGCAGATAAACTTTAATCTTTCATGCCGATTCACATCATGATTGTACTGACTGGAAAGATAAAACAACCCAAAAAAAGAAGAACAGCCAAAAGGGCGAGATAATCTAGGCCCTTCGTATTAGTCTTGCTAATTTAAAATAAGGCATATCTCCCAAAAGAAGACTCGCCAATAATGCATAAGCATGAATTGGCACAGAAACGTTTTTGCTATAGTTTGGTGGCTTATCGCATTCGTCAGATTTCATATGACCCAAAAGCACATTATAGTCAGGGTGTCTGGTTTCGTTTTTGCAGTACGGGTATTCAACTTCGTTTCGCAGCCCTCAAAATAAATGAATGTGCATCACATTTCATTTCAGAAGTAACAAATAAGAGATTGTGATTTCGATTTGACGTATTCGTTGCCAATTGTAACCTTTTTGCGATCTTAGTCGCCGAACAAAATTGTCGGTATTGAGTATTCATTTTCATTTGCTGAAATTATAATTCACAACATTTGCGTTTAATTTGATTAGAAATATACAGGGTTACAGAAATCATGACACTACTTTGATAATGAAGGTATTGTTACTTGTGCAGGATTATAGTGTGTTTGTTATCAAACGTAAAGCAATTAAAGTCTATGACTTTCTGTATCTTCGTGATCAGCAATTGCAAGAAGGCTACGTGTGAACTTCCATGTGATCGTGGCAAAAAATTAGCGCGAGAAGTAAAGATTGCCTCAGCGTTGGTGTTTGTATAGGAATCGTACAGTAGTCGGTATGTATGTAAGGCAATATGAGTGGTCTATTTCGGTCATGAATATTCAAACATTTCACCATTCAACTAGACACTTTTAAGGATATAACTTTTGTTAGCACACAAATGAATTCAAATTCCTGACCAGTCATACCTTAAATAACACTTCGGACGAAATTGCATGCATATTTTGCGAGTTCAAATTAAGATTAACGCAGGATTGCAGAGGTACATTCGATTTCGCACAAAAACGAATGTTAACAATCTAAACCAGTGCAATATCGAAAAATTGAACGCTGAATTTATATGATTGAAAACACCCTCACTGAAATAGAATTTTGTACTTGTTAAACAGAAACGGGGATTTCATTGTTTGTTCCATTTTGCACAAAAACGAATACCCCCATTACTAATTCATTTACACATTTTCCGATTTGAAAACCAATAATAATGAAAAAGAAAAACGCACTTATATTAAAGAAGCGAAATTATCCTCTCAAATGTGAGTGGGTTGTGCAGCCAAGGGAAATGTAGGGTCAGATAATAATTACGGTTTTACCTATAAAAATAAATTGTAATTTAAACAGTTAAAAAGCTTAATCAGTTCGTCCAAGCACAAAAAGTAGATAAAAATATCGACTGTTTTCCCTTATCCGTTTTTGGTGTAACTCACAATTTTAACTTGGAGGCATTTTCTTGTGATCAGAGAAGCGAAAACGCGGTATTTAGGCCCTACAACATCTTATGAATCTTATACTTTAAGGATAATAATAAGGCTTACAATTACCCTGGTTATCTGTTAGGGTTATCTACAGATTCAAAAGCCCTTATTTAACAGTCTAGAACATAGTTGGTTAAGTTCTGCCGAGCAAAATTTTGTTCCTTATTAAAATATGCAATGACGATACGAATGCCTTTGGAATATTTATTTTAATCAAACTATACAAGGTAACTTACACTCACATTCTCCCTCCCTCTTTGACATCCACGTCTGGGTGGCCATTGATTAGTTACACTATAGAGAAAACAAACAAAAATGTAAGAACAAAAGAAAACAAAGTGACCGAGGTACAAGTCACAACAAATTGCTATGCTGCATGGGCCGTCATGTTTCTGATTACGTGACTTCTCACCTGATGACGTCATCCTCACATGAGGTCAATCTCCGTCTAAATCACTTCCCTTCCAATATATCTGCACGGTTTGAACCCAATTCAAAATATATGTCAGGAGATTCAACGTTTTAAATGGTGCCCCTGTTATGTCAAGTGACTTATTGTTTGATGACGTCATCACTAACTGAGCTCAATATTTGCCTAAAGCACTTCCTTTCCAAGATATAAGCAAGGTTTCAACCCAGCACTAACACCGGCAGACTAATACAGTTGAAAAAACTTCATACCTATTACCACTTTTAGTCAATAAGCCTACTTCCGGTTTCGACCGCAAGGAAGGTTCACGTGATTTGATCCACACGAGATGAATTGAAAACCCAATTTTACTCTGGCACTTAGCGCAAAAAGTATGTTGCAGGAAGCCACGGTTGATTTTATATGGATCTTAAAAACTTAACAGAATATCTAAATATTTAAAATGTAATAATAAATCACTTGATGATGTCATCATTACGTAATTGTTCAAGTATCATCTTTGCCCCACGGTCTTTCCTTGGTGTAACACTGATGACGATTGAAGATAGCTGAGTAACCAAAATGATGCTTCAAAAACGTGTTCAAAGTCAAGTCAATGGGTTGAACTAAATATTGAAAAATAAATAATAAATTAGTTGATGACGTCATCATAACGTCATTGCTCTGGGACCATCTATGCTTAAGGGTTACTCTTTAACTTAAGTTTGATGAAGATCCGAAGTTGCTAAGGGACCAAAGTCGTCGGTAGAAAAAGTGCACAAATCAAATGAGATTTGGGTCAGAAGAAGAAACGAGAAGTCATCTCTCTGTTTGCCAACAGAATAGAGGGCTTTTTCGCATCACTTTCTTAAGTTGAACAGCCAATCTACTGCACAAACCCGATGGCGTAAATCTGTCATTATGACCATTTGAATCCAAGGTTTCAACCCAATTAGGCATGTAATTCAGGAAATAGCTGCTGTAAATAAAATGTAATTTGACTCCTCATCTCTTGATGTCATCATCGCATCAAATACACGTTCGCCTAGAACACTTCATTTCCTTGTTATCTGCAACGTGTGAAATCAATGGAATATGTACCTGAGGAGATGTAGGGCTTTAATTAGTGCACCTTAAATGTCACGTGACTTGTCTCCTGAGGACTTTATCATCACATGAGGTCAGTATGCCTCTAAAGCACTCCCTTTTGAAGACATCTGCAAGATTTGAACCAAATCGGAGATCTATTTCAGGAGATATAGGGCCTTAAAGAGTGCATCGTTACTTCACGTTAATGTCACCTAACTTGTCTCCTGATGACGTCATCATCACATGAGGTCAATATTCCTCTAAAGCACTCCCTTGTGAAGATATCTGCAAGATTTGGACGCGATCAGACATGCATTTAAGGAGATATTAAATCTTCAAAATTAAATAATAAATCTAATGATGATGTCAAAGTGACGTCATGCTCCCATGTTCATCTATGCTGAGGGTCTTTGCTTGTACATGTATCAAGTTTCATTTTCTGAAGCGGTCAAAGTCTTTGCCATTCTGGCAGTAGAAAAACGTGTACAGAACCTATGGGGAAAGTAACTACTCCAAAATTCAATAAAAAATCAGGTGATGGCGTTATTATGACGCCATGCTTCGCGGCACATCCTTGCCATAGGGCCTTTGCTTGAGGCAACTTTGATGAAGATTGAACCTTGGGAAGGGACTAAAGTGTTGCCAAGAAAAACTGAGTAGAAGAGAAACTAGATTCGGGAGACAAGAATAGCCAGGATCAGCAGGAAAAAATGACAGACAAAAACAATGCCTTTTTCGAAAATGCGAAAAAGCCCCCCCCCCCCAAAAAGAACAAAAAACAATACCATTTTCGCAAAATGCGAAAAAAGCAAATTGGACACGAAAATCAGTTTATTGACTTTTACACCATGTAATGCAATTTTCTCAATTTGCTTTAATAGTTAGATATCATCTTTTTGTAATGCTAGCAACAAGGTTGATTGCATAATGACAACTGCTGTATATGTATTCATCCGCAACCGGATCAACTAGAACAATACAAGAGCCCCTGGAGGAGAGAATGGCCCTGATCCAAACCACAAAGCATGAATGTTGGCGTGAGCCAGAACCCTCGGCGATAGATCGCTCGTCCGTTTGTGCCGACCCCACCCCCTCAAGATAAGCAATTCCACCTCTCCTCCCAGGGCCTGGGCCATACAACCCACGACTTTTTTGTGGTTGTGCGTGTGTGTGTTGCTTCAGCAACGGTGCACACCCAACCAAGTGTGGCCACGAAGACCGACCTTATTCAAACAAGGTTCAGTCGTAGCACCTGGGTGCAATGTTGCAAATTACTATGGCAGCTCGTTACCTCGTTATCAATGTAATCTCTCCAAATAGATCGAATGGCACCAGATCTGTAGCTTGTTATTAACAACTAAACATGGCTTGTTCTGCTTTACTAATAATACGTACACTCCGCTAGCAATTATAATAAGGTTTGAAGCCATCCATATTTCTACCTTGTGACATTTGTTCGTTGGTTCTCTTGTGGTGCTAGTTTATTAAGTATCGTCTCAACCCCTTGATTCCAGGGGCACAAATTGTGCCAACAATTGTTCGTGAACTCAAGACCAGCTAAAACAATGACAGTTGACCCAAGAGTGGCGCTCATGCCATAACACTTAGTTTACCATTTTTTGTAACCAACTGACACCGTAAATTAGGCACTTCCCTATATTCACTATAATTTAACAATGATTTCCAAAGAGCGGCACAATTTCCATGACATTTAGTATACCAGCTCCGTTACCAACTGACACATTTAAGTTAGGGACATAACTACATCTACTACAAGTTAACAATGACTTCATGATCTTACATATCTTAAGAAAGTGCCTCTGTGAGCATGACTAGCGCCGTTGGCTACTCAATCGTCTTCTGGGACACCAATCTGTGCCCACACGGAGACAATGTGAATTATGTTGTACCATTCACATCCCTTTCGGTCCAGCGACTGTGCTGTCCTGCAGGCATATTGTACGTAAGATTCTCAAATCTATGAAATGTGTGTGTTGCTGGACTCAGCATTTGCCGCCTGCAGTGCAGCTACAAAGTCTTGAATGAAGATATTGGACTCCTCATTAGACAGATGAATCCATCTTTATGGAATAGCCGGGGGCATGATACTGTTATCTGTGGGTGGAATATGGCTGATGTGTTCTCCAGTTTGTTCAACCGACGTCTGGCTCAGGAATTCAAGGATTTCCTAACCCTCTCCAGAGCTTTCTGTGATGAGCTTTCCTTCAACCAGCTGCGGTACATCATTCTGGGTATGGGTAGAATACAGGACCAAGTTACGTAGCACTTTAGCTGGCAGTGCCGAATTACGGATATGCAAGTAACTATTGCATCACGACAGCATTTTGTTTCGCATCGTCCCATGCCATTCGACCCTGGGTGCACGATTAGCAATGATGGGGGTAGGTGTGCCTGTAGCAGCCTCTTCAAGTCTTTTGGCAAGTCATGCAGCAGTGCCCCCCCTCTCTAGCAAACCAGTGGACCGCTGCACTGGTGGTGCCCAGAGTAGCCGATTGTGTAGCTAAGGGTCGATCTTTAGCTCGACGAATAAAACTGTCGCCGACCACCCACACTCTGTGTGTGTGACCTGATGAAAATAAAAATATATAAAATATGTATAAAGATATACAATAAGCCAAATGAAAATAACAGATTGTGAGGCACATAGCCCACTTGGTACACAATACACTTAATCACATTAAAGCTACAGTATGAACATGTGTGTTATCTCTGGGTGAAGATCTCCCATGGGGTTTCGCATGGGCCATGTTTTTTGTACGGGGACACCCCGCCGATAGATCAATGACATCGCTGCTTATCCGGGGGACGTTACATCCTAATGTACTTGCGAAAAACATCACTTTGCCATCTGCCCATTCTTTTTATTACTGCGGCAGATGCGCCTTTTAAAGCAGCTGTGGTTGTGGCACCAATTCCGAATGAGTGTGTTCCAAAACGAACAAGTTGAAGTCCAACATATCCCAAGGCCTTAAGTAACACTGCCCTAAAACTGGTACCGTGTGAGAGGGGTGCCGTCGACATGGATAAACAGAGGGCCCCTGATTGCAGGCTGTAGACCCAGATACGGTATCATTGCACGCACAAGTCAATAGTGACCGCTTAAACTCGTAAGGTGACAGCCCGAGCCCTGCTGATCGGTTTTCGAGAATGGAATCCAAACTAATACAACCTGCCCCGATCCCCACTGGATATCTGTAATGGCCAGCACCCGTCCAGAAGGAGCTCCTCTAGTGGGAACTGTGAACTCACCAACTCGCAAGAGGCCAAAGTATGCGAGCAGGAATGCGGCCTGAAACAAGACACATTCAAAGGGAGGGTGTACATACAGTCTATAACGCCGGAACAATTTGACGTAAAATATTCCACGTGATGGAATTCTGTCTTCTATGGCCCTCCTGTATCTTTTTTTATTAGAAAGTGATGGGTAGGGTCCTCCCAGCTATGATTTTTGTGCAAACGAGACATCGCTGCCACGTGCAATGCAAGTGTTGATGAGGCTAATCCTTTTATAGACAATGATGCGATAAAGGACAGGACATGGCACGTTGTGGCCAGCCATCAGGTGTCACAGCCTTCACCACCGCGGAAGTCTTGTATCTGCGGCCCGTTGGTAGGCGTCTTTTGTCCCTGGTGCTAGTGACAAAGAAAGCAGCCTGTGAGCCTCATGGGCTAGATGGAATCTGGTAACCCTGCTGCTTCTTGCTTTTCTTGTTGAGCCACCAGCCTGAACTCGGACAACTGTAAACGAGACAATGAGTCGCCAATAACATTTCGTTTGTCCCAGTGTGAGTTGCCTTGAAGGTGATATTGTACTTGAGACATGACAGCACGAAATATCTGACCACCGACATTATCTTAGGGCATCCTGATGTTTGTTTGTTGATAATGTACTTGAGCAACATATTATCTGTGAAGAATATAACTTGTTTCCCTGCTAGATCTCGACCCCACACTTCTACTGCTGTTACTATAGGGAACATCTCTTTCCATGCAATAGAGTATTCCCCGCCCGCAATTTTACAAAGCCATCTCCCGCAAAACTGTTTCCCTTGATAAAATCCCCCGTAACCGACTCCTCAACTAGCATCGGTGAACAATTCAATGTCCCAATTTGTACTCCAGTGCTGTTCGCTGATGATTCTAGTACCATTAAAATAATCCAGGAAACTTAGCCACAGGTCCAGCTTTGCACCTTCTGATAATACTATTTGCGTCTCGTTCCGTGTAGTCCCTTTTAATGTGTCCATTAGTCGTTTTAGGAAGACCCTTCCTGGTTTAACTGCCCGATAAAGGAAATTCATTGACCCAACAAGGAATTGTACTTCCTTGGCCTTCATGGAGGTGGACCCCAATGCCCTCCTAACTGCTTGCCTAATGTTCTTTATCTTCTCTGCCGGTACCTTAATTTGCATGCAAGTCACGTCAATTTGTCTCCACGTTCGCCGCCCCAGCACTTCCCACGACGCCGACTGACGGAAGATGGCTCGCTGACGCAGTGCCTGTGCAGCTCGGCGCCACCTCTCTGGTCACTACTCCAGCGCTTCCTCCGCTGCCGACAGATTCACGGACAAGGTGGCGATGGGTGGTGCATTCATGATCACTGCTCCGGTACTGTCCCCGCCGCTGAAGGATATTAGTGATATGCTTGACGCTGAAGCGACGGCTCCGGCATTTAGGAACCCTGTCCCGACACTTCCTCCATTGACGGCTGACTGGCCCGAAGGTACCAGGGCCGAGGGAAGGCCTACTGCACCAGCATTGATGATCCCTGTCCCGGTGCCTCCTCCGATATCGACTGACTCTCCCCCAACTTGGGCAGCGAGATCCAAGGCGATGTTTTGACTGTTGGCCCGCTGATCGTCTAGCCCGCTTGGCGATCGGGTGGACAGTTTTTCTTGGCCTACCTCACTTGCCCATTATTATGATGTGTGGCTCACAAACAGACTTTTTGCTCCACAAGTGTAGCTAACCATGGAGGAAGGACACAAACAGGAGTCCTTCCTCCATGAGTTAACTGAGAACTGCTGGAAATTTGCGTATATCCTGTGGCTTGTAGAGCATGGAATGTCTCCATCGACTGACTCAAGCGAAGCTAGACCGAAAATGAAACAGTTGCAGTCGAGCTAAAACAAGCGCGCGCTCTGCAGCCCCAATTCCAGTAATGTAATACCTTGTATATACTTCCAACCACACGGCCGTCGCCGCTCCCCGAATTATATCAGAGATTTACCTCAGTGACCGTGCTGTGACCTTCCACAAAGTTGTTTGCACTTGAGGGTGCAAACTGACTTTTAGAAAATTAACGTGACGCGACCTGCACGGCGCACAAAGTGTGAGTACACTGGTTCCTACCACTAAAAATAGCCAGAACGGCATTGAATGGCAGAGAACCCGTGACCTCCACGACAAGAATACGCTCCGAACTTGGCCTACTTGAAAACAATAAACGATTAAAAAGCTTCAGAAAATATTCAGTGAGTTCGCCCACAAATTCGATTCTTCCTAATACACAGGAAATTTCCAGTTTCTTGTTATCATTTCCAGATCTTAATGCACGTTTTTTCAATGGTCGAGTATAGTTTGATCCCCTATTGAGCTAGAGCAATGGCCGGTTCACGTCAAAACTCTGGCGCGTTGTAACAAGAAACATTTTACATTTTCACTGTGGCACTGACTTTGATATTTTGAACTTTGTATTTAAAACAATTTCTTTAACCGAAAGTGATTTGAGAAAAGTAAATTAATTAATCTTATCTCACTGGTTAATCTTAATCAGTGGGAGAACAGCAGGGGATATAAAAGAACTTTATCTCTGGAACTTTAGAAGAGTTTTATAGTAGGGGGTGCTTTACGGGACATTCCTGTCTCGCGCGATCGCCAGGCGACATTAATTTGTAGTATTTTTTTCGTTCAGTTTCTTCTTTAAAATCCAACTTGGAAAAAGGGCTTTGAAAAATATTTGCTAGTATATCCATTCATAGAAACTGAAAAATTACCTGACGTAAAAGAGAAATATCCTGCCAAAAGTTGACCCATCACTTCCGAAAATCTAAAATATATGAAAATCAGTGCAATACGACAGTGTCGTACGCAGATGAATATTTACAGTTTGAAATTTTACTGTAGTCTGTGGGTAAAAACCAAAAGAAAACGTATCAAAATATTTTGCATATTTTGATAATTTATAGGGTGATAAACATAAAGCAATATTCTACTTTTACAAAAGATTCGGATATCTTTTCTAACCTTTGCTGACAACAACTGCGTGGTGTCAACTCAATGGAATCTGGAACTCATCGACTGCAGGTAGGTAACTCTTTGCAAGGTTGTACAATCTCGTTTTCAAGAATGCACGGCAAGTGAAAAAAACGTACATGAACAAGGAGACCTAGGTACGATATCGGCGGACACGAAAGGTCGTTAAAATGTTTTGTTTTTACCCATTTCCCGGTAACTTTTCCAAAATATTACTTGAGGAAGACAAAGGTAAAATTCCAACATGAGCGTTTCCTGGGGTGGCTTCAGTAAGGAATTATTTTTCCAAAAATTATCAAACGTGATAGCACGGCCCAATGTAAAATCCCCATAGGCAGACCGCGCAAGGGTTCCGGAAGCTGGCTGCCGTGACCTCTTACTTTCTGGTTCAATTGGCAGCCAATCTTAAGTTACTGTGGTCAAAATTGATGTACCATGAGAAATCTTTCTTACCCATTTGAAGAAGATGCTTGAAAGATGTTTTTGTCCAATTACGTCGCTATATAATTAGGCCAAACTAACAATGCCTGGGCTGCAAGTATTTTTTGGTTCTGATAATTCTACCCAGAATCACAAATTTGAACTTCACAAACTCTTCATCAAACAACAGGATAATTTTACACACTTTCCTTTTGAAACATACAAAGGTTTTGTCCCATTTTATTCTAATGTTATTTCTGGCTTTTGATTACCGCTATGTCGAAAAGCAATTGAGGCCCGAACCAATATTTAATTTTAATCAATGCAGGTCAACGACTTTCTACACCTACACTGCGTTTACCAAAGTCAAACATATATACCAGCAGAATAGAAATGTGACCCTAACTTGAAAAGTAGTCATCAAACATACCAAATGGTCCCTGAATTTGCTCAAAATAATTGCGTTTTAGTGATGAAGTTGCTACTTTTGCCAGTTCATTGTATATTGAGTTTACAATAGCTGTCGAATATAAAATATTTAAAGCGATGCATCATCACACGCTAAAAACACACAATGTACGTGGCACAGGGTTCATACTTCAGGGTGTCCTCCAAAAAGAATATTAATGATAAACGGAACTCAAAACTGACGTTTATTTTCTCCCGAAATAACTGTTAGAAATTGTTGTTTGAGATATCGAATTTAACTTATGGTGCTGTTGAATTGTGCCAAACATTTCATCTGGAGCTCATGCTGCATTGCAAAAATATTTTTAATTACGTAACAGAACTCAGTTAAATGGAGGTTTGCTTAATTAATCTTGCAAGTGTTTGTAATTATCGAATATAGGTATGGATTTCTTCATAAATATTGCGTACATTACAATGTGGAGGGGTAAAATCTCAGAATCTCGATTTTTTCGCATGACATTTTGGTTATAGGAGTAGTAGGAATCTGAGAACTGTGTCTCATTAAAACTTGCGCAACCGCGTTGCTTTGCTTGAGAGAGTTGGTCCAAAACCCGGGATTCCGGGTGCACAGTCTGGAGTTTTGGAGAGGTGGTCGGTTTCGAGACTGGAGCCAAGGTTGGGCTCGAGGCGCGGCTAGGCCGGCGAACCAACTGGAAAGGAGTCTACTCCGCAGCTGAGTTGAAAGCTCAGAACCAGAGTTGAAAACAAATTTAAGTGTGTGTTCATTCAACCGATTGCTTCCTTTGTCAACCGAGGTCGGCCTATTTGTAGCGGGCGCGCCCCCATTGGGTTCTTTGTTCAGCAATCTGAAGAGGCGTGGAGAGTCACGTTTCCACACACGGGGCAGGCAGGCGATTTTTTTTTTTATTCCAATCACACAAGCAGAAAGAGAAAGAGGGAAAATATCAAAAATTAGCCACTTAGTACTTGAAATAAGTACAGTCATGTGACCCAAACATAAATATATTGGCAAAGAGTACGGCCCTAAGCTGACTACCATGAGGGACAGTGATGTCACAACTGGAAAACCTCAGGAGATTCATGGATGAACATGTGTCGTTATATGTGGTGCAGTGATAAGCAGATGACACAAGGACTGGGAAGCAAGTCTAGTGTTTGCCAGGGAATCTAAAATGCACAGCAGTAATACACATTCTTAACTGTGTCATCCAAATTCCAGCAAAACCTATATAAATTGACATTATTCCTGATGAACATCTATTGATAAGCCAATGCATTTTGAGTTGATACACTGTACTTTTCATCTACTTGCAGTAATTTATAAATAAAATCTGCGAGCACACTCGATCACATGCAACAAAATTTAAGGCCTAAACACAGTACAAATTGTCACTGACTCTACATAAATATACTGTGGCCTAACTATAAACCAAGGCAATTTAGTTAATGCTCGTATGAGGACATAAATCGTAGCATATGTGCACAATAACAATGAACCTCGATCAATCATCTTATGTAGGCGTATGTCATGTGTAAACACAGAACACGCCGTTCTGTGGGCGGCGACATGTTGGAATAAAACTTCGGCCTAATTTTGACCCTTACAAGGCTTTAAAAAGTACATTAACACCTTTACAAGCACTACACAGTGATATAGGAAAACTTTGTGAACTCTGGTTGTATCCATATCATGTAAAAATAAAGAAATTCTCATACCTGAAGAGGCGTGGAGAGTCGCGTTTCCACACACGAGGCAGGCAGGCGATGTTTTGCCTGCTGCCACATGGTGGCGCTGTGACTACTCCGCGGTGGGTCACGCAAGGGATGTCGCCTTACCGCCCCTACATATTGTCGGGATTTACTTTCGGCTCTATTCAATCTGCAGTGACTCCCAGTTGTGTGCGTTTGTGACTGCAGTGGTGTGATTGGAGAACCAAAGTACACAGCCTTTCCTACGGAGCGCTTAGTGATTCACTGTACTGTATATGTAACCACGGAGAAATAAAGTTATTCAAAATCCTTGTCTGTGTCTAGTGTGTCCAGTTCACAACTACAAGAAGACTCCAGCCACTCCACCGTGATGAATGGTTGGACCGAGTTTTACAGGGACGGGGATGCTGTTTTTATGGTGTTATATTATGGTGTACTATTTACGACAAATATTTCTCTCTCTCTCTCTCTCTCTCTCTCTCTCGCATCCCTCCAGGCGACGCGACGGCACGACGGCTCCTTTGCGTAGTGCTGTCGGGTCGAACCGTCGCCTTCTTGCCATTTTGTTTGTACACACACGACGCATTTACGTCGCGTCATGCCGTCGCCCGTCGCGTCGTGCTGTCTTAGGTCCTTTCCTTGTTGCATTTTTTCTGCCTAAACGTCGCCCCTTCCGTCACCCGTCGCGTCGTGCGTTGTGTCGTGCATCGCGTCACCTGAAGCACGACGCGGCGCACGACAAGACGCATGACGCGACGCGTCGTGTTCTGTCGCCCTTTACTTCATGGTGTTTATAGAGGGCGCCTTTACTGTTTTCTTCCATTTCCGTCCACCTTTCTTGCAAAGTACATGCAATTCGCTCTTTAGTGTTGATTTTTCATTGTTTTTATCTCATCGATTCATTAATTGGGATTAATTTCAGTCATATTTTATTGAAAAAATAATAAAAGAGCAAAAGAAAATCTGAATGAATAGGAACTGCTCTCTCAAAATAAGTGGAAACCGCAAGCTCAGAATTCGTCACTCCTTAATTTCTCAGCCAATGATTTCTTTTGTTTCTCTCACTTCCGTCCATCGCGCTTGCAAAATACATGTCCTGATCAGCAGGCGTTGATTTTTTTTTGGGGGGGTTGTTTCATCCGTTCATCAAATTGAATTAGTTTTTGTCATACTTTATCGAAAAAAAAAGAAAATGAGCAAAAAGAATATCCCCGTATGTAGGTTCTCTCACATAATAAGTGTAAGCCCAGAATTCGTCACTTTTTAATTTACCTGGTTGATCCTTGTTCGAATGTCCGTCCAATTTCTTTTTAAGACCGTTGAGGAAGTTCCCACTTGTGGTAGATTTGTAACCTCTGTGGTCCATGCCAGCAGTTTCCAAGTAGTTCCCCCACTCCTCTCGACAATTTGTCTACAATTGTACGACCGCAAGTTTGACCACTTGAAGGAAAGGAAATAATACATAGATCAAAAAACCGCCTTTTATTATTTCTCAAATTACTGTTTTTGCCTTTTTTTCTTTGGATGGCATGGTTTCCGTTTCGCCGCCCCAAAATCCAAGTTTATGCGCTTAAAATGAATGTTAAATGAGAATTTACCACCCGTTCCGACCACCCACCGCTACTTATAAGTAGGGTTGCACACCAAATATGCCATTCTATGTGGTTTGTAAGAGCTGTAGAGGCTGGGGGACAACCACTGAAGTATTAATATTCATTTAGGACAGACTCAGGGCTCTGCAACCCTGAAAAATGAAACGGACTCAACGGAATAGTCCGCTCCCGAGACCGTGTGATTAAAAATTCAGATTGCCTCGCAGGGTTAATTAATCACGCACGAACTAATTGAAATCAATTGATTAATCACGAGTAGTGGCAAAATTCCAAGACGTGTTTAGTAACATGGTGTCAACACATGAATATGGAGCTCTCATCAGTTTCGGTACAGAAATTCTGCACAAGTATTCAATGCACACTATGCAGCAGCAAGTGCTAAGGCAAGTTTGTTTTTCTGTGTTTCTGCTTTTATGTTATTTCATTAATTCTGAAATCTGGAAAGCCATTGGCAGTATTCTCCGTAGCTGGTATAAAATTATCATGATTACATGTGGGTTATCCTGGAACGGTTACGGCTTGAGCTCCATGAACACATGGATCTGATGAGGACATACATTTTCTTGCTACTTCGCTTCGCTCATCTGCATGAAAAACAGTTTCGTGTTATTGGACTGCCAAAAGAAAAAGTCAGGGAGACCAGGAAATACTGTAATGTCTTTATTGGAAACCATGGGCGTGAAGTCTGAACACGAGCACCGATTGTCTTAACTTGTACACTTTAACAACTCTTACAAATTGAACCACAAGACAAACAACATTAAGAAACAAAAATAACGCAAACTGCAACATGATCACCTGATCTATCTTTTAAGGTCATCTAACCTTAGATAACAGCTAGCCTACACTTAGGCCAATCAACCATTCAACACATGAACTTGGGGAAAATCCCAAATAAATTCTGTTCAGATAAATCTGTGTTCGTTTTTTTTAACATTCGTTATCCAATTGGTGATCGCTTAGAACAATGGATGTCTAAAAGATTACTTACTAAAACAGGCTGGTTGAATTATGAGTAAATTTGCTTAATTATAAGACGAATCTTGACAGATATCGTAGAATGTGATTTAGAAAATTACTTAATGGACAAAGTCACTTTTGAAACTTTCAAACGTTCTGAAAAAAAACATTCTGTTTTTCTGCATTTTGTAGGTTACCTGACCTCACATAACGATCTTCCTACATGCCAATCAAAACATTTAACAATTGCTGATATGAATCAGTTCCGAACAAATCTTGTTAAACGTGTGTGTTCACTAGCTAGATTTTTTTTTACGTACTAATCAGACCAACGGGGTAGACGGATCCCAGTTAGACTTGTTAATATTGCACAAAAAAAAACCCTGCTTTCAATAAGTCCTGACGGATGTGACGAGAAACTTGAAGAGCAGTAGAGCTGCGTGTATTCGAGTGTGCTCAGGCAGAAAAAAGACCATCATCTAAATACAGAGCAATTAGAATGCCGCATGCTCTCCAGTGTTTCACCAACGGCTTTAGCAGCTTGTTAAAAATATAGGGAGCAGTACTCAATCCTAACGGCAATACGGTAAACTCAAAATACCTTCCAACTCCGTTAATGGTCCAAGCAAACCCCAAATAACACTGTGCAGATTCAGAAATGTCAACGTGAATGTCAACGTGATGCTACCCAGACTTGACGTCAAAAGGATATCATTAGAGCTTTCGAACACAGGTTCTGAAGAGCGCATTTCCTATCATCCGGTTTGAAGTTCACTTTGCTAACGAATTTATTTAGGACACTTAGATCAAGAATTAACAGTTTCTTTGAAGAGTTGTGAGAAACAAAAAGTGGGCTGACTTGAAAGGAAGGAGTAGATTTTTCTACAATACGATTTGATTTAAGTAGATCTAATCACGGACCATTTACCCAGGGATGTGCAACTTAAGCTTAGAGCTGGCTCAGTGCGTGTTATGGCCGGCACAATATCAAAGCAGAAATTAAGTTGGATTATGTAACACTTTCTCTAATAATAAAACATATATTCCTGTCTACCACTTTGCTTTCTTGTAATATTTTAAGTCAGGGTACACCCTTTCTAAAAATATGTTGTTCAAGAGATATCATCCTATACCTTCTGAGAAAAGTGTACCACAAAATTGGGGAATTTCGCCTCATTAAAACTTTGTTTCTCTTTGAAATCGAGAAATGAAGAAGATTAATTCGTCAAAACGAATAGATTTCGTCACCGCGTCGTCTCGGCATAACCACGGCTGCACTGTACATGCTGCATGCTGCAACGCGTGTCATGTGGTCGCGAATTTTTTTGGACAAAGTCGTGAGAGCCTCCGGAGGTAATAACAATCCGTACACGCATGGAACCAAGGTCGCACGTACATGTGTTTGCACAGGGGCCGCTCGCGGTTGCACATCCCTGGGTAAATGGCCCGTGATCTAATACACTTCGAGTTGAGAATGTAGCCTCTCGTAAAGCCGACTGATTGTTTCTAAAAACACTGGAGGAGGATCAAGTTACAAAAGGAATTCTGTATCCATTTTCGACATTAGATATAAATCATACCAGGCGCATTTTACCTATCGCCAAAACTCTGCATGCGTCTTTAGCCTCCCTTTTACTGGGATATCATCTGAAATCAAAGGTTTATATCCGAAGACTTTCCGGAACAATTTAGCTGAATTGCATCGTCAAACTGTCATACAAAACTTGTGAGGCGTCGGAGATGCCAGAGGGGCCGGGCTTGTCGCAGTCAACAGTGGCGGGATCGCAAACTGGGTGAGGCAGGGAGGGCTCACTGGGAGGCTGGGACGGTCCATACTGGAGATGGGTACCTGGGACCCCCAAATGCAAAGACTGAGCTGGGTCTGGTAGGAGCACGGTATCGGGCAAAGCAGCTGTGGCTTTGCATGAATGGACAGGAATTTGCCCAGTGACCGACAGAACCGCTTGCTTGTTGGAGAGAAAATTCAAGAAGCAGCAACAAGCGAAAATATTATATTTACTTATCTATCTTGAGTGCGGAAGGGATCGAAACCAATACATGATTAACGGTACAAGAATAGTGCACTGCGAGTCGAATGAGATTACGAGGGGTACAAACGCGTTAAATACATTGTACGCCTTAATAATCCACAAAGGGGAACCACAAAAGGCGTAGCGTAAATTTCTACCATCTAATTAGAATGCAAGTATTCGAACATTGCCATGTATGGCAGCCTAAACAAAGAAAACTAAATGTACGTACGACGACTACAACTTCGTCTCCGTCTTAGGTTTGTCTCTGAAACCAGTCCCTGATTGTAGGCCTGAAGTATTTTAATTAATTTGAAGTACCGTAATGCTTAGCTCTTTTGCTTCTAACTTGATTTTTGTTGCACTATCAGACTTACTTTCACGTTTAACAACTTCAAAGTCAGGTTAGAAAAGAGGAAGCCTGCAACGGAGCTGAAGTTGAGTATTGGAAATTGCATAGTCCGCCAAAAAGCTAGAGGCCTGGCCACTGATTCCATTATTAACATTTGTAGGAAAATTTTAATAAATCTTCGTTGTTGAGGCTCTAATACAGATTGCAGATTCCTCAATTTTAAAACAAAAAGCTGCTGATTTGTCTGGAACTGTTTGAATATAATAGTTCTTGCCTTCAAACGTGGGAAAAATTCTCCTTTAATGGCACTACCAAAGAGCTTGCAAAAGGATTTTTGAAAATGTGTATGTTTAAAAAGCTGTCAATCCCTAAAATAGACTCTTGAGAGGACTTAGCAAATCTAATTTCAGATAGGGTCTCTATAACCAAAATGTCACGTGAAAAAATTTGAAACTGTGAACTGTTTTGAACCTCAGCTTTTCCACACTGTAATACATGCAATATTTATCAAGAAAGTCTCTGACGTTAGGATTTATACTCGTTGATTACAAACACTTACAAGATTAAGTAAATCAACCTCCATCAAACAGAGTTCTGTTACGTAACTGAAAATATCTTTGCAATGCAGCATGAGCTCCGAATGAAATGTTTAGCTCAATTCAAAAGCACCATAAGTTAAATTTGAAAAGCACCATAAGTTAAATTTGATATTTCAAACAACAATTTCTAACAATTATTTCGGGACGAAATAAACGTTAGTTTTGAGTTCCGTTTATCTTTTGGGGGGACACCCGGTAGTATGAACCCTGTGCTACGTAATTTGCTTGTGTATAGCATGTAATGATGCATCGTCAATATTTTACAATCGACAACTATTTTCAACTAAAAATGCAATGAACTGGCAAAAGTGCGCACCTTCATCACTAAAAGGCAATTAGTTTGAGTAAATTCAGGGACTAGTTAGTATGTTTGGTGATTTTTTTTAAGTGGGGGTAACATGTTTATTCTGCTGGTATATACGTTTGACTTTGGTAGACGCAGTGTCGGTGTAGAGAGTCGTTGACTTGCATTGCTTAAAAATTAAATATTGGTTAAGGCCTCGATTGCTTTTCGACATAGCGGTAATCGAAAGCCGGAAATATAATGAAAATAAAGTAAGACAAAACCTTGAACTTTTTTAAAGGAACTGTCAAAAATTATCTTGTTGTTTGATATAAAATTCGTGAAGTTCAAGTTTGTGACTCTGGGTAAACCTATCAGATCCAAATATACTTAAAGCCCAGACATTAGCCTATTAGTTTTGCCTAATTATATAGCGATGCGGTTGGACAAAGACATCATTCGAGTATCTTGTTGAAATGGATAAGAAGGGTTTCTCCTGGTACATCAATTTCCACCACAGTAACTTTGGATTGGGTCCGAAATGNTTCTTTGTGCCATTGCAGGTGAGTTGATAATTCACGTAGCCTCTATGGGTGTTCTCTCGTGGTTAATACGCATCAATTAATTGTATCTTACGGTCCTGTGTAATAGTCTTCTGAATATTGGCCTTGCTCATCACAACTGCCTAATTGGCCCCTGAGCGAACGAGCGACAGCGATGTCGTAAACCTTTCTGACTATGTTAGCCTGCACTCGCCACATGGACCGCATCATTGAGTCTTAGACTCAAATGCCACAGCGAACTGGTCACGTGATGAGAGCTTCATCCCCTGAGAGACAATCCAGCTCAGTTTGGTAAAACGGGGAAGCGATTAATGCAATTTCTTCTTTTCTCATGGATGTGCACATATGTACGTACAACCAAGGCGGCAGACTATACTAGTGACATACCAAGGCAAGCCTGAAATAGTGTTACCCATGACAGATACATTTATCACCCCTGCGCCCTTAAGTTATTAAAGTAACCGCGGGTTTTATATATTGTAGCGGCCATTACAAGTTTTATAATTTTTTAATGTCATTTATGTTTTTGACTGAAGACCCTGTTTTGTTTTTTTGTATTTATTTATTTATTTATTTTTTTTATCGCGTCCTCCTCGTGTTATGACATTCATGCCATGGCGGGGCATGTTAAATGTCATCCCGCGATCGCACGTGACAAGAATTTCCCGTTATAGCGCTCCCTGCTATAAAACTCTTCTAAAGGTCCAAAGATAAAGGTATTTTCACATTCTTGGCTGTTCTCCGACTGATTAAGATTAATTAGTGAGATTAAATAATTAATTTTTCCCAAATCATTTTCAGTTAAAGCAGTTCTTTCAATGCAATGTTCAACATATCAATTTAAGTCAAAGCCACAGTTAAAAATGTCGTTTTTTTCTTACAACGCTCCAGACGTATGACGTGACCGACTATTGCTCTTGTTTCAGAACCAAGAAGGGATCAAGCTTTACTTGACCACTGAAAATACTTGCACTAGGACCTGGAAATGATAACAAGAAAATGCAAATTTTTGCTATGCATTATGAAGAATCTAATTCTGTGGACGAACTCACCGAATATTTTGTGAAGTTTGTTTTTAAACCGTTTATTGTTTTCGGGTTGTGGAAGATGTGAACGTATTCTTGTCGCGGAAGTCACGGGCTCTCTGCCATTCAATGCCGTTCTGGATATTTTTAGTTTTTTTAGGAACCAGTGAACATATACTTTGTGCGCAGTGCAGGTGGCGTCCCATTATTTTTCAAAAAAACAGTTTAAGGGTTACCAATTAAAACCTGAAATAATTTGTAAAAACTGGGGTTGTGAAATGTTTTTGTTGTAATGTAGGTTTTGTGCGTTTATAATCAAACAAATAAAACATGATGGCCCAACAGAGCAATTTGTTTGTGACTTGTCACTTCGTTTCTTTTATTCTTAATTTTTATTTTCTTTTTTCTTTTTTGTTTCTTTTGTTTTAATAGTGCAACAAATCCATGGCCACCCGGATGTAAATACTAAAGAGGGAGGGAGAGTGTAAGTAAAGTTGTGTCGTATAGTTTGATTAGAATAAATATTCCAAAGGCATTCGTATCGTCATTGCATATGTTATTAAGGAACAAAATTTTGCTTGGCAGGACTTAACCAACTATGTTCTTCTAGACTGTTTAATAGGGGCTTTTGAATCTGTAGATAACCCTAACAGATAGCCAGGGTAATTGTAAGCCTTATTATTATCCTGAAGGTATGAGATTCATAGAACGTTGTAGGTCCTACATACGGTTTTGTACAATTCAAAAATAAATCCTGCAAACTATTCGAATAGTTCTGACTTGCCATTTTGTGTGCTTTTTCGTATCCATGTTCACGATCCAATGTTAATTGAATTGTTTCCGACTTCAACACAGAACATGTTAACGTGATATTTGACCATCCGCCTGACGAAAATGGCCGTATTGCCGTTAGTGATCGGCAAAATAATATGAAAACGTTAGAAATGTGTTCACTTGTTAATATTTTGTCAACAACTACAAAACCAAAACTACTACATAAATATGGAATTGAACTGAACCGGACATTTTGGAATTTGGAAAGCGAATTCCTTCAATATTTTGGGTAATTTATTTTCATATGGGAGGTGTTACATAAACTTTCCGGCCTTTTCATAAAGTTTACATTCACTGCTGATTTTTTGACTGCGTTAGATTATAACTCATTCAAAAATTGTTTCCAACAGAACGATTCTCTCACCCAAAATTTCCCTGTAATATATTTGCCTTTAGAATTGTGAGCTACACCAAAAACAAAACAGTCGTGTCGACATTTTGTCAGTCGTATAATCCACCCTTCAATTGCACTGGTTTAAAATGTTGCCATTCATTTCTGTGCGAAATCAAATGCACCTCTGCAATCTTGCATTCATCTTAATTGCAATTCATCTCTTTCGCCAAATGTGCAGGCGATTTGCGTGAAGTGTTATTTAGGGTATGCCTGGTCAAAACTTTTAATTCTTTTGTGTACTAATAGAGAAAGTGTTTAGTTGAATAATTAACGTTTGAATATTCATGACTGAAATAGACCACGCATACCGACTATTGTACGAATCCTATACAAACACCGACGCTACCGGTACCAGTAACGTACCTTTTCTTCTCGTGCTACCGTAGGCTACGTTTTCGCCACAATCACATGAAAGTTCACACATGTCCTTCCTGCAATGGCGGAACGGGAAGACACAGAATAATCATAGACTTTAATTGGCGAACAGTTTGAAAACGAACACACTGTAATCCTCACGAGTAACATTTAATTCATTATCAAAGTAGTGTCATGATTTCTGTAAACCTGTAGCTCGCAAGCCTNAAAGAAACCTGCAGAGAGGAGACAATGAGAAGCAGTTACAATTTTAGAGGTGGTAGGAAAACCCCGGAGAGATATTTCTGGGTAAAACCCACGAAATCAGGTAGGGACTGAAAACCCAGTTCACAGAACCCGGACTGAAGAGGTGAAAGGTGAGGAAAGAACCACTACGCCAACCTAACTCCCTAATCAAGATAAAAGTCTGACATCACCTCACCTCGACTGCAATGTAGCGTATAAGACACTGACTTGTCGTTGATCTGGCTGAAACTGGTTGGTATTTTGTCGACCGTATAATGCATTTATTCAGCAGTGTATGAAATTGGGAAACACAACCTTTAATTTATAACAGGTGATATAATGGATATCTTGGACCCATTTTCTGCAGGGCTCGCGGCTATCCGCACTTCTGTGGCGCGTCTCTTCAAGAAAAATATCGGGAGATTTGCCATGCATTCCGTGGAGTCTCCAACCAAGGTAGTCAAAAATCGATATCTCATCCGTGGTGTAGCCCAGAGAGAGTACAATACACCCAGCAAGATATGGGACGGAGGGGTACCCTACACATGCCTAATCCCTATACACATTCCCCAAGACGTCTGTAAAGAATTCCTGAGATTCTGATCAAACAGTGACCGCCACAAAGGGGGGGGGGGGCTCTCTGTCCCATATATTGCTTCATTTGTGTATATAGTATCAGAAACCTCCTTTCGAATCCAAATAAAAACAGCTAATTTCAGACTAATCCAATTTAAGCATCGAGACTGCCCTTTCCACATTCTCTCTAGGGCTTTTCAAAAAAAGAACGTGTAAACAAAGCGCTGCTTGTCGTAATGCTGTCACAAAAAAAGCATTCGCTTCAAAACCTACAGAAACTGAAAACTGAAATCAAGCAAATTAGCAGTTTTCGTCTTATTTCCCTCTTTTCTGTTTTACTTAACATTTCGTGCCTTTTGTTCCAATGTGGGGGTCCCACCTCGCTCCCCTCGATGCATGTCTCCGTCGACAGGCTGTACGTGTCATACTGGAGAAGGCTGCAGAGAACGTTCTTGTCAATTAAAGGGTCCTCTCATTTCTCCTCACTCTGTTGTTTTGTAAAAAATGATAGAGTTGTTTCTAGTTAACTTTTTTTTCGTTGTCACATGCTTTGCAGAGTTTCTGGATTCAAAGGACGCCAACACATTCTTGTTTGGACGTGGTATCGGGAAGCGAAACCTTAACGAGGAATGCTGCGGTGAGGGATGCTCCGACGAGGAAATTTATGAACTCTGCTAAAGGAGAAACTACCGTGAACCTAGCTGACTTCTTGTTATCGGCATATTCAGTCTTAAAACTACTGTGATATGATTGGTGTTGGTTTTCTTCAATAAATAATAAATAAAAAAACTCATTTCCTTCCTTTCTGACATGACGTGAACATTCAGCACACAGCTGCTATTTCTAATCCGTATATTACCTCCCATTTTGCCCTAAAGTGTTGGATGTTTCAAAACAAATCGTTGGACCTCGACATGCATAGCAAAAAATATGCCCAGTTTTGATCCAATTGAAGAGATTCAACCTTTTCTCCTAGCAGACGATTAAATGCTCAGCACACTGATCATCCCTTCAGGTTCCTCAAGGTTCTGATTAAATCTTTTATTTTGATGGAAAGTCTTTTGATCAAGCAATTCCAATAATAATAAACAATCGTAATAAAGAATGACTCCTGCCTGTTATGTGCTTTGGGTCATAATGACGAATGCGATAAATCACCAAACCATAGCAAAAACAATTTCCGTGCCAATCCATGCTTATGCATTATTGGCGATTCTTCTTTCGGGGGATATACCTTGCTTTAAATTAGCAAGACTAACGACGAAGGGCTTATGTTAAGATTATTTCGCCCTTCCGGCTGTTCTTCCTTTTTTGTTTTATCTTTCCAATTAGCACAACTGTGATTTGAGTCTGCATGAAAGATTAAAATTTACTTGCAAAGCATTCCAATTTGTAAACTGTGTGATGATTTTTACATGTAGTTTCTGGACGATGCAGAACGTCAAATTGATATGTAAGATTGACTATCCGGGACATCATGTTAATTTCTGCACTACAGACTAAAGAACATTAACCAAATTTGTCAAAGCGTAAGGAGAACAAAGGAAAAAGTCACCTACAATTGTAATGGATCCAGTTTACTACAAGTAAGCCTACACAAACCTATTGTTTGACGTTGCAGCTCGCTTCCCTCGATCTCTACTTTTTG
>NW_019091605.1:278757-292256 GCF_001949145.1 Acanthaster planci | reverse complement strand
TGCCGTGAAATCGCGGCACTGCTGCAACAATTGGAAATTCCACTCAAACGTAGTGGGCACCATACGGGTGTATTGCATCGCACAACTCGACCCATTGGGCCGTAGTGGGAGCTGTTTGGGGCCACCACGGTGACGAGCAACTGCTGGACGGGGCTAGCAGTATGTACCGACCACACTGCCACTCAAACTAGAATGCGCCTTTAATGTCACGTGACTCGTCTCCTAATGACGTTGTTATCGCATAAGGTCAACATTCCTTTGAAGCACTCTATTTTCAAGATATCTGCAAGATTTCAACCCAATAGGACATCTGCTTCATGAGATATTGGGCATTAAAGAGTGCGCCTTTAATGTCGCGTCACTAGTCTCTTGATGACGTCATCATCAGATAAGGTCAATATTCCTCTAGAGCACTCCCTTTTCGAGATATTGGCAAGATTTGAACCCGATCAGACAAGTACTTCAGAAGAATACCGTCTTCTGCCATTTGACAGTGACCGTAGGCTAATGTGTCGATGCCATTTGGCAAAATGTAGCGTAGGCCTATTGTGTCTAAAGGCGAAAGGATCAGTTTGTTTTGAACGATGGTATAAGCGATGGTGTGTGTTCTGTAAAAACGTCTACAACACTTTTTTGTAAGCCTCGTGTCATAGTTGCTTCTTAGTCACGACTCTGGTTACCCCTTTGGCCTTCTTGAGCTTTGTGTCGTCTTCGAGTATGATCAAATACATTTTAGGGCGCAGGCAGACGACTTCCGAAATGAATTTGTCACCAAATTCGTCTTTCATCTTCCCGATGACTTTTTTGTTGAGAAGTCATAGAGTGGATGATCCGTTGGTTGGTTTGAAAAGTCTCAGAAGTCACGTTTTTTGCGTAGGTATCGATTGACATCATCAGTTTGAATCTGAACTAGTAAACTATCGGTGTCTGCATACAAGAGACAAACCTCATCTCCAAAGTCTGCTCTTCATGTATTGTAATAGAAATAGTACATTAACGTTTTAGACTGATCGAGCACGCTCACGCCGCAGTAGATTGGTTTGTCGAAAAAGGTTTTTACACGATACGTTTCGACGAATGATAGGTCACACCCTGGGAACGAGGTGGTCGATTTGTAATCGCATAATAAAACCAAGCGTTTGTTTTGCTGTGCATCTTGTTTGTCTCCCAGTAGATAACCGTTGATTCGATCTATCACATTTTCCATCGTTTTACCAAACACCTAGTTATTCATCAGTTTAAAAATTCTCTTTTCAAACTCTGAAGTGCCACGTTTGCGCAACTCGGTGTTTTTGTCGATGTAGCTTTGCATCCAAGGTGCTTGCTCGAAAGATATCATGCGGTGAACCCTTTTAAACTGTAAAACAAGATATTTTTGCAACGTACAATAGTAAACGACGTATTTGCGTTTGGTCAAAAGCGTTGCCATGAGTTTGTCTGCGGAAGAGTTTTCTCTGTTGTGTTAATCAAGCCCTTTTGATAACCCGACATCCTTTCGTTTAGAATCAAAATGTTTTTGGGTGCCAGAGGGAAATCGTTGTGGAGATCGTGTAAGTACCGAGGCTAATCGAGCGTTACTTCGAACATATAGCCGGTAGTAGAACGAGGCGAAAGTAAAGTCTGTATGACGTCGGTTCCAACTCTTGATATTCCACCTTTATCCCGTTCATAAAAACAGATATTCGTCGCTGCCCGTTAGAAGCTCGAGTTGAACGGTAGCGGGTTGAACGGTAGAGTGTTCTAACAGCGCGTTTTGGGCTCGGTTATATTCTTCTTCTGTTTGGGTTTTCTGTTTGAGCGCATGTAAAACGCATCTCGAGGCAGCCAACTAGTAGATACCCTTGTCGAATAGAAAATCAACACGATGTTTAAACCTTTCACAGAGTAATTTAAAATCGTATCTGGAGCAATTTTAACCGTAAACTATCTTGAACCGGCTCCCGTTGAATGCACGAGCACCTTGCATGATTAGATGCGCGTCATATTTTCCAAGTTGTGCAACCGGATGGAAGTATACTTAGGCATGACTCGGAGTTTGAGATTACAGTTGGCATGGGCTGGGCCGCGATATTTGCCTGTGACGTGACAATGTTCTCTGACTTTTCTAAACTTGTTGATGGGTTTGGTACAGCTCATGCAGATGTAGGCGGTGTAGCCGCGGTCGTCTTTAAAACTAAATTCTATCTTTTGGGATCTAGTTTTTGGTCTTTGTGGGGTAGGGCATCGACACTGTGATTGTTTTGTTGGGTATCTACGCTTCTCGCAGATCCTGCATCTGTTGCGCGAATCGTGCTGGCTTAGTAGCTCAGACGTCCAAACGAGTGGTTTTGGTTTGGCTAACGTATCGTTAATCGTTTCTTTTTCTCGCGAGAGACTCTATAAAATGAGTTGCGGCGTCTTGTCCTCGAAAGGTTTCCCGACTCGTTCAGACACCGTCTCAACGCACGAGTGCGTAAGAATAACCCCATGTTTGGTGATGTTGGGTTCCGATTGTATTGGCCCCTTCAGGCAGAAGAGGCTCTAAAACTGACTCGAAGTCCGCATAGATGACGAATGGGGCATCTTGTTTGTTTTTGTGGTTCTCTAATTTGAGAATTTTTTACCTTTTTCGGGGAGTACGACTTTGTAAGGAGCGAAACCTATTCCTTGGCAGTCTTTTTTGTGGTCGTCTAGTCTCTGCCGCCCCCCCCCCAAAAAAAGAAATGTTTTCGGTGATCGTGTTTGTTGTTATCACCCATAAATCTAGAGATAATTTTGATCTAACAATAGGGGGCTTTCTAGCCGTTCCAAAAATAAAGCATGTCTGACAAAAGTGACACGCAAAACATTCTTGACCCTGGGTGCAACTTTAAGAGAAATAATTTTTAGGTTGAGGTCCTGGTTTTGATTCTTGTCTTCGCCTTCGTCTTCTTTGTGGCATCACAAATTTTTGGTTTTAATTTGAGAATATTTCTCAATTTAGTAGAACTTTTAAATCTGATGATAATTTTTCAATTTTTAACCACCGAAGGGGGCTTGTGTAGGCATCCAAGGAAACAGGTGGTCCAGAACCGGCCTACCACCTACTTAAGTACTGCTTCCGACAAAAGTGACAAGTTCAGCAACCTAAAAACAAAGAATGCACGCACTACTAACTATACCATTAATAGAAACACCATTTCCAAATATGGTAGTACACTCATGAATATTCAATACGTCTAAAATAAAAATGACGAGTGGACGTCTTCAGATGATACTGCAGAGCCCACAAAAATTTTCTCGCGCAGAATAACACACGTATAGCATAATTATACAATTCAAAAGTGGGTACTTATACACCTTCTCTAATTGGCAAACCTAACTGAACATTTTGGCTGTGATATCACCGATATTTAAGGATAGCTCCAGTGCATGAATACGGTACTCAGAAATAGTGAGCTCTGCACGGGACAAAATAGTGTAAAATGTTCAGAGATATTCTACCTTCAGTGTTGATAATGCTGTCATCGATTGAGCAGATGTTGTCCCCTTCTCTGCTGTAAAGATAATGAAGTCCAAGTTACAGAAGGCCAGATTTTGAAGAAGTAAATTGCCCTCATGTGGACCAGCAAAGCGTTTGTATTACAGTTGCGCGTTCCTTGTGTTCAAGCTCGACTGTGTTCAATGCAGTACTTATATTAGTTATTTCATTTTCTTTTCCTTCCAAATGCGTCTCAACAAAACATACTTAGCTCAACCCCAAGTGGGGCACCCGACGACCCTAAAACGATGTTTGGCGTATTACGGATTGTCCACTAGAAAGAACAACACTGTTAAAAATGTGTGTTTTAAATAAAAGTAGATTCTGTTGTCAATAGGCATTACAGAACTATTTTTTTGGATAGCATACTCTACTGTGAGGTTTTCTCTGTTTACTAACAGGAGATTCTTATGAAGTCTATTTAAGACATGGTAAGAAAAAAATTAATTACTGTTTCGATCGTACGTACAGATTACCAAGCAGTATTTATGGATTATTAATCCACATATTGCATTGCATGACTAAACTTCAGTTCATTGGGCCCGAGCAGGACCAAGAGAGGGTGCGATTTCCTAGCAACAGAGGCCCTGGGTAGGAACTCCACTTTGCTGATTCTCCAATGACAATGAGATACATACGTTGTGTACGCGTCCGGCCCTACCAAAAAAACTCCCCAACAGCATGGCTCTTCGCGATGAGGGGGTGCTTCTGCTCAAGACGGAATTTTGAATGCGATCAGTGCCAATATAGGATCATTATTCGCAAAACCGTGCGTATAAAGTAATAATCCGTATGTAATAAAAGTAGTAATCTGTACTTACGAAATGGTAATCCGTGCCAGTACGTAGGAATTAATTTTTTTATAGAATCACCTGTTTTTAACCAGAGAAAATTGACAGTAGAGTGTGCTGTCCAAAAACATCAACTTCTTTAATGCCAATTTACAATAGAATCTACTGTTATCTAACATAATTTTTTAACTGTGAAGTCATCCATTGTTGATATTGCTCTTTTTATACTGGAGCAGACGAACTTGGGGTGCGTTCGAGCGAGCTACTCCTGTTAATACGAGTATACTCCTGAGCGCTCAAACGGCTTGAATACAGCCTGCGGGGCATCGAAAGTATACTCTCACTAGAAAGGTGTATACTCCTGTACGCAGCAGGAACCCGTGAACGCATGCAGAATGCCACGGCATGTGATTTCGGCGAGCGGTGCGTGCGCGGTGAGACAAAACACGAGAGGGCGCAACAATCATAACATCACCAAACTACCGCGTTATTTCGCAAACGTAGTGCGTTATTTTGCAGCATATTATTGCGCTATTTCGCTTTTTAAAATATATTTTTGCTGAGTTAAAATTGGCATTGACTGGCCTCCGTACCCCTAGCCTTGGTAGAGGCTTTCGTCATTCGTCGCAGAGCGCACCTTGCGCTCGAAATCAAGGCGAAGAGCGACCTCATGCGGTCTACGAAATATGCAAATCAGCTGAACCAGGGCGAACGCCTTGGTGCAACCGGACCGTCCGCGGAAGTTGTATTGGGCGGTGCTCATTATGCTAATGAAAAGACCCGGTGTTTTAAATATGCTTTTGGATTGGATCACATTAGTAAGTGTATAATTCAAGTTGGTCGTAGGATGCAAGGTTAACTGAGCGCACGTGTGGCAATACATGTACATGACAAGTCAAAAGTATAAATTTTGCCAGCTGATCAGAGTAATCGGAGATCGAATGCGTATTGATTTTTTCCAACGATTTAAATTAGTGGACAACGCTATCTGGCTTCATCAGTTACAATACAGACTTGGTCGGCAACCTTCAGTTTTGCTTTGACAAATTAAAAGACAATTGTCACAACTTGACTAACGCTATGGGCTTTACATCTGGTCTGACTGGAGCTCCGAGCAGAAAGGTTCAGCCTGAAAAATAACAGACTTCCTTGTTGTCTGTTGGCAAATTCACGAAAAGTCGTAACCCCGCAGAAAGTAAGGCTTACTGCTGCACGAAAATCACCCAACATTAATTTATTTTCAGCGGAATTCAAGAAACAAGACAACTCGTCGTGCTGCAGTGGTCTTGGAAGGTCCGCCATTTTACATTATTATCTTGCATACTAGTTCACTTTGATGCATTATGCATGAGCCCTTTATGTGTACTTAGCTGAGATCGGTCACTGTGCACTCATCACACGCCTGCACCTATTCATATTCGCATACGAGGTCGTGCACTAGAATTCTAGCGAAAAGTAAAGAAAAATATAAGCTTCAGCGAACGGTTGCAACAAGGCGTTCGTCGTGGTTCCGCTGATTTGCATATTTCTTAGACCGCGTGAGGTCGCTCTTAACTTTGATTTTTAGCGGCTGGTGCTCGCTGAACTGAGCTGTGACGAATGATGAACGCCTTGACCAAGGCTAACGTACCTCCCTGCGCCACCCGCGCCAGAACTGAGAGTAATTACTACTCTTGCAAGAAGTGTGCAAAATATGGATTGCTACCATGTCCGATTTCGTGAAGAAACATAGCTTGGTTAATTTTACATATCGTATCCCCATCCCCAATTTGAAAACTTGATGAATGGCTAAAATAATCTAACTGTATTTATGTGGACTGAATTCATCAACCCAGCACGAAAATGACAACTTCTATGTGGCAAAACGAGGGGGAACAAAATAACCGAGGGGGCAGAATAAGTTTGAGGGGGACTGATTTACCGGACCAAGGTGACACTTTTATGTGGTAATTCTGTCCCAGCGGACAATTTTACTGGGGGACAGATTTCCCGTCTACACCGGCATACGGCGCCAGCACGAGCCCACAAGTGCTCGTGGAGCAGATGTAGTTGAAACCCAGCTGGTATAGGTCGAGAGACTCGTTTTTCAAGAAGTCGCTGACGCAGGAAGTTTTTTCCATGGTAACTAAAGCGGGTTTATGTGAAATGTTGTAAGACGATATTCACGTTTAATAGTGCAAAGTTCCTCGTAACCGACCTACCGCTCAAGAAACCGGGGGAATTGTGTCAATAAGACCACACTGTCCGCTTGAAGAAGAATCTGTCCTCAGTTTGCATAGGGACATGTAGTGTTGCGCACCCACAAACCTCTAAAATTCTAACGCCCCCATATTTTACTCATTCTTATGGTGAAGTGCGTAGGTAACCATGTGAACACACAGCTAACTTAGCTAGGACCGCGTGTGATGCAAACCTGCCCGGTAGAGCGAGTTGTACCATCATAGTGGCCTGTCACCGCTAGCCGAGCGAGACACCCCAGTGTCCCTCGCCGCTCTGGTCAAGCTTATTAGCTGTTCGTTCTGCAATGTCCAGGAGCTATATGTTTTAAAAATTATCACACATTTTACAAATTGACTGCTTTGCAAGTAAACTTTAATCTTTCATGCTGACTCAAGTCACGGTTGTGCTGATGGAAAAGATAAAATAGCAAACAGGAAGAACAGCTGTGAGGGCGAGATAATCATAAAGTAGGCCCTTTGTAGTTAGTTTTGCTAATTTAAATTAAGGCATAACTCCTAAAGGAGAATTGCCAATAATGCATAAGCATGGATTGCCATGGAAACCTTTTTTGCTATAGTTTGGTGGTTTATCGCATTCGTCAGATTACCCAAAAGCATATTACAGGCAAGAGTCATTCTCGTTTTATTTTTTAATTGCTTGATCAGAAGACTTTTCATCAAAATAAAGAACAGTCTCGCGTACAAGTACATAGTTGCCTGAATGGGAAAGATGTTTTAGTTTGAAAGATAAGCTGTTACGTCGTTTAATACTTCGTTTCAACCTTGAGGAACCTGAAGGGGTGATCAGTGCGATGACCATCCATTAATTGTCCGCTAGGAGAGAAGTTGGATCCATTCGGTTGGATCAAAACTTGCCTTTTTTTTGCTGTGCATGTCAAGGTCCAAAGGTGTGTTTTGAGACAGCTGACACTTTGGGGCTGAATCGACTCCCCCCAAAATGGGAGGTAGAGAGAGAAATAGGAGCTACGTACTGAATGTTCAACGACATGTCAAAAGGGAAGCAAATGCCATTTTATATTCATTATTCAATGAAGAAAACCGACACTAATCATATTTCAGTATGAGAGAGCAAACATTATTTGTTTTAAAGCTGAATACGCCCATGGCAAGAAGTCAGCTGGGTTCACTTTGGTTTCTCCTTTAGCAGAGTTCATAAATTTCCTCGTCGGAGCATCCCTCACCGCAGCATTCCTCGTTAAGGTTTCGCTTCCCGATACCACGTCCAAACAAGAATGTGTTGGCGTCCTTTGAATCCAGAAACTCTGCAGCATGAGTGACAGGGGAAAAAGTTGAATGTTGATTTTGTTCAAGTTAACTACAAATAACTCTATACGTCTTGTATTTCTTTATTAGCCCAACTTAAAAAAAAATTCTTCAAACAGCAGATTGAGGAGAAATGAGAGGGCCCTTAAATTAGCAAAAACGTTGTTCTGCAGCCTTCTTCTGCATGATGTGAACAGTCTGTCGACAGAGACATGGTGGGACTCCTAACTCCGATAAATTGGAACAATAGGCGTGAAATCAGAAAAGATCGAAATGGCATGAAAATCACCATTCTGCATTTCAGTTTTCAGTTTCTGCAAGCTTTGAAGAGGAGCGGTTATGTAACAGCATCGTAACAAGCAGTGCTTTACGAGGTCTTACATTATGCAATCGCTTTTTTTTGAAAAATCCTTGGTGAGAAATTAGAGGGGGGTCTCAATGCTGAAATTGAATTAGTCTGAAATTAGCGGCTTTCTTGGTTTTGTTGTTCTTTTTGTTTTTTGTTTTTTGGGGGTTTTTTTGACAGAAGGTTCCTGAGACACAGTTACGTAACCAGGCTCGTCTCAGAGGAGGCAAGAGGGGAAGCCATCCTTCCCGGGGAGATTATCCTTTCTCTCCTGGCTACACCACAGGTGAGAGATCGAGACAACATTTCAACCTGATTTTTGGTTTAACTACCTTGGTTGGAGGTCGCACGGAATGCGTGGCAAATCTCGCGGTATTTTTCTTGAAGAGTCGCTCCACAGTAGTGCGGATGGCCGCGAACCCTAGAAAAAAAAGTCCAAGACAGCCTTTATACCACCTTCTATAAATTAAAGGTTGTGCTTTAATACCAATGAAGTACACTACGGTTGACAAAACATCAACCAGCATCAATTGGATCAACGACATCTGAATGCCTCAAACGCTACATTACACTCCAGTCAAAAGGTGATGTCAGAATTTCGACTGAATTTATTAAATCAAAGAAGTGAAATCATCCTCTTAAACGTGGGTGGGTTGGGCAGCCAAAGGAAATTTAGGGTCAGATAATAACCTATTAAAATAAATCATAATTGAATCCACTGAAAAAAATTAATCAGTTTGCCAAGGCATGAAAGGTAGATGAAAATATCGAATGCTTTAGGTGTAACTCACAAGGTATTTTCTTGTAATCAGAGAAGCGAAAGTTTAAGTGGATTACAATACAAAACTGCCTAACATCTTGACAATTCCGGAAAAGTTGATGTAAAGCGCCGGGGCACGCTCTTTAGTACACCTCGCAATTGAAAAATAAATTACCCCAAATATCGAAGTAATTGGCTCTCCATATTCCAAATTGTCAGGTTAAATTCGATTCCATATTTATTTGGAAGTGTTGGTTTTGTAGTTAATAACAAAGATACTGAGGAGTGAACGCATTTCTAACGGTTTGATATTTTTCTTGCCGATCAGCAATGACAATACGGCCACATTTCGTCAGGTTGAAGGTCAAATATCACGTTGGCATGTTGATTAATTAGGTCAGAAACAAGTCATTGACATTGGACCATGAACATTGTCACAAGGTGAGTTGTAGTTGGGATGCGGACAAGCACACAAAAATTGCCTTAACATAAAATGAGTCTTTGGGGGATTTTTGCTGTATTGCCAAAAAACGGTATTTACAATCTAAGTCCGACTAATTTTGTTTCTTATCAAACAGACCAATGACAGTATAAATGTCTTTTTGAAGATTTATTTTAAGCAAACTACAGATAACTTTGCTTACGCTCTCCCTCCCTCTTTGACAGCCGCGTCTGGGTGGCCACTGATTTGTTGCACTATAAAGAAAACCACCGGAATTTAAGATTTAAAGAAAACGAAGTGACAGAGGTACATATTACAAATTAATTTATTTCATTACAAACGCACAAAACCTAAATAACATTTTAAAAATTAGAAAATTTCCCTTATTTGCTGGGTGTGGAGTGTTTATTATTATCTCAGGTCTTAATTGGTAATCCAAACTCAGTCTGCTTTTAGTTCCTGAAAGTGGCGTGAGGCGACCTGCACGGCGCACATGGTGAAAGGGCTGCTAGAAATAGCCAGAACGACCCGGAATTCCAGGGAGCCTGTGGTCCCCGCGCGCGACAAGAATACGTTCCGAAGTTCGACAACACCAAAACATTAAAGGAAAAAAATTCAGAAAATTCAGCGATTTCGCCCACAGAATTAGATTCTTCATACATTCATAAAAGAGATTATGCAGTTGCAGTTCTACCCAGTTGTACCCAATGAGCGGGATTGTCCGTCCTGTGACCAGCTCACCGCGGCATTTGAGTCTCAGATTGTGTATGCATTGTTTGTATGTCGAACAGACACGTTGGTAGCATAATCGCTTGTTCACGGAGGGTACGCACAAGGATCGGAAAGGCCCACAGCCCTTGATGAGGTGCATGAGCTATAGCGTGAGTGCAGGCTGACGAAGTTCGAAAGGTTTACGACATCGTCATCGCTAGTTCGCTCAGGGACCAATTAGGCAGCTTTGATGGGCAAGGCCAACATTCAAAGGCTAACACAGAGCCGTAAGATACTTTTAATGAACGCGTAACCACGAGAGAACACCAATAGAGGCTACGTAAATTATCAACTCACCTGCAATGGCGCAGAGCAGCAGCAAAACGATGAATCGATTCATGATGATGGTGGTGATTGTAAGCTGTTGAACCAACGGTATTAACAACAAAGGTTGCACTAGAAGAAGCAGTACACGCCGAGCCTCAGTATGCCAAACTGTGGCAAGATCATGTCTTTATAAGCAGTTTGGAGGCAATCAAATGTTACTGTGGTCGAAATTGATGTACCAGGAAAAATCCTCCTTACCCATTTGAAGAAGACACGTGAATGATGTCTTTGTCCAGTTCCATTACTATATAATTAGACCAAACTAATAACGCCTGTGGCTGTAAGTATTTTCGGTTCTGAAAATTATACTAATAATCACAAACTTGAACTCCGCGAACTCTTTTTCAAACAAAATGATAAATTTACACAGTTTCTTTTAAAAACTTCTAAAAATTTGTCCCATTTTATTTTCTTTTAATCTCCGGCTTTCGATTACTGCTATGCCGAAAAGCATTTGGTACCTTCAGCAATATTTAATTTTAATCAATACAAGTCAATAACTACAGCAACGCTGCGTTTAGTTTACCTAGATGAAAAATACCAGCAGAATAAAATGTGACACCCACTTGAAAAAAATTGTCAAATATACGGTAGTTAGGTTACTGTGCCTGTGAATGTATTTAAAGTAATTATGTTTCAGTGATGACTGCACACTTTTGCCAGTTAATTGTACTTTGAGCTTACAATAATTGTTGATTAAAATATTGACGATTCATCATCACACGCTATACACGCTTTTTCCTGCATGCGAGCCTATGATCTTGTGTGATAAGGTATGTTAAATGGCAGAAACACTTCACTTGGATTGCTGTGGTATATCCCTTTGTACCAAACAAAAAGTCGGTTGCCTAACGTCATCGAGATTATCTCCTCAACAAATCATCAGAATTACTTGAAATCTTCATATCTCAAATGATAATTTTCTGAGCTTTGATTTAATACCAAAACAACCATTTTTAGCCTCATTTTGATAGAAATTAATGTTATTTTCGACATTTGCAATGTTATCGCTTACGCTCGTAGCCCCACCTACTGACTTACCTCTGAAAGCGGGGACGGCCAGAAGCCCCCGGCAGCATAGTAGGAAACCCGCCTGCGTGACGTATAATATGCGTTGACTACAATCGCAGTAGAACTTCGGTTATTCAAGTGAATAAATGGTCAGCATTTAACAACCAGGCAAACCAATCAACAGTTTGACTGAGTTATTCTGAGAATGAATGGTAAGAGAAATGTGGAAAAGGAGGGTATAATTTTTTTGTTTTGCGGAGCGAAGCCTTACTTAGTGCGGCGGTTGGACCCTTTATGAGACTTGTGCAGTAATTCTGAAATAGGCGTTCTTATGGTGAAATGCAGTAACCATTAGTGTGGATGCCCAGCTAGCTCAGCTTGACCGATGCAAGTGTGGTGTGAACTAGCCCAGGGTAGTATCAGAGCGAGTTGTAGCATCGTAGCCGCCCATCACCGCTACGTCCCAACCGTTTGCCGGGCGAGACACCCTCGTGTCCCGCGCCGCCGCGCCCTGGTCCTGCCACGGACCATAGCCGCGGTCCTCCCCTTCTCCACACTGAGCCAGTGGTACACAGTGCGGTAATTCAACCATTGCGCTCATCACATTGCAGTCTGAGCGGCAGTGCGGTCGATACATACCACTGGCCCCGTCCAGCTGTTGCTTTTCACCTTAATGGCCCGGGGCAGCTTCCACCACGGCCCAATGAGTCTAGAGGGATGGATTGGTTTATGGTCCCCAGGGCCGTCCGAAAAGCCTAGTTATGATGGGGGATATTTTCGTGGTACCAAAGCCAGCCTTCAAGGGGGTCATCAGAAGAGAGGCCTTTTCGACAAAGTACCCGTTGACAAAGGATTGTCAACCTTCAAGTCAAAATAGGACCATGCGGGTCCTTCCGGTTCTTTTAGTCATCCAGTGGGGGGGTCTCATCAAGCGTAGATGTATGGCGTCTCAAACAACCGGTGGGTTCTTGACATTGTGAAGTTCTGTCACCTTTTGGAATTCCAGGATATGTCTCAGTTCAAAGGCGTCAAGAACACACCAGTAGGCCCAAAGATATCAGTAAGGCCGTCTGTTTTGTGCGACCAGCTTAACGAGCTGTTAATGTAAAAGACAGCCATTAAGCCGGAACCTCGGGTTAAGGGTTTTACTCAGCATCTGTCAAGTGGCAAAGAAACCTTCAGGTTTAAGACCGATTCTAAACCCAAAACCTCTGAATAGGTGTATGAACTAAAGCAGAAGTTTAAAATGGAGGCTCTCGGATCTATAAAAAGGACGTTGAAACCTGAGGATTGGCTCTGTGCACCAGACCTAGTAGATACCTTCATGCACAATCCAGTCGTAGAATGCCCCAGAAGGTTTTGGCAGTTCGAAGTCAGGGGTAGCTCGTTCCAGTTTCGGGTTCTCACCTTCGGCCTAACGTCATCTCCACGGGCTTGCTCTAATGGTGGCCAAATCGAGAATGAAAGACGCCCGTGTGTTCCCTTGTTTAGACTACTTGTATTAGTTATACGCGCTCAGAGCAAAGTTTTATAGCTCAAGAAAAGGTCAACACGTTGCGTTTTCTGATAGGACGTTGCAGTTTCATTATCAACAATGGGAAGTCCAATTTGAATCCCAACCAGAATCTTGTTTATGTAGGCGGTCACTTCAAAACCAATATCAGTGTACATGTAGTTTGTCTTCCCCAGGGGAGGAAGGCCCACAGTTTGTTAAGAAATTTACGCCTCAGGCAACATTGGAGGAGTTTGTGAGACTTCCCAGGGTGATGGCAGCCTGTATAGAAGTAGTTTGGCTATCAGGCTTTTTCACTCAAGGGCAGTTTAGTTGCATTTACTCCACTTTTGGTGCCCCGCCTCAACAAATCTGAAGCCTTTGATTCCGATTGACTATCTTTTTCGTCACATGCAACGCTGGAGATCAGAGAAAAGTTTACAGCTGGAAGTCACCTGGAGATGGGATAAAAAAAGGTATTTCATCAACAGCCTTTCACTTCCACCAACACCGTTCCTAGGTCTCCTTGTTCATGAATGTTTGCTTTCAGTATCATG
>NW_019091605.1:266111-278091 GCF_001949145.1 Acanthaster planci | reverse complement strand
CCGTGACATGAAGATTAACCTTTATGCAATCGATGGGTTTTAGACTCAGTTGAGTTGACCTGACGCCGTTCTTATCAGCATTGGTCAGATTAAAATTCAGGATCATAAACGCAGATAATACCTTTAGGCCTAAGTTTATTTTCTGGTAAATTATAAAATGTATAAAATATTTTGATCTGATTTCATGTTAGCTTTTGCTGACAGACTACTAATATTATTTCGTAACTGTCCATCTATATTTGGGCAGGATATTTCTCCTTCAGGTCAGATACGTTTTTAGTTTCTGTAAATCAATATGCTAGCAAATATTTCACAAAGGCCTTTTTCTGATATGATTCTTTGAGAAGTTAACGAATTCAAACAGGAAAAATTACAAATTCTAAAATTATTCCACATTATGCTCCTATCCTAAAGGTTGTTTTAGGCCAGTTAATAGGTCCAAAATTGCGTGAATCGCGCGCGGACCGAATCACGATTTGTAGCTGTCAAATTCTCTGCTACAGCCTTTCGTGGCAAGTGGACTGGGTGGTTTGTTAAAAAGGTCGATAAATCCAGGGGCAGTACTGTCAGCTTGTATTTCTAAAAGTATCGGACCACACGGGGTCCTCTAAATTGCTCTATTTTGCCATGGAGTGTAGGCATCAATTTCCAAAATGGCTACGGACCTCCTAACTGTTTTGAGGGGTGATTTTCTCTGGAGCTCGGAGAGAAATATCTTCAAAGGTCATCAGTTAAGCCACTGAAAATTGAAAGGGTCGATGAAAGATAAAGAAGTGGGCTATATTTTGATATATACCTTAAACATCCGTGAAACTTGTGAGTAGTTTTTTCCTGAATTTTTTCAGTGAAGTAGGGATATTTATCACTGTTGTCTATGGCAATTAGTTATTTACTGGTCTCGATCCCTGGGGGTACAGTCCACTGATTCAAACCCAACTGAAAACAGTGCAAAATCAGCACTGTTCAGGGCCCAATAACATGCACGCCAACATCCCTGATATTTCTGAAACACAAATGAAAGTCTTGTCTGGTCACTAATCTTTCAATTTCTTTTCAATTTTTATGGGTTAACCAAATACATTTTTAATTATTCCCACAAAACAAAATCACCCCCAAAAAGTGATTTTTCCGAAGTCAGGTTGCAGCCATTTTTCAAGTGGCAAGCCTTAACTTTGTGCGGCACTTAGGACCATTTTTCGACCGTAGTTTATAGTCATTGTGCTTTCATACGAAAGCTCAAAGACCCAGGGAGTTGATCTTGGCAAAGATTTACACAATCTCACCGTTTTGGGGGCCAAAATATCTCCTTGCTCAAAAGATACTGCGGGGGCACTTTTAATGCTAATGAGCTGGCCAGAAATTCTCACTTGAATTCGTGGTCTGCGCCCCTAGGAGTCATGAAGCGCGCCACCAGGGGTTAACTTTCAGGCTCTATGTTGTGGTACGCAACAAAATCGCCCTGGCCCTGGGTTAACGCGCGGTTCAGCTAGCCCACGACGCGATACGAAATACCGGGTCGAGGCAGCATCACAACCGGAAAAGGTACACTTATGATAGATTATGCAAATCTGCTCCGAGCGGAACAAAAGAGGGCGTGTTTTGGTAGTCACCATTGATCCCATGTACATACATGTACAGTACTCACTGCATAGTCCTGCGTGTATAATGGAGATACAATGACGTGTTTGACGTGGAGCACGCTGATACGCGTATCCGAATCTGAATCATATAGTTGGCAAAGCCTCCATCAGGAAATTTATAAATATCACACCAACTTGAGGTTTAGTTTGGGGCGTGGAGCTAGACCCGTCTTCGGTAGTTTACTTACATGAGCACTGAACAATTTAAAAACTTCAGCTCTAAAAGCTGCATACGATGTTTTAACAGATTCAACAATATAATATGGGAGACTATTCCAATCCTTGATTGTCCATGGAAAGAAGTTGTTGCTGAAGGCCCTGGTTCGGGCATTGAGTCGATTTAATTTATACTTGTGTCCCCGAGATCGTGTGTTTGTAGTGAAAAAAGCCTCTGCTGGTACATCGACAATGCTATTCAAAATCTGAGCATGACTAATCGACTGATTTTTCGTCTTTTAAGGTAAGCCACCATGATTTGAGAGAAGGGATGTAACTGTCCCTGGTGACGTGCTATTACTGTTGTAAATGAATCTTACAGCCAGTCTTTGAACTCGTTCGAGGCGATGAATGTCTGACTTTAAATGATGAAAAAGTAAAGAATTTATTTCTTAATGCGTGGTCTTTGCATACACGCAGAATGCGTCATAGAACCCGCTTGGAAAACTTACAATCATCTGTCTTTCTTTTGCCGCCTGGGGTGCACTTCAACTCGGGTGCGGCGGATATCGGGATTTAGCTCCCAGGACCAAATGGCGTCACCATATGAAACATGAATTGTGCAGTAAAAGTGTATCACATGTAACAATGTGGACTTGACGGGAACATGTCCTGTTCTGTATACATGTATGTACTACGATTGACGCACCTAGATATACTGCTGCCAATCCTTGTCTGAAAATGACCGCGATAAATAATAATAACGACCAGGCAAAAATATTTTATCCTGGATTTCATTCCTCACTACAATGGAATCACTGTAACTGAAATGTTGGATGTGTTAATGATATTCCATCATTGCATCTGGACAGAGGACCTGCATTGTTCCGCATTTTCCCGGGAAAACGCGTGTTGAAAACGGGGGAAAAATAGGAATGTCTTGTTATTCATCCAGAAAAGACAGAGGCACGAGTTTTTGTTATTATTTTGTACCTAGCCTTAATGCCTTAAATTAAAGATGGCAAGCACAGTCTCGTTGTGACATTTGTTGAAGGAAAGTATAGAATTCGACCCCCCCCCACTCAGAAAGAAATACTAAAAACACACACGCCTATTTCTGGTAGATAATGTTGCCTCGCTCTGGAATGAATATAGTATAAATAAAATATAACATGATATGTATACTTATTTATTAGGGGATGGGGGAGGCGTGTTTTAGGTGCTCCAATGCATTTAAGTATTTATTGATGAGTTGAATCAAGAGGACCTCAAACAATCGTATGTTGGTAACCGTCATTGGCCTTGTTCATTGCATTTGTACACGTACACTTTCCAGCTTCTCCAACTACTTTGATTTTAAAATGGCCAATTTCCAGTAATGGAACTCAGAGTAAAAGCGCCTTGATCACTGTGTAACAAACCAGACTAACTAGGTCTCCCGTAATGGTGTAATGAAAGAAACAGCTCTTGGGAGAAACTTGCGAGTGGTTTCAGGAGTCCCAAATCTATATTCACAAAATGTGATTGAGTCTTCAATAATTAATGTGCCCTTAGGGAACATGAGTAAAAATCACAAAAGCTGATTTCCTCGAAACACGTCACTTGCACATTATGTTCAGTGATTTTCCGCTTCTATACATATGGAAACGGTATTCAAATATAATATAGTATCTCAGAAACAGTCCCCAATAAGTGAATAAATATTGAAACGTGCGTTGATCCAGAGGATGGGATCAGCCCCCCCCCCCTCCTCCTTATGGCCATGTTTATTTTTATGTTTTATATTTTTTAATTGTTAATATTTTAAGGGGCCCGCGTGTAAAGGTTGGAAGTCCCCTAAAAAGTGTAAACCCTGTAATAGGCTCTTCTTTTCAGTTAAAGACGGTTAAGGGCAAAACAGGGAGATTTGAAAACCTCACAGACGGCGACAAATGTGTGTAACCCCCCCCCCCCGAACGAAACTTTCCACCACCGACCCCCACCCCAGAAAAAAAACCTGTCATCCTGTGAAAAGTTGTTACGTGTAGATTTAGGCCGTGGGTCGGTCTTTCAAGATAACTGTACCTGGCTGAATCGCAGAGAAATTAAAAGAGGGAGACTGTGACATCTCTGCAGAACGTATCACGATTGAAAACTCTTTTTACAGAGCACTAACAATCCTGCTTAGATTAGAAACTGATTGCAAAAACGATTTAATGGGATTTTCTGAAGAAAAAAACTGATGAACAAAGTCATAAAACCTGAGAGGGAATGATCATCAAAGTCGCATCCCTGCACCTTTTCAATGGCCCGCTCACGCTTATTGCCAAGGCCATTTGTGCGCATGCGTGTGTAATTATGAATGTATTAGTGAAAGTTTCCAAGAAAGGACGGAAACAGTCCGCACAATCTTACGAGGACTACTGAAAACACAAGCCCTAGTTCTGGCTGATAAAAATTAGCCCTTTTAAGAAATGAAGACAAATAAATCGATCATTTGTACAGACGCTGTTTCTACTTCAGTTTTTGTATTCTTCTTTGATTATACGCACACGAATTAACAAGGTTTGTTACGCAGCATGTGCTGGCTTGAAGCGCATATACTGCATAATTCATTTTTTCACGGTAAAGCCTACAGTAGTTGTGATATCGCCGCGACTGAGATCTGGGAGGGCCCGGCAAGCCATGGTGTGAGCTTGCTGCATGCAGTACGTACGTACGCGCGGAGACTCAGCTGGAAATTCGACCCGACGAGTTACAGAAATTCTTACAAAATGGCGAGTGTTGACAGTTTGCGGGCCAAGTTAGACAAGGCACTGTACGAAAAGAATGCAGTTACTGATGTCCTTGCAAAACTTGAGGAAAAGACTGGTGTGAAAAGGACGTACTTCGTGATCGGTTTGTATCCAATTTCGTCTCCTTTGTGTTCTGTTATCCGAGCAAGTTGCATCAGACCTCATACATACATGTACTGTACATGTGTACATGTAGGCCTACTGTAATGTACTGTACATGTACTGTACATACGTCGTGTGCTATATGCGTTTGTGTGGTGGGCTTGTTTCGTCATATGCACATGACATAGGGCTTAGGCCTTGCCTCATTCATTGCCAGGCTGTGTCCTATTTGAGGATTGCGCAAGTTAACCCTGTCGCCTGTGGCGGTTTATTGAGCCCCTGACAGTTTTTGCACGTTTTGGAAAATATGCATGCTCTGCAGGCATGGCAATTAGTGGACTTTGATTTGTGAGTAACGTTAGGCCTACTGCCTGGAATGCAAAGTTAGTGGGTTTGCTGAAATAGTCATGAAATGTAAGGTAAAGCAGTGAAGGCAGGAACTGCTTAAAAATGGTGAACTTGAGTTTCAATATTTTCTGCCCTTTCTTTGTGAACCATGTGTTAGAAAGTGGTGGAGACTTGGTTGGGGCCGACACCTGGCAAAAACAGTTTGAATGATCTGCACCGGGGGGGGGGGGCATAAGCCTTATTGCAAATACTGCATGGGTGATTTTGCACAATGGTAAAAAGGCATTGTGGAAAGCAGAAAGGGGCAATGTTTGCTCCTTCTTCCTTCCCACAATGCATTTCTACCATTGTGCAAAATCACCCATGCAGTATTTGCAATAAGGCTTATCAACGTTCCGTTAAACTAACTGCGTTGTCTATTGATCAACTATCAAAGTATTAGAAGAAAAGTTGCTGATCCTCAAGTTCTCATAAAGGTGCATCAACCAGACATCCTTTGTGGCACAGAGTCATGGCTTAATTCAACTATTGAGAGTGGTAAAATATTTCCATCTAACCACAAAGTCTTTAGGAAGGATAGAGATACAAACACCACAGGAGGGGGGTGTTTCAGGCAGTTTCAACCGAGTTGATGTCAAACGAATGTTCAAACATGGACAGTAATTGTGAAGTAATGGGCCTAGGGACTTAAACTAAAAACAGTAAATCCAAAGCAGTTATGATTGGAACATTTTATCCATCGCCAGATGACAAACTTGGTCAACAAGTTGACGAGCTGACGAAATCTCTGGCTGTACTTAAAGGGAAAATAAACACTAATGTTGTTGTGATTTTGGGAGATTTTAACCTGCCAAACATAGACTTGAATGATTACATGTGTACACTGTTACAGGATCACAAGGCTATAGTGTAACAGGCCGAGCAGACCGGGGCATGAGAAAATGAATACAAACTAACTTTTGTTAAAAAAAAAGCACACGGCAACAAGTTTGGGGGCACCTCCCAAATTAAGTATTGAAATCACACAAAGCAAATGAGTCTTTACAAAGATATTCAGAAGGCAGATTCACAAAAGTAGATAAATTACAGAATTGGGTAACACAAGTAATAAGACCAGCTGCAGGTGCCGAGCAGGAGGAGAAAGCACAGCTGAGGCAAAGAAACCCCAAGGTAAAAGTGGCTACAAAAAGGAAGAAACCAAAAGAATGACCAACGCCCCAGTGCGCGCAGCAGTCTTATGTACCTGCAGAGTGCACCCAACCAAAAAGATATAAGAATTTGAAAGGTGTACACGGTATGCCGACAGGTGGAGCTCAGGTGTTAACTGTAACAATAGTAAGACACCTGGGGATAAGCTCATCAAGATGGTTACTGAATAAGCCTGTTCGATATGACGATATTTCATGAAATTTTGATATGATGTTGATATCGGATATCGTATCGTTCGTAAAAACACATATCGGGATATCGTGCAAATCGATATGCAGAAAATTGTCGCGATAAGCTCCAAACGATGTACTGTACATGCGCATAGGGTAGTCAGTACACCATGTGTTGAGCCCTGCATGCATTACTGCATTTAGACCACACAAATACTGTACTCCACTGAAAACCTCCAACCACAAAGTCACTGTTGGCCCCAAGCAGCTGCAAGGGTCTTACAAGTATTAGGGGGCAGAACCAAGCCAACAGACTGTACGCACGTGTAATGTATTGTACATGTACAGTAAACTCCATCTACATGTAAGTGGGCTCTCTCACTCAAGATTCCAGATTGTCATACAGCGCCCTCGTGCCGCACACGTACACGGCCGTTTTCTAATACTCAACTTCGTCTCCATTTCCAAAACAAATTCCCGATAGTGTGCCCGAAGCATTTCAATTAAACTGAAGAACTGTAATGTTGGCTCTTTTGCATCTTACTTGATGTTTTGTGCCACTATCAAACTTGCTATTGCGTTTACAACTTAAAGTCAGGTAGTAAAAAAACAGTTGAAGCCTGAACGGAGACAAAGTCGAGCATTGGAAAATGGCCTACGTGTTAAGTTTGTCCAATAAGGCGACCCCCCAAAATGGACAGAGCGCATGCGTGTAGCCCAAGAGGGGTCCCTGGTATTGATGTACTTAACCACATGCATGCATCAGTCAAGCAGTGTGGGGCTTGTTGCTTGATGCTTCTAGGCAACCGCGGTGAAGGAAACCGATACCGAAGCGCGATACTTTTATTGCCGACTTACAAGAAGGATTTTTTGTGGTCTTGTAGAAAAGGGACCGAGTGAAACGTACTGACTTACGAGAAATAAATGACAACTTAGAAATGAGGTGAGAGTGTCAGTACCAGTAGCCCCTCTGGTAGTAATTCTGTGTGGCTGGGGAAGGTTAGGGTTAAGGAACTTATTCCATGTTAAGCACCGGGGCCAGATAATATTCCGCTGTGGTCGTTAAAACTTGTTGCAGAACCACTATTACCTGTCCTCCAAGACTTCTTTCAAATTCAGTGAATACTGGGATGGTACCATCAGCATGGAAGACAGCAAATGTTACTGCAGTCTTCAAGAAAAGGGCACGTTCAGATCCTGCAAATTATCGCCCAGTGTCTCGTACCTCCGTTCCTTGTTAAGGTCTTGATCGTCTAGTCTTTAGTCATAATATGAAGCATCTTGATAGATATACACTGTACATGATGTAACATTCTAACTGATTGCCAACATGGTTTCCGGTCCAGAAGATAGACAGAAACTCAACTTACTACTACCTTGCATGACATGGGCAGATTAATTGACAAGCAAACAGTTGATGTAGCAGTGCTTGACTTCACGAAGTCTTTTGATAAAGTCCCGCATTATCTTCTGTTAAATATCAACACTACGGCATCGTAGGACCGTTGCATCAGTGGATTCAAAGTTTCCTGTCCGGACGCACACACAGGGTAGTTTTAGATGGTCAGGCTTCAGATCTTGTACCAGTAACATCTGGAGTTCCCCAAGGATCAGTGATTGGCCCGCTGTTATTCTTGTTGGACATAAACAATCTACCAGAGAACCTTGTTTCAGGTGGTATTGTGTGGATAAGGTCCAATTACAGCAAGACCTTCACCAACTAGAAAAGTGGCAATCCAGCTGGGGAGAGAAATTGAATCCATCCAAATGTTACACACTATCCATAGGCACCAGGGCACCGATCAGAACCATCTATGATTTTTGTGGTGAAAACATAAATGTAAGTAGTGTAAACAGCTTAAAATATCTTGGGATTCACAAATCATTTGTGATGGAGGACACACCTATCTGAAACCTGTAAGAAAGCTCAGAGGGTATTAATTATCCTGAGAAGGAATCTGGAGCTGCACTCCAAGGGTCAAACAAACGGCATACTTCACACTGGTTCGACCATTGCTGGAATATTCGTCATCTGCCTGGGATCCCCACTTGGTGTCCGACATCCAGTGTCTCGAACAGATTCAGAGACAAGCTGCTAGATTGATTTTTTTCAACAACTATAGTAGAACACCTGGCACTGTGACAAACATCAAGGAACTTGGTTGGTCGTCCCTTGAGACGTGGCGTAAAACCAACAGGTTATCCATGATATTCAAGATAATCAATAAGTTGGTTGATCAGTCTGATGGTATCCTCAGTCCAAATGGTAGAATCTCCAGGGGTCATGCAAAAAAAAATTTGGAAATCCATGCTCACACCAAGGGTTTTGGAACAACATGCTACAATCTGTCGTCAGTGCAACATCTGTGTCAACTTTCGAGGAGGCAGTGTGGCAAATTTTTTCATTTATGCGTTGGTTTAAATTTGCGTCAATCTCCCCACACAAGGCGCAAACCTAATACACTACAGTTGGTATGATGTGTCCTCTGGATGCTTTGCCAAATATATTGTACAGATCTATACAGATACAGAAAATGACCAAGGTCAAGTGTTTCTGTGTGGACTGACCGTGGTGTTTTGATCACAAGTAACATTAGAGTAGAGAGACCTTTGCAGAGTTCCAAAACTGTGAGGCACAGTATCAAACTCAAATAAACTTGAATAGATGGAACCACAAATTATAGGCTTACCATATTTTGGTTTTACATGTACATGTTGTAAATGAAGTCTGATTGAAGTTAATCAATTGGACCTTAACATATTATCGCTTAGACTCTAATATAAACCTTATCTCGTTAATTTAATAGATAATAAAATATTTCGCCAGGAATGTACCCCATTGCGGTTTTGTTGCCAAAGTGTATGAGCCTCCTAGAGAGTCCAGCATCAGCTCTCTACATGTACATGTACTGTAGCTGGCCGGTGGACATGTGCACTCCCTCACTGGTAGACATGTGGGTTCCACTCTGGTGAGTGGTCATGTCGGGCGTACTTCATGGCTGGAAGAACGTCAATCAGGCGGTCTGGACTTCCGTGCAGTGTTCCCGGCATGCACTTGACTAAACGGACCTGTCTTGTCTCGTATAATTAGCAAGTCAATTTCCACACATCAACACCCGGCAATTGTGCCATCTACAAATAAATATTAAACATTACAACTTCTAAAATTCTGTGCAAAAATTGCCATTCTGAAATCTCAAGTACAGTGTAACACAGTATTCGTGAGAGCAAAATTTGTCTCAAAACAATCCATGCATATCATTTGATGAACAAATCTCCTGAAAATTAACTTTAAAAAAAATCACCAAATGCCTCAAAATTAGATCAAAATTTTCTTCGATAATCAGTCACAAGGAGACAAAAAATGAATGCTTTTACTTCTCTTTTTATGGAACATGGATATCTCACGTGATATAAGCACAATACATCTTAGTCACCAGACTACTCTTTTGAGAAAACCAGGTTTCCTTAATACCATTGTTCGGGGTCCCCAATTGAATGCAGAAACAAACTCACACACAACAGGGAGAAAATCTACCTATTTACACTTACCTATTTCTGCAAAAGGAAAGGAAATAAAGAAACTGCAGAAAAATTTGAGAAAAGAAAAGGACTAAGTCTGGCGTCAGTTGTCACACTTGATATATGAAAGTCTTCATGAGCAGAAATCAAAGATTCCATTTTTACGGACCCTGTAGACCCAAGTGATATTATTCCTTTTGTTTGGGGAAAGGTCAATCTGCATTGTGAGGACTGTGACACAACAAACATCTAAGTAAAGAAGCACAGTACACTAACAATGAGCATCCATTGTTAGTGCACCATGCTTTTGTTAGATGTTCATAGTGTTAATATCAAAGCTCTCATGTAGAATACACCATTGGTGTGCAGTGGCATGGAGCTAACAGGCATGTTCCGGGTACCCGCCCATCGCTATCAAAACCTTGTTCCATTTTTTCGGGCCGGGCACCCATAAGTGTTCTTTATATTTTAAATTACCCAGGTACCTGGTACCAGTATTAACATAAAACGGGTACCTGGTTTCAAAATACCCGTAAATACACACCCCTAGTAATAGTATATGGTACATACTTGTATGTTAGCCTAAAACATACCAGTGCATACATGTGCATTGTACTTGCACTGATACCAGTCTGCTCTTCAGATGTTCATACATGTACCTACTGTCATGACTGTACATGTTTATACTGGGGGTAGGCTGGGCGTACGTGAACAGTACATGTACATATGTAATTTACCGTACCTGAGACCCCAAGTTATTTTGTCTGGAAGCATAAATGTATACATGTATACAGTGTGTTCTGTACAGATTTGTTATTAACCCTAACCCTACATAATACTACAAATTACTACTTGAAGTAAAATGTAGGACTGAGCGCTGTCGCTTGTAAAAGGACATGACCTGATTGTTCTCAGAAGCCATACAATACAATAGATAAGACAATGAACCATACAGTGCTGTGGCACTATAAATGCATGGCTTTATTGTTCTCTGTACAAGTTACAATGGAAGTAACCTAGCCAGAAGTAGTAATCTGTAGTGCTAGGTCCTTCAGGCTCAGGCTATTACTTAGTATTTTGTAGTACTGTGTAGTGTAAGCCAAACAATATGCTTGGTGGTTGGGGTTAATGAAACTTATACAATGTACGTCATGTATGCATTATTGCCAGGTACATGTATGCACACACTGAAGTGCGTAAACACCTTCAATCGTGGACTCCCTATTGTTCCTCTTTTGTTCGTAACGGTACTTTTTCGGAAGACCTCCCATATGTTTTGTGCACGTTTTCCAACCGTGGACTCTTCGCCAACCGTGGACCCTATTGTTACAGGTGCACTAGTGAAGGCGTTTACACACTCACCCTTACATACATGTATGTATACTTGTGGGGTATTTCCTTTGTTCTCATGCACAAAACTCCCACACAACACGGACAAAATTTTCAAATCACAATGGAAGGCACCCCACAAGGCCAGTTTTGATCCTTGTGGGATACTAAAGTGGTACCCCACAAGAATTTCATGAAATAGATATTTCAAATTTACTCAAAAAGGAGGAATTTTCAAGTGCCATTCATCTGTCGCAAATTGAAGTGTTTTACATAAGGGACATACGGTCGAAATGTCAACCCAGGAAACTGAATTTAATTGAAATGGCAGTACATGTGCCGAACAATACATGTATCGGTATGTCTTCTCAATTTTTAATTACTGGTACCGTAGTTATTGCCCAATGTTTTCTTGTGCTTTGTCAAGTTCGTAACTGTAGTAAGAGGTGACTCGTGGGTCACATTGGTTAATCAGTCACATTGAATAATTCTTCCTTCCTGTGCGTGCATCCTTCATGTCTGCCCACGCTCGGTCTGGACACTGATCACAAAGTCATGCTTGATAGGTGTATGCATACGTTTACATTGTTTCGCACAAATTGAATGAATTGTCAGAGAAAAATGTACTGGTCGGCGACAATAATCTACAGTTTTACCACTTTTGCCACCAAAGTCAGCAGTAAAAGTGTAAAAGCCCCCCTAAAGGAGTCATATGCAGCGAGGTATGAGG
>NW_019091605.1:234741-265989 GCF_001949145.1 Acanthaster planci | reverse complement strand
CCCCTTAGTCTCATTTCTTGCTGGGTGTAAAAGGAGTTGGTAAATACAGTCATCTGGTCATTGTAGCATTAAGATATGCTACATGTACATGTAGTTTCTCCTTAGGTGGTTTGGGTGCCACACACTGAAAGTCAACGAGTGTGGTGTTTTGCCTTGACCAAAGGCTAATGCACTGGCATTTTTGGACAAACTTCCCTGCCTGTGGATCACCCTCTGTTGGACTGATTTTCAACTGTTTCAATCTTCTGTCCTGTTGCTTCTGGAATGTTCTTTTGTTGACTGTGGTTGCACCTATATCTAACAGGTGAATGTGCCTTACACTGGTACTTTTGTCATACTTGTTCCATTCAGGAAATACAGCAGGTGTAAATGGGGTCAGAAAGGTTTGTAGTACACTGCAGGTGGAAGTTTCTCTACACTACAGGAAACTGAATGTGTGGGTTCTTTGAAAGGAAACCACTCAAGGAATTCAGTCATCCAGTGACTTCATTCCCTCAAAAGCCCTGACTCTGATCAGTATCCTTTGCACCCTTGACCACAGCGAGGTGGGGAAGTCTTTTGCTAAGTCAGCACTGTTGCAGTGGTCCTAACATAGTGGTGTACAGGAGTGTTTAATGATGGTATAAAAACCAGAGAAGGATTGCAATTGTTATTCCCTTCGAGGAACATTGTTCTCAGTGAAGCTTCCCTCTGCTGTACATGTATCTCTACCCCACGAAGCTTTTGTAAGGCCAGTGGTGCAGTTTTGGTTGTTTGGTCTTCAGTTGGAACTTACCCTGATTTGATTGAGCCAGCACTATGCAAATCTCTCCTACCGACCCCATTGTCAAGTTCTCTCTAACAGGTAAAGGTGTAGTTTGTTAATCAGATACCGTACGGTACCGTACCGTTACATCATGTAAGTGCACGAATGACAGGTTGCCGATGGGACTTTTGCTTGAATTCTGTCACATGTGCTGTATTTTGATTTTAAACATGCTAAAAGGACATCGATACATAAATGTACATCGTGTACATGTACATGCAGACCGACTTAATGGTATCATGCATATGTCGTTTGCATGTATTTGTAGTAGTACACTAGTGCAAGTGTGCTGTTAAAAGATGACGGTTACTTGCACAGAGGCATGTCTTGCATGTACACATGTATGTACTAGTACTATACAGTCACAACACAATTTTTGCGTCCTTCAAAGACGGTGCATTGACCTACCTCACTGACGCAGGCACGCCGGAGAGTAAAACAGTTGTTCCGGGCATCTGGCACTGTACATTTTACATGTTTTCTTCTCCATGTATACACTTTCTGACTCTGACACAAATGCGTACATGTACATGAGAGACAGAGACTACACTTTGCAAATTGTGATTGTCGCACCTGTTTGCAGGTGCAGGGAGCGTACTCGGATGCACATGTACTGCACAACGTACATGTATACTGTTATCTTTAACATACACGCACATATACAGGTACTAACTCGACAGTGTTACTACTTTAGGTACAGTATGTGAATGGTGTTCATTCCTCCCCTTCCTCGCTATGATTTAACATACCGGTACATGTACAGTACATGTACAGTACAGTACATTGTATGGATGTACCGATACATGTACATGTACATGTACAGTACAGTACATTGTATGGATGTAGCGGTACATGTACATGCATGCAGCTACATGCACTGGTATGCACTCATTCAGTTTTAGCAGATTTATATACAGTTTACCAGTGACATGCATGTACATGTTTTTTCATGCATATCTGTACATGTGAAATGATACAAGACTGTGCTCAGTATGCATTGGTTGTGGGTAAGCTTGCTGGGCTTCCAGTGCATTCATCCTCATACCCAGGTTCTCCATGTACCCCGGTATATACTGAGTATTGCAAGGCCAACAAAAAAAATAGCTGTGTTTCCGGTTACCCGACCCAACCTAGAAAATTACGTGGAACCTATATCTTTTTATTCGACAAATCAATAAAATAAAAAACTTATGGTGCCTTGCCCCGAACCTAATTTTGTGTACATTTTATTGTTTTAATTTTTTTGCATGAGATGGACAGCTCTTGTGTGTTTGTATTTCAACAACCAGCTGCTTTACTGCTCAATCACAGTGCTGATCTGTAATATTGATAATATTAATGTGCACATGTACATTATTAATCTGACACTGGCTTTCTGATAGTACCTGTTACATATACATGTACATACCGGTACATGTATGCCCCCCCCCAAAAAAAAATACAGACCATCATCCGATCCTAATTTTTTGGGCGATAAAAATTTAGAGTAAAAAAGATATTTTGCCCAACCAACCACCCTAATTTATTTTTCAGTGTACATGTAACAGGAAACACAACTAATTTTTTGTTTGGCCTAAGACTAAGAGAAAACACTCACTGCATGGTTACAGCAATTCAATGTGCAGAATATACACATGGTATGTACATGTTCATGACATGTGTAGATGATTATGCACCCAGTGCTGTATGTCATATAGTACTTGTACATTGGTACCTGTGTGCACATTTTGTATACTGTACATGTACATGTATACATGTACATGTGTACACGTAGACAAATTTACATGTACTGTATTGTATGTACATGCATGCAGAATCCATACTGTGTGTGTACTTACATGTACATGTACATGTATTTACATTACATTGACAGATTTCAGTGTATGCATGCACTGGTACATAGGTACATATACATGTATGTATACTGGGTAGTTACTTGTAACACCTTACAAAATACGCATATGATTAAGAGGCCGTACTACATGTAGCAACAAGATAGGTACTGGTACTCTCCTGGAGCAAAAAAGACCTTGTGAATTTAGAAGTGGTAGCATTTTAAATCACAAGACTGTCTGACTTATCTGAATGATCCCAGAGTAACCCAGTCAGTGATCAATACTTAGGGAGCCTTCAACAATAGTCCAGACACCAGGTAAACAAGCCAAGGACAGAAAATGGAATTTAAACCTGATAAACCTGACACACATTTTGTCGGCTGTGACTTGTTTTCTTGCAGTGTATGAAACTGTTTCAGTGGTCACTGGCCATATACATGTAGTGCTGGTACTGCGTACATGTACAGGCACATACAGTACATGTACATTGTATGCCCAGTTTGGACATTTTTCCCATAAATTGTAAGCTCTGTTTATCAATGCGAGAAGTACCCTCCCCATGGACCGGTGCGTGTTTACACAAAATTTACTTGTTTGCTTATGTAATAACAGTACATTTACAAAGACAGTTCAAAGGATCTGTAAATACCCCTCTGTACATGTATAAATTGACATGTGCACACATTTGTAATGGTGCACAGTACAATGTACTTGTACATGCACATGTACACCTACTGTACTATACATACTGATGTACTTTGTTTGATTTACCCTGTGTCACATCGTTTAAATGCGACACACTTTGGAAAACTTGTGATGCAATTGAACCAATGTGCAGCATAAAAGTGGGATGGCAAAAAAATGCCCCTCCCTTCACATTTTGCTCCTGTGGCAGTGAAAACATGTGTGCAAATTGAAGCAATGCCACACATACACTGGTTGCTGCCGTGCCGTGTCCATGCAAAACAATGCGCGAGATAAATGCTGCAACCAGTCTGTGTGGCCCAGCCAAAATACAATTGTAGTGCCCCTTTGTTGATGAGGTCTGGATTGCATCACATATCAGCCTTGGGTACATGTACCACACAGTACATGTACATGTACATGTACATTGTATGTATGAAGTACTGGAGGTTTTGAGCACGTTCATACTGTACTTGTACAATACGTGTATTAGTTGATGTATCCTTTACCAGCATATCAATAATTTGCTACAAATGTGTACCTGACAGGTCAGTGCTTGTCAAGAGCTTTTGGGAAAAATATTCCCATGGTTGCTGTGGCTGGACTCGAACCAATAACCTCCTGCTTACTTGTGCAGTGTCAACTGTCATACGCTGTCAAACACCTTAACCATTGAACTTGTCTAATAGCTGGCCTGCATGATCAAATCCAGTGTGGTGCAATCACACAGCTTGTTTCAACAAGCACTAGGAAAGCATCCAAGTCCACAGTGTTGTAAATTGCTGCATCAAATTCCCCAATCAATGGAAACATTCCCTCTTGAAGCAGAAACTCTACATGTACTTCAATCATATGTACATGTACTGGATATACTGCATGTTAATCGTACCTGTATGAATACATGTACATGTGTACACATACATGTACATGTACATGTGACGGTACAAATCTTGATATAAACTATTAGTTTTGTAAGTGTACACTCACATGTATTGTAACATCAGTTTATCCCCATCTAACTTTGTTATTCTTGTATGTGCTTGTATTGACAGGTTTGGCTGCTGTGGTCGCCCTGTGGCTTGTCTTTGGCTATGCTGCATCATTCATCAGCGCTTTCCTGGGTTTCCTGTATCCAGCCTATGCCAGGTAAGCTGCCGAACGTTCACCGCCGAGCAACATCTGAAGTCCCTCTAGCGCCACATATTGGATCAAAGCACTGTGGGTTCATAATTTGATTAAGCTATGCGGGGATGGGAGGGGGATACTCCAAAGTGACAAGTACCCTCGATCAATGGCTACTGACTTCCGATGGCGCATTCATAATGTGTGCCGAGCGGTGCCTCATGCAGTACTAGTAGAAGGCGGGAACATGAGAGATACATGAAGTTGAGGGAAGTGGGAAATTGAAGTGGGAGGGCTTCATGAGTGGAGTTTCCCTTCATGTGTGTATTTGATAAATTACATCAGTGTTAGCACATGTACATGTACGTACCGGCACCCGTACTTCAATACTCTTGGCAACTCCATGTAGTCAATTGAAATTATGATTAAATTTCACTTGGTGGAAATAAAGTCAAGTCCGGTTCCCCTGGAATTGAATCTCAGATACTCTGGAAAAGAATATGTACATATACTTGTAGGTGATATTGTTTTGGACAGTGTGGTGGTGTAGCCCAGCTCTTAATGCCCGAACATGTACATGTACCAGTAAGTACAATGTAACTCAGACATGTAAGCCGAATTAGTGACATTGTAGAGTACGCTTAAGTAATTTCTTGAACCTGTAATGTACCAATAGTCTATTGGCATGGGCGCCATAATACTTAAGTGTAACAGTTGGCAGAAAAATCATACATGTGTAAAAATTTTGCAAACTGTAAGCGCTGTTTCATGGTGTGGTTTAGCTTACAGTTGTGTGTGCTTAGAGATTTCCATTAGCATGCACACTGCATACAGCCTTAACAGCATGCACCAGAGCCTCTGCTAGCAGCGCCGTGAAATTGGGCCCAGTTTGCGCGGGAGGAAGGGTGTATTTGTGCATGCAGCAGATGAGCAGACAGCCTAGCAGATCCTGGTGTCATCTTTCTGTGCGGATTCAAACCTTTCCGGAGTGCAGACTCTGACATGCACATGTACTGTACATACCAGTATCCACCCTGAGCTGAAATGCACCCTCACCGGTAACAGAAAGACAGAGGTCTTGCTGGCGTTTGGCGTGCACGCAAAGACCGTGCATTCCAGACTAAATTCATAGCCTAATCCCGCCTGCCTGTGCAGTGAGTGTATTCCAAAGAACTGTCAATTTCTTTTCAAAACACGCCCTCTTTTGTTCCTGCTCGGAGCGGATACCGGTATCTGCAGTGTTGCAAAAGGCATTTCTCACATTTGTTGTGAAAGGTTACGAAGACTTCCATTTGTGAAGTGAATCAAATGGTGCGCTTCTGTTCTGACAATGGTACATGTACATGTACGTGTCGATAGGTAGTCAGTTACCGCTACAAGGGCATGCAGGTCATTTTGCCCAGATCCAGAATTACCAGCATAATATCAATGTACGTGTACGTGTAATCAGCGTTAACATGCAGAAAGGCATCTCACAAGTCGGTAATATCATGGCTGTAGATATAGTCTTTGGTATGAATTCACGGATCAGTGATCAAACAACACATTTCACTATACATGTACCAGTATGTACATAAAGTAAAAAAAAAAAACAAGATCAGTCAGAGAGCACGGCTTGACAATAGCCTCTCGAACCCGATCAATGAGATGACTGCATCCAGGCTATAAAAATATAGGCAGAACTGACAACGGCATCTCCTGGTACCCAAAGCATACGTGTACAATGTCTGGACTCTGGAGCAGTGGACCGGGGTACTTGTTTGGTGTTTGCCTGTTTAACATGGCAAGCACCAAATTAATTTTTGTTGTGAAGGATTTTGAGGACCCTATTAACATGGCATTATCAACAGTCATACCATTCCGTCGGGGGGGGGGGGGGGCAGTCAAAATTTGANGGGGGGGGGGGCAGTCAAAATTGAGCCACCAATCTAAGCTAGACGAAATTTTGTGGGATTAATTAATCCAGATGCAGTGTAAATGTAGACCAGTTCATGATGTTTACTTTATCTTTTCAGGTAATAATGACATGCACATGTGCCAGCAGGATTTTTCTTGTGGGTGATAGAAGTGGTTTCATGTACATTTTTGTAAAAGCTGTCTGACATTGATTACAAATACTAGTACAGGGCACAATATGCATCGTGGAGAAATTCACAACACATGGTATTGGGCCAGAGGCTTTCTGTTGTTTGATTTGTACAGTGTTATGCTGCTACCAGGTATACATGTACGTACATGTGCCTGTACACTTACATAAATGTGTAAATTTATGGAAAGTTCACTGATACCAGTACATGGATATGGTACATGTATTTATTGACTGAGCTAAACTTATAACATTTTTGCAGAATAAACTGAAGAGTTTGTTTAAACAAATTAAATACCTTACAAGTAGGCCTTGGTTTTGATGACACCACACTTTGTTTACAGGTGCACAAGTTTACATATTGGTGTGGTACCAGTCGGGGCCCACAATCCGCTGAATCCCATAGGAAAACACACATATACAGTACAGTAAGCATGGTAAGGTGTCATCAGTACATAGGCCTACATGTATTTGACGGATGTGCTATTTTGAGATCACTTGCAAACTCAAAAAATATGGTACAGGTACTGTACATGTACTCAATCTACTGTATGTCATAAATGTACATGTACTTGCAATTTTCATCCCAATTGGCCTGGTACCTTGACTCCTGGAGGACTGATCTCTGGTCCCCTGGCTCAGTACTGCACTGAGCTCACTTACTCCCAAATCAATTCCATGCCTGTGACAGGAATGTCGGAAGTATGTCAACAATGCTCTCCTTCATATAAACTACAGCCTAGGGATGCTACTGGTACCCTGGCATCTCAAATTTGGGTGATGATGGAAAGAGATATATGATGCATGTATACATGGATAAAAATGAATTTGTACACTGTAGTACAGTGTGTAATCTTCACTCTGGAAACCCTGCAATACATGTATATGATATACCAGTACCACATACCAGCTCAAAATTCATACACAGAACACTTGTGTAAGTGTGTCTCGGTGGAGACTGAGTCATGTGTAATATACATGTAGAATAATGTTTAACAAACACACTGTAAATGGCATGACTGTACAGGTACCGGAATGCTACTATTGCAAAGATGTACATGTACATGTACAGGCACATGTACATGAAGGCGCATGTATCTGAAGCACATTGTTGGGTATGTGCATGCTTGCCCTGTCCCATTTCCTGTGTACATGTATATGGTACATGTATGTACATACCGGTATGTGCAAATCAGTACCATGTACTGTACATGCTCATGTGTATATGCACAATGCAAAAGCACAAATGATTAGGTTATGTACATGTACATGCAAATACTTTTATGTACCAGTACACATGTACATGTATGTTCTTGTGTACGTGTACATACATGTACAGTACATCGATGCTTGACTATTGATCAGTTGTCGTCGGTGCATTGATCTGAGCTCTTGTCCCTACATGTAAGGTACATGTACATGTAGATTAAAATGCACAGATATCACATACAGTGTACAGGCACATGTAAATCCCAGACATGTGGAACACGATGTGTATACGTGTACATGTACATACATGTACTGCAAGGATGTGGATGAAAATGTGGGAAAGGTGACATGCATGGACGTACATGTACTGATACATACATGTACGTGGGCACTGCATAGTTTCCCCATTTAATACAATTTCAGGTGGTTTTCTCCTTTGATTTCCTATTTTTGTTCAGTCACCTGTACATGGACGTGTATCACATTACATGTAGGGGTCTGTAGAGATCTTTTTCCAATATATTTAAGGGTCCAAGGTGTACCGGTACATGTACCTGATCCATATATCTTTTTGTACATGTACATGTACTGTGCCTGTCGTCACATGTATGGTACATGTATGTGATCCTGCTAGAACCACAATGTATGTATGCGTGTATTACGTACGGTACATGCAGAAAGGAAACACTGCTTACTACAGACACATGTCTATTCCTTCGTCTATGGTATGGGCGACTCGATGATTGGTGGCCTTCGGGGCATTGCATCCTTCTAAAATTCAAAACTGAGAGTACAGTGTATGTACATGTACACTGTGCACCTACTGTACATAGCCAGTACCCTGGTCAGCCTTGAGTCCAGGAGACTACCAGTATATACATGATATATAGGTAATGTGGTTAAAAAATTGGGGATCTACATGTACATGTAGTTGGGGGGCCAACTTTGCCCTGATGACACATTTGCTCATACAGCAGCTGTTGTTTGAACATGTGCACAGTCCCAATTAGTGTGACCATGCCAGTGTGCCAGTGCATTGCTCATTATGTCATGCATTGCGCTTCACTGCCGTCAAGCAAACAGATGACATCATCATCCCCAGCACTGAGTTTGTATGCACAGGTCACTTCAAAAGGCAGAGCTTGTCAACACTGTGTATGTATGCCGTCCGAGGTCTGAAGCACACCCTACTTGGAAATGCATATATGTACACACATGCATATGTACTAGCACTTGTACTTGTTATCAGACTGTGGGTACTGAACATTGGTTGAAATGTAGACGTTGTTGGGACCAAAAATATTATGGGGACAAATTTTTGTCTTCGCAACTCTATCCTGAACTTTCCAGACAAAAGAAATTGCCCCCCTTAATGCAATGGAGATCCTGCCCATCCAAACATTTGTGTGCAGTGTACATGTAAATGCATGCATACCGGCACCTACACTGCATTTTCAGACCCTCACAAATACAAAGGATGTGAGGTCAGAGTTGAGATGTTTTGTCAGGATTCCCATTTCACTCACGTGACTTGTAAATGTACAGTATACATACGCATGTGCCAGCAGTAACTCCAAACATTACAGGTATCCTACAGCCTGACAGCATGCACCGTATACCAGTACATGTACTTTACATGTATTGCATGCATTTATTGGCCCATGCACACATGAACACGAAAAACTGTAACTCTGGATTGGAAAATCAATATAGGGCATGTACATGTACACTGTACTGTATTTCTGTTTATTTATTGTAAGGGGGAAAAGTCTGATGGCTGTAGGACTTCAGTCAACAGTACTTTTTCATGACGTACATGTACATGTTCTTGTATACATTATGTGCACATTATCAGGTACATTGTACGTGTACATGTATGTACGCATGTTGCACCTTTACGATGTAAATGTCAATGAAGTGGGCCCTCATGAAAGCCCCACTCCAGGGAAGGGCACTCCATGGGAAGAGCCTAATTTGTCTCTTGATGATGAATGTCAGATATATGACAAGCGTACAGTACTGTACATGGACGTATTTCTGCCTATGAAACCGCACCAACTGACAATCCATGTGTGTCATGCACATGTGTGCACATTTTAGTGTGGGCAGTTTCATGGATGTGTATAAATACATGTACTTGACAATAAACTGTGACAAAAATCAGCAAAGGCAGGTCTATATTTACGTGTTTACTTTTGCTTACATGTAGGGTTGAAGAGCTCTTATGTTGTGATTATAGGAGAAATGTACGGCACATACATGTACATGTACAGCTGTGTGGTCAGTGATGGTGGTGTGTTTTCTGTTCTGGGCCATTGCTTGAATACTGTATTTCGAAAAGTTAGACACGTATTATTGTGTGGCCTTTCCCATGAAACTGCCCTAGACTAGTACATGTACATTGTATGGTACAATGTACATGTGTGCTCACTTACATGTGACCACATGTGCTGACTGCTCAGATGACTGTCTGTTTCTGTTGGCGTTTCTGTACCGTTTTACCAAGTTGTCTGCATGGTTAGACTAAAAAAGTTCAACTAACCTACGTGTAATCTTCACCCATTTATTTGGTTTGGTTATTTGTAGTGTGAAGGCCATCGAGAGCGTTCGCACTGAAGATGACACCCAGTGGCTGACCTACTGGGTGGTATACAGCGCCTTTGGTATGGTGGAGTTCTTCACTGACATCTTCCTGTCATGGTTTCCCTTCTACTACCTAGCCAAGGTACAGCACGAGTAGATTGAAACCAGCAGATTCAACTGAGCCATAAGGCCAAACAAAAAAAAAGCTGTTTTTCCTTTTATTTTTCAGTGTAATAGGAAACACAACTAACTTTTAATTTGGTCTGATGTGCATGATTGCCCGCTTTGCTTCTCATCCATTGGTCAGTGCTGCACCAGTTGACCAATCAACAGGCAGTAGTGTACACTTACATGTACAACTTTACCAATCAGAAACGCGGGTTTTGAATGTAAGGCTGCATCCAGAGTCTTTAACTAGCGGTACTTGTAACATTCATTCATTCATACAGTACCTGTGGTAAATGGCTAGACGTTATCAGTCGTAACTAGAACTTTCGGCCACGGCCAAAAGTATGTTTGCTGAGTTCCTTGTGCCTACTACATGACACCCGCAGAGTTTTTTCCGCACACTACCGGTGCGTGCAACTGTGCAGAAATTTTCTCAGTGACTAACCATGGCATACCATACACCTTCAAATCAAGCCAAAGATGGCTGTGTCTGCCCAAGCGGATTTCCATGTAATTATTCCACAGTCATCTCTCATCAGTCATTTCCACGGTCATTGATTGGGAAAAAGCAATTGCATCTGTGTGCCTTGCTCAAGCCGTCATACACAGAATTGACTCTGTGCACGGATTCAAGTCCTCCTTTTGAAGACAGGGCACCAGACAATTGAGACAGTGTCAATATTTGAATATGGTAAGGTTATTTGGGATAAAAGCATGTTGTATGTCACATTGATTCATGAATAATCAGTACATGTAACTTGGCACACGCTGTGACGATGGGGGATCTCTTGTGCGAATTGATTATTCTAAATAACCTATGATGGCTGGGTTTTAGTGCATGTTGTCAGAAGACTGTTGGAAAACTGAATTGGCTGGCTAATATTTTTGGGAGGGGGACATTTTGTACTTTTTACTTTGTTTTGACCAACGATTGAAGCTATTTTGTTCCTTTTCCTCTGCCTGTGTTTCTTCTTCTCTGCAGATGCTGTTTCTTGGTTGGTGCATGGCCCCCATCTCTTCCAACGGATCCCAGTTCATCTACAATCGCTTCATCAAGCCCTTCGTCCTGAAACACCAGAAACAGATGGACGAAGCCCTGGAAAAAATGGGCGAGGTGGCCAGCTCCACTCTCAGTGAAGGTAAGCTCCTTGAAAGCAACACTTCCTCATCGGACATTTTTTGTTAATTTCAGAAGTTTGCCCTGCCCGACGCATATCGTACATGTATTATCACACTGTGTGCTCAATGTTTGCCCCGAAGGCTTGCGAAAAAAATACAAGTAAACTCGGGTGGGACTCACGATTTCCATGTTTTTCCTGCTTACTGTTGCAGACGTCTTAATCACTCGACCACCGAGCTTGCCAGTGGCAGCAAACACTGAGCATACAGTGCGATAACACGCGTTGGGCAGGGCAAAAATCTAAAATTAATTAACATCTCCCCGGTGCAAATCCATCCTTGGAAATATGACATTTTTTGCTCGGCCATCTTCATTTCATTAGGAATCCAAACTTGAATTGAAAATGTGATTATGTACAAAAACATACAGCAAACTGTGAAAGTTGCCAGGAAAGAAAAATGCTACTGTAGTGTCGTGAAAGTTAATTTGTAATGCAAATTTGTGGAGAGCAAATTTGATCAGTGTGGTATTTCTCCACTCCCCTCTCCTTCAGGCTTGAGATTCGCTCATTTTGGACTGTTTTTCATTGGGTGGATTCTACCGTAGCGATAATTTTGTCATGAAAGCTTCACTGTTTTCACACATCGTTTAAATTTCCTAATAAAAAGTTGGTTATTAAAATGAATGACAAGAAAAATGTAAGAGGAAAACAATTGCTTGATTATACTCACTTCGGAACATGCAAATCAAGGGCGTAGTGGGCTTAATTCCCAGTGAAATTACAGGTTGATTTTCCGTTATCTATGACCAATGATGGCCGAACATTTTCCTGTAGTCAATGCTAGATTAGGCAAAAATCAACTTGTGAGATGCATGCATGCTAGAATTAGTGCTCAGTGTAGCCTAACGTAAATGCACTTGAATTTAACATGTTGTAACACACACATAAACCGTCTGTGAGCTGCAAATCATTGCACATACATGTACAAGTGGAGTTTGTTTTTCTTTTACTTCTCACATCCAGTTGGTTGCAATCCATCTATGTTGCCCTTGCAAACTTGTACGCTCAATAAACACGTAGACTGTGTGCAACTGTTGTACATTTTTCCTAACAACGACTTTGCTTTTTTATATTGCCTGTGCTGTGTCTGTGTGCTCTGCATGTAATTGGCAGTTTTCAAAGGTGTCGACCAAGGTAACGTACCGTACCATACATCCTTGGCTGTCCATGTCAACCTCCTTCCATCCCATAAGCCATGATCCATATTTCCCATTTCTTTTACTTCTTTTGGCATGTACCATATTTTTGCATGTTTTAGTATTATTTTCCACGTTTTGTGTTGATTTTTTTTTTGGGGGGGGCAGTATTGTACATGTACGTACCTGTATGTACATGTATACTGTACATATAACATGTATGTGCACTTGTACCAGTACATGTTTGTATGTACATGTATATGTACGTGTACACTGCATACATACCGGTACATGTACATGTACTCTCACAAGTTATTTCTATTGCAAGTTCTGTTTTTGTGAATGAAAATATTTGGCAGTAGTTTATCGTGCAATCCTGAAAACTCCACAAAGTGCGCTTCAAGTTGTCTTATCAAAGAGACTCGGATATCGCACATTCCTCGACGTACCCGTTTGCCAAATCTGCGACATGACCTGTATGTGTGTACCAGAACATGGCTGGAATATAATACCAGAACCAGATGTGAAGAACGATTTGTCGTCCAGGTGCAATGGAACACAAAATTGGAAGTGACCAATGGATCCTTCTAATTCAAGCAAACGATTGGCAGCAATGCCTTTTTTTTCTGCTGGTATTTCCAATACCGTAAACACAAATGTTGCTTCTGCCATCTTGCCCGCAAAAGTCACAGTACCACAAATGCAGTGCCATTGTACACGTGTATTTGTCTCATCATGCAAGGATCTGGCTTGTGGTCTCGGTGATGAAACAATTACACATGTAAGTACATCACACAAGTCAGTTAGGTCCACTTGGCAAGTGCTAAAGCTTTTTCCTAACCAGCTATTTATTCCGTAGGTGCACGCGTACATACCGGTACAATGTATATAACAGTACATGCAAATTTGTACAAGCTCACAGGTTCCACCCATTGGTCAAACAAATCCTTCTGTGGCTTCGAAATCCTTAGAAGAGTTAGGAGTAACATTGTATAAGAATTGACAGTATTCAGAAGTCAGCCATATTGAATTGAAAGCGAGTTTATTTTTCATTTTGGGAACCTACCGGTAAGAAATAAAATTCATCACTCATTAATTTGATTTATAGTGAGGACTCATTTAAAATTATATTGGTATCCATCCAAACATTTTCAGCAACACTGAAAAAACTGAAAGTGAGGTGTGGAACCCAAAATAATCTGGCTCCATCCCATTTGACAGATCACCTTGAATACAGTTATTTCAGAAACATGCTCACAAGTGGCATCCCTGTGAAAAAGGTCTATTGGTCCTTTTGCTTGCAGAGATGCATGATTGCCTGCTCTTGTTATGGTTGAGTTTGTTTCTCCTCTGTCTGTTCTAAAAATGCTAAATGGATATAACTCTCATTCTGAACCTGTCTGGATGAACTCTATACATGATAACATGCTTGCTAAGCAGTGGCGTAGCCGGGGGTGGGGCCTAGAGGGCACGTGCCCTCCCCCACACAAGCTCCCAATGGCCCCCAGGTGTCTTCCCCCCCCCACTGAAAAAAAAATGGAGGAACCGATATTAAACAAGGCTTACAAAAACTTGCCCCCAAAAAACCACACCATTGAAAACTGGTGTCCCCCCCATAAGATGCTGGTGTCCCTTTGTGCCCCCTCCTCCCCAGTAGTAAAATCCTACATGTAGCTACGCCACTGTTGCTAAGTGCAACTGCGGAGCATTCTCAAACTAAAAACTGATCATGAACATTACTAACGACTACAATTCACTTGAATCCGTCTGACACATGAACCTCTAAATGATCAGTTTATGCTCATTACAAGTGTGACTTCACACAAACGCAAATTGGACTTGATACAGCATCCTCAGTGAGTTTCCAGCCAATTTCAGTCATTGCCAGTGACCAGCCTTGAAATTGCTTTGACATTTCACATTTGCACCGAGGTTCATTATTGTGCCAAGTGTGAACTGACATTAAAGATGTGTGCAAACATCTGTGGCTCGTCAAAACACACTGAGAAGGGGATTTACCAGTAGGTCCTCTGTATTTGTGGGCGTAGCCGCAACGTTTGGACACACGTTTGGCATGTTTATAGTTGACGGCGTGATGATGAACTCTGGTTGTCGGGTGCTAAAGCCTTTTGGGGTAGTTCATAGTCGTCAAGCGGCATTCGTGCATTGGGCATGCAAAATCCGTGCAAAAGGCACATAATTGAATTGTTCGAAAGGCCACATGTACATGTAGGTTAGGGACCGTGTCAAAAGTTTAACCACTTGAATTCGTTGGCAATGTCTTGGTGGCACACTTCATCGTAAATCACCTGTATTAAAAGCCACCCTTACAGAAATTTCATAGATTTGGAGATTGTTATGAGCCCTTTGTATTGGATGAAAGAGAGGCTGCACTTGCAAGCTTGGGCCACTTTGAATGGATTTTAGTGTCGCTTACCAGCCAACATTCAAATGTACATGTACCGGTACCAATGCACAAAAAAAGGTAGCCACGTGAAAGAGCATTGGTCTGGCATGCGCCATTTTTTCTGCAGTGCCAGGATGTGCAACTCCATGCAAAGCAGATTGAGGTACATGCAGATGTATATTGGGATACGGCACCAATCTTTGGTACTTGGCTTTGCAAACCTGCATGGACTGGGTACCCTAGCACAGTTACTGGTACATGTACACTGTAGATAGAGCTGGGAAGCAGAAGACTTTGCTTAGCATACATGTATGTTGAGTAGAAATCAGCTGGTAACCAGAAGCATATGGTGGGTATTCTGATACAGCTGAGCAAACTTGATTATGCTGAGCTTATTCTGTGCTTAGAGGCTTTTATGTACAGGACATGAAGAACAGAATTTGCTAGTTTGACTCACATACATGTACATGTACCCGGTATGGTACTCGGGAGCACCGTCAGTTTTCTGTGGTACACACTCAGATCTGAAATCTCTGTCTGGAGTAAATGCTGTTTGTGATTTGTGGTTAAGCTTTCCACCAGCTACAAGTACCTCTGGGATGGGAGCTGTCTGGTGTCTTTGCTCAGTTTTCACTGACTGCACAGACTTGTCCTTCACAGGTCTGCCAACCTAGCTGTACTCCTTTCACTTCATTTAAAATTTCCATCTATTGTGTGACCTCAGGAAGGAGTACGGCATGTTGGCAGGTCTGCCTTTACCACTGTTTGAGAGCTTGCCCAAATCATTTGATGCAGTGGCATCATAGCATGGAGAACTCAAGAGCTCAGATCAAATCAGTGCACCAGAAAGATTTAGTGTTCAAATTTGGCTCGCAAAGGGTACAGGGCACTCACAGATGGCTTATGTATGTGTAATAATACATGTACCTGTCTAGCGGGTTTGTCATTTTATGAGCACGATTTGGTACTGCAGCGATGACTTAAGTCCTTGACTCCAACTTGGGCCAGGTTTCTTTGGAAGATACAGTGAAGGTACTGGTAGGGTGTGGTTAATGATCCTGGGATGTTGGTTGATTTGAATCAGAATTTTGATGACTGTAAGGTTCCCTGTACATGTCCGTGTGTGCAGTTCCTGATCAAGAACCTCAAGTGCAAGAGGTGCTTAAGAGCTCAAGCTTATACCCAGCAAGAAATGAGACCGAGGGGTACCCCCCCCCCCAACATGTCCAATCCCTATACACATTCCAGACTTTTGTTACTTCGCATATCCCCCAAGATGTCTGAAAAGAATTCCCCAGATTCCTGCGAGACAATGACCAACACAAAGCGGGGAGGGGAGGGGGGGTTTCTCTCCATCTCATACCTTGCTGCATATGCTCAAGCTGTCAGGCCCACTACTGTTGATGTCAATCGTTGTTTACAGGTGCACTTTCCTGTGGAGCCAGTGGGGGCCCATGGTCCAGTGGGGGCCCATGGTCCACTGAACACCACACTGTAGGAAAGCAAACATGTAAAGTGTGGCATTGTCCCCAGCTTGACTCCATGTGATATTGTGTGTATCTTGTCAAGGATCTCGTACACCGGATGTGGTCCAGATTTTTTTCAACACAGAACCCCAGTTTCATGGCACTGCATGCCATAAGTGAGAACTCTTTGCTAACCACCGGGGTAGCAGAGAATTCTGCACTGATGGTTATCTTATTTCACCATAGAGCTATATATAAAAACTAGAGCGCTGTACTCATCAGCGGAATCTGCTTGGTGCATCTGTGTTTGTGCACAAACCTATGGACAGCTTTGTACATATATCTGCATCTGTATTCTAAAACGATGCATCACTAAAGCTGCTAAGTAAAAAATTAAAGTACGATCAACAATTGAGTGTTTCATTTTGCTCTGCATAAACGCAAGCGCATATGCCTACAGATAATTTTGCAAAGGGGACATTGCATTCAAAGTACCCAGTACATAATTCGATTTTCATTCCTATTTTGAGTTTTCTACAAGCACACACATGGATTCAAAATGTCTGCTCCCAGGATGGCATCAAATTTTCACCGGGCAGAGAATAATAAGTTAGCACTCTAGTAATTTGATATAGCTATATGTATTTCACAGAGCAGCAAGGGAATTTGAATTATGCACATGTAAATCCTGTAATTTAATACTTGCATTGTGTGGATTTTTTTGTGCTAGTGGTACCTGTAATAACTGAGAATGTTTATTATAAGCACAAATTTCCATAGTTGGCAGTCACAATACTGGGCCCGGATTTCATCCATGGCAGAAATTAGGCTCTCTGTACAATGGACCATGTCACCAGTGCTGTTGCCAGCATGAACAACGCACATGTACGTGAAATTGACGGGAGAGTTCAGTTGATTTTTGGTTTGTTTGTGTGTTTCATAGCCCAACAGTTGGCCCAGGAGAAGGCAGCAGAGGCAGCAGCCGAACAGGTCAAGAAGTCCATGAGCGGCGACGCCACCAAGCAGGACTAATTGAGAGGCTGCCCTTGCAGCAACAGCAGCATCAGCAGCGTGTCAGCATGCCTGCCAGTAAGCAAAAATGCCGCATGGTTGGGGGGTGAGGGTCGGCATGGAAAGGAGGGTTAAATGTAAAATTAATATTGTGTGGCCAGTCATTCCCAGCATGCATTGGGGACAGTCCACCACACCATCTTGAGATTCCAGAAATGCACCAGTTGATGCTAGAACCCATTCAGCTCAACAGAATTCAATCGTCTCTGAAGCGGGGCGGAAAGAGTTTCTAAAATACATGTATCTTGATCCTTCCATTCATGAGCACAGTGTCATAACTACATGTACCGTTAAATGCATGCTGGGAACTTCAACACACGGTGGGTCAGTTGTTGTAAGAAACGAGTGAATAGGGTACAATGCTTTCAGCGATAGGTGAAATGGTTATTAAAAAAGTGATTTAAAAAGTAGAAGAATCACGTGAGCAATTTCTTGTTTGAATGAAATGTCTCGTTCTTTAAAAATCCAAAGTAACTTTTAATAAGTGGATATATACATGTGTACTCTGTATGGCGTAAGTGATATCAAGTTTGTACATGTATAGCAGATTTGATTTGCAAAATTGAAGTCAAATGAGTGTTAAGTGGTGGGGTGAGATTTGGTTTTTTTTTTGTTCTTTTTCTGATTTTGATCATTTTGATTCATTGGTGTTGGTGGTTTAACTCAATAGGCAGGTACATGTATCAGCGCAGCATTTTCATACATGTAGTTATAGTACAACAGGATCTGTATGGAGGTCTCTTGCTACCCGGTAGTTGATATATAGCGTCGGTTCTCAGTCGTGCTTTTGTGAAATAGAAGCCTATTTAAACAAAACTGTGTTAAACAGTCACAACCCGTTGTAGTCTTAAATAGACCTCTGTACTGATGATGGCACATTTCGTCAAATGGGTGTGCTTTCCCTATGGTGCTCAGTGGACCATGAGCTACTGATGGCTAAATATGAAAGTGCACATGTAGGCTGAGTGGGACGTCGTCAGGACATATGCCTGTTGGCAGTTTCACTGCTTACTAGTCGAGCGACCCGACTAAATAGATGATATATGTAGCATTAGGAATTGACAGTGGTTCTAGTCGATTGCAAAAGAATTGGATCTGGTTGATCTTCAGTGTTTTCTAATTGAGCATAAAATGTTTATTTAAGCAGTCTCAAAGTGGCCGTGGGTAAATATTCCATAAATTTATAAGCCGGAAGACTCCCCAGTGTTTGCTAAATTGGTTGGTCAATATTAATTGTCCTAAAATACCTACTGAAAAAAACAATCTTCACTGGATTTCAGGATCGAATGGTTGGCCAATGGATTGAAATGTCTGTGCTCAGAATTTTTATGTATTTGCCTTGTTTCAGCAGTGGTTGTATTTATTCAATGAGGCGTGCAAAATTAGAACGTTTGTCTGTATCACATATGACTTCCATTGGAGCCCTGTTGCTGGCATTATAGATGCGTAGCCACACTAGTTGTTACAGATACAAGTCTGGTGTTCTCCCTGTTTGTATCTTAAATTGTTAGTTTAAAAGCCCCACGAATACTGTATTTAAATGTCATAGCTGTACAATTTCAATGAAGTGTTTAGTGAGTTTTCGATGTACACATCAATTACATGTATCCTGAACTTGAATGGTGTGACTTATTCAAAGAGCACCTCTAAGGAAATATGTTTTCTCTGATTTTATCCGTTCAAAGAAATATGGAAGCATCCAAATCAAATGCAGTGTCATTTGTCTTCAGAGCTCAACTAAAACAAGCTAAAAAGGGCTTTTTCTGTTCATGCCGAGATGCGATAAAAATCAGAGAAAACATGTGTTCCTTAGCGATGCTCTTTAAAGGGAATCTTTTTTGTAATTTATTATTACTGGTGTAATATTCTACAAATACTTCAGACTCGGCTCCTTTTTTACCATATTGCTATAGACTTTCCCCGGGTCCAGCCAGCAACACACCCATGGAGGTTTCCCTGTGTTAATAGTAAGGAGACGTGAGCTTTTTCATGTTACACGTAATTCATTTTTGTGGGTCTCATATGAAGAGGTTGCACCAGATGGCGTTCCGAATTTTCCATGAGAAAAGAACGTTCGTTAACTGAGTAAATAGTTGTGCCTTCGCAGTTGGTCAAGCGCTCAGGTAAAATTTGCTACCGGTGAAAAAAAAATATTCTTGTACAAGCAGAGAATTCTCAGAAGTAATCTCGAGAGCTGACAAATTTATTTTACACGGACAATTCATGTAAATTAACGTCTAATGTCAAATACAAGCTGGGGCTTGCGGTTCTTTTATTCCAGCACCGCGTACACAAGGCCTTGCAGCACTGCCGAAATTTTTACCTTTTTGAGTTTTACCTCAGTTTTCCATTCAAGATCAATCCTGCAACTTTCCAAATCCGTGCTATAATATCCTATTTACCCTCCAATGTTTTGTATTGATTTGATTATCCATTCAAATCTCGGTTTAAATTGGTGGGATTTCAGAAATAAATTTAGTCATTAAAAATACTTGTCAGGCTGGCCGTTATACTTCCGTTGGTTGTTGTATGGTTTAAGTTTGTGTGAGTGTGATAACCTCACTGTAAGTTCTCCCGTATAGTAATAAGGAAATAAATATGTGCTTGGCCGGTCATAAACGTGTGTTTAAATGTTAGTTTAGGACCGGCCAAGTACATATTTATTCCCATTCATCAATGCGGTTTTAGTAAGTCAAAAGAAGTCAATATACAATAAATTTCCAATGATGTTGAAGAATTTTACTTTCATGTTCGCGAAAAACCCCAGCCATTTTATGGTATTTTCCTGTTACAAGTTTTGCAATAGAATCTCCTTATATATGGGTTTGGCATGCACACTCATGATCAATAGGGATGGACTAAACTGTCTTGTATCCAGGTACCAGTGCGTTTTACGCAGTGAACATTATCAAATGGTAATACATGGTCAAGTTGCACTTTGTTGAATAGGGAGACTGTCTGAGGTATGTACCTGTATGAAGGACAGATAACCTGCATTGTACTGACACCATACACATTTTACAAAGCAAAGAATGCCTTTACTGCATCAAAAAAAATGGAATTCAAAGAGCAATGGTGTACAAAAGTGCAATAAAGTCACAAGTAAACATTTAGGCCATGACCAAGATGGACTCTGGCTGGAGCCCTTCTCCACATCAGACTTAATGGCATCTAAATCCGTTCCCCCTTTTCGGGGGCTTTTTTATGGACACGGTCCAGGAGGCTTAAGGTGACCAGATGTCGATGGAGCATGGTGGACTCGGTCCAGAAGTCCCAAAAGCTGTGCTGGGGCATTCAGGGCATGTTGCCATGGCAACAGCACTGATGATGTCACGTAAGCTGTGTGTATTAAATGGGCCCGTCAACAAAGACCATCACGCCACAGCACCAGACTTAAACTTGATCATAAGAAACACCCTGATTATGCCATTGCACAAATGCAACATCAAGCATGCATGTATATCACGTACAGTGTGATCCAGAAATAACTTTAAAAGGTCCATATTTACTACAGGGACCCGGAAAATTAGCGTAGGTCGGACCACCTCCCAACAATTTGGTTGAGAAAAAACTGCTAGTTGTATAAAGTCAATAATACAAGTAAGGAAGTCTTTTTTTACACTGAATATTCAACACTACGGCTGTGGCATTCGGTATGCTGGGGGAGAATCAGTGTTGCTTATGGCTGGGCAACCATACTGCAAATACAGAAGATTTCAGGGTAGAAAATACACGAAAAGCGATTTAGTTGAAATGAAGCACTGCAAGTGGAATTGCACGGAAAGAATACGCACGATGATGATCACTGACATAAACGACGCCCCATTCACTTTAATACTGAAGTGTGATGCTCCACTTCTGGGCCAATGAACAATGATATGCAAGGCACGATGTAGGCACTGTGACGAATGCTGTCTGAAGACATTTCCCGAGAGAAATCATTTTCGTTTCTGGAATGCCCTGAGCTCAGTCCGTCTGTACTGGTCCAGGTCCCACATCCTAAGCACGGCGCCCTGGACCATCTCCACGAACATCTGGGGCCAGATCTTCTCCAGCGCACTCTGTTTCTGGTTCATGAGGATGGCCTCCGAGGTGAGCTCCTCCACGTAGCTGCGAGCAAAGGCGGACTGCGACAACCGCTCCTGCATTACATGTATGTCAACGAGACGGGGGCATTATAAACACACCATGACTCAACTGCCAAAAAAAATAGCACAGCTGGCTGCTGCCATCAGTTAGATTTACTTACCATGCTGGATGCATTTGTGATGCGATCTGCGAAAACCCTTCACATGGTGAGCTTTGTCATTTGGGTGCCTATAAATTTCTAATTAATACGGACACGCTCGTTTCCAGATATACGCCATTTATGATTCGATATTGTCTACAACATGAATCTAAGTTGCCTAGAATCACAAATTAAACAGTTTGGAAAACAGGGCAGTGTCCAGATCAATGTGACGTTGATAGGCACCAAAATGACAAAGCTTACCATGTGAAGGGTTTCTGCAGATAACATCACGTTTTATTCTTGAAGTTCATGAAAGTAACAGTTTAAATCCTTTCACTCCTGAAAAAAAAAACCAGCAGCATACACATGGACTGACACCGAGTTCACTCGTGCACGTCTATGCATGTCTACGCGCCGCAAGGGACTGGCTGACCAGAAGACAAAGTTGTGGTGAGTTAAGTCAATGACTCGACTCAAGTCCGACTCGAGGCAATTTTTGGCAATAATTGAAACATAAAGAGCTGTGGTCATAGACATTAATAAAAGAGCTTTCTTTATGTTGAAAGTCAACATCACAGCTCACTTGTGATTTTTAGAACATACAGTAAACTCCAGCTAAGTTGGCACTCTCGGAACTCAAGAACTTACGCGAATGCCGACTGGTGCTGCAAGTTGTCATTTTGACGACTTACATGTACACTTGTATTGCTTATGTACAAGTACATGATGATTCCTTGCACTAATTCAATGGATTTGATTTACCCTGGTTTATTTCTTCCTGTATGGTCGAATTCATCCCCGATTATTATCCTCACAGGCTACTAATTCGATAAGTGACCATGTGCCTCTAAGGACAAAGCAAGGACAGCAAGCCACTTGCATATCACATCACAGCTTGAGCAGTACGTACATGTACGTGATGCAGTTACGGTACAGAAAACATACACTCATCCACACACACATTGGTTAAGTTCGTTCAGTATAGTCTGGATACCGGACCTGATGATTCCGACTACCTGAGGAATGATTATCAAGGGTTGTCAGGGAATCTTTGGGAAGGGAACCAGACTATGTTCAATAAGGCGACCCCCAAAATGGACAGAGCGCATGCGTGTAGCACTAGAGGGGTTACTGCTATTGATGTACTCATGCTGGCCGATTATCAACCACAGCCTGTGCTGCTAATAAACAGACATCAGTCAAGCAGTGTGGGACTTGTCACTTGACACTTCTTGGCAACCGTGGCTGGGGAAACCGACACCGAAGCACGATTTTATTTTAATGCCGGCTTACACAAAGGAATTTTTGTGGTTTTTGTGGAAAAGGGACCGAGATGAACATACCGACTTAGAAATGAAATTTTCAATGGAAATGCATTAGAGACAATTGGGACTTTCGTCAAAAGGCCGACTTAGACGATATGACGAGTTACGCGATGCCGACTTAGTCGAAGCTTACTGTATTTGTAAATGTGAATGATTTTTCTACGATCTTACAAAAATTTGTGTGGTGAAAGTTGAGCAATGATTCCAACAGCTACTGGAAGCTTTCACTGGTGTCAGGTTTGGTTGAAAGATAAACAATATCTTAATAAAGTAGGTTTTGCACATTCTGGCTGGAATGAGTCCTCAAGTTCTTTATTACTAATTTCAAACAAGACCTGGCTGGTATGGGACCCTAGGTCCGACCGGTTTTGACGGGTTTGATCCGGTTTGCAGTCCTCATACCTGCAACAGTCCACCGAGCGCCTCCTCACAGAAGAACTGCAGGCCCGCCCGGCCGATGTTCTCGGAGGTGGCCTTCTGGTCTGCGACCAGCTGCTTCTTGGCCTTGAGCTCCAGCTCCGTGAGGGCCTGGGTGTTGCGCCGGAAATGGTCCCCTAACAGTCCCAGGAGACGGGAAGGGGGAAGCTGGGAGGTGGTGATGTGAGAGATGGGGGAGAAGAGGTCCTCTGCGTGCTTGTGATCTGAGGGGTACACCTACAATATGAACGACGTTGGTATCAGTGACACTAAACCTTTTGCACCACATTAGCTTCATTAACCCTTACCCTCCTCAATCCTTCACCTGTTGGAGGACTGAAGAGTGTTAGGGTTAATAACAGCATTCTGAGAGACAAAAAATAATATGCACATCAAGTCATGTAGGGGGTTACCCATTCTTTTTGCCTGTTTCAACAACACACAAAACACAGTTGAAGTTGAGTCCATCACAAGTCCCTGCAAGTCCATCTCAAGTCATCTAGTCTTGAGCCAGGTCTTCAAGCTACGTATTCAAATAATGAACTGTGCAGAAAAGCATTCCTTTGTCCATTATTCACACTACTGCGTATGACGTCTGGTGGAGGGACTTGTAATTGGCCTCGTGAAGGCACCTGCGACAGGCCCAGTGAAGAGTATTGTGACTGGTCTTGGGAAGGGACTTGTGACTTGTTTCGTGAACGGACTTGTGATGGATCTGGCTGGAACACTGCTTATACCTCTTCATTGTTGATCTTCTTGATGCCGAGATGGGAGAGTCTGAAGAGCAGGTAGGGCCTCCACAGGGAGAACGTGGTGACTGGGTTACCCTCGCTGGCAATGCTGATGCTGTCCAGACGGCGCAGTGAGGTCAGTGCGTTCAGCTGCTGCAGGCTGCTCAGGTTGCACTCACCAAATAGGACAGTCTGGTAGCCACGAACACAGAAAAATCAAAATGTTTCACATGGTCATTAGAGAGAAGTCATTTCGTCCAATTTTGAAAGGTCCTTCACGGCTTCACATGATGAAAGGTATATTGTGAAGCAAGATTCCTTATATTATGCTTTCAAACCAACAGAACCCCATGATCATGTTGTATCATTTTCGGACGTTAGCACCATGCCTATGTCGATGCAGGTTGCAGAGACTGACCTTTCCAAATCTGAGTGTATTTCATATTAACAAAACTGATCTGCCAATGCCATCGAAGCTTTCATTTCACAAGCTAGTTCAAGGAAATAATAACAGAGGATCAAGATGAATATTCCCGTTTGAAATCATGACCAGAGCTCTGTAAACATTCTGGAAACAGAAATGTAGCTGCGACCCGATGAAACTAAAGAACAGCTTAAACCCAGCCCAATAACAATGTTCTCATACTAGAACAGACCCAGACATCCCCTTCCAAAAGTCTCCCCTCCCTTTCGAGTAAATCAGCGGCAGCAACTCACGGCCACATTGGGGAATCTGATCCGAATCTTGTGCAGGTGCTTGGCGATCTTGTCGAAATCGATGAACTTGAAGGAGACGGCCATGACTGAACCCGCTGCCTGTACCCCCCAGCTCTTGTCCAGGGCTTCCATGGAGCCCGGGCCGTACAGGTTGAGCGTGTCTCCGTCCAGCTCGGCCAGGTGACAGGCCTCGGCTGAAATGCTAATTTCAGTTAGGCGAGCAGAGATGAGGAGGGCTCATAATCAGCACTACAGATGCGAACTTATCATCTCAAATTATGCAGAAAAATCTTTGCAGCCAAGAATACGATGCCAGATTTTTATTTACGCAAGAACAGACTGGCCTTAATTGAGACATGGGTGCAATTTTTTTTTCAGGTTTTACCAGACCTGGGAGACTTTTTGAAATCTGCTTCAGTAGCATCCTTGTTCACTCCTAATCCTCTTTACCTTTTCAAATAGACTTGGGAGTTTAAGGGATTTTGGAGGATTGACGATGTATAGCCCAACAATGACGAACTTCCCAGAAACAAACTTTCTTTTAAATGGTAATGAAACCTGTTTGAACACGAGAATTATTACTTCGATTTGCCTGTTCTGAAATTCCACCCAATTTACAGGCACAGTTAATTTTGTGACTGTTTTGTAACATGAAACCGTAGAAAAGTATGCCCTTGGCTTTTCCATGATGTTCAAAATATTTAAAACCTGTCATGGCTTCAAAGCTTTTTGTGAAATTGATGTTAAGTACACTGGGCAGCTACTGAATGTGACATATTTATAGTGTAAGGCTTTCACATGGTGCAAGGTAACTCCAAGTTTTTAGTGAAACTGGCTGCAGATAATCCACTCACTTTGCAAGTAGGTCTGGGGTGGGTGCCTTGCTGGACTTCCTCGACTCTGAATGCAACGATGCACGCGAGGACTCCCGACTCTTATCGTCCAGCAGGTCCACAGACTGGCTCCGGTCTGTGTCCATGTCACCAGAGCTGTCCAGAATGGTACGCAAGAATACATAAAAACTTCCCCTTGTTTACATTATGACCGATCCTCAATGTCAACACTGTGTGTCCTAATTCACGCCCCGGACTGTTCAAAGTGTCAAATATGACACTGGCAAAGTCTATGCAGACACCGTACACTGATTAAAAAGAGAGATCGCATCACGCTCAATTTTCAAGATGTACTTTGTGTCGGGAGAAATTAATTTTAATCATGGTTTGTTTGTTTTTTCAAATTAAAATTAACATCTCCCCGATGCAAAGTACATCCTGAAAATAGTTTGCGGTACCTACTGCTACCCTGGCAAGCTCGGTGGTCGAGTGGTTAAGACGTTTGCATAGTAAGCAGGAGGTCGTGGGTTGTAGTCCGACCCAAGTAGACTTGTGAATTTTTTGGGCAAGCTCTCGGACAAGCACTGAGTATACAGTGTTTATAAATATATACATCAGGTAAGGGCAAAAAATCCCCCAAAAAAACCTGTGATTAAAATCCTGATCAATGCTGTGAACCAATCAAACAGACAAGCTACATGTATTTCTGTTGTAGACCTAAACTGATGCAATTTTCCAGTCTCTGCGTTCTCATACCAGAGTCTTACAAAGGGAACAGGTTGCTGATGTTTTTCTTTGCAGTGAGTGAAATATTGGTGAATAAACATTTTTACAATAGGTAACAATAGACTATGAAAAGTACCCACAAATGAATGCAGCAAACTCCTGGTGGCTGTATAAAGAATTCCATGCCGGGCTTAAATTCACAGCAGTATTGACTGCTATTAGGCAGACTCCACTCAGCCTACCGACCCTGGCAAACTTGGTGTTCAAGAGTTTCTGACATCTGCACAAACACTGAGTAGATCATGGCTTCTAATCTCATCCAAGCAATCCTGTGCATTTCTTTTTTCTACAGGTATCAGCAAACCATGCTTAATATATCAAGATAACACCGGTTAAAGCCAGACCGCAGATTTAAACCCTTCTTCCAACAGGCTTGGTGAAGGCCAAGTAGTGTACGAACAACTTCAGATAAGAAACAGTTTTCATTCAAAAGTTTGCCTCCGTGTTAGCTTCTAAAGTGATCAGTTCTCCAGCTCTGATCTCTCAATCATGATGTCAACTTGAACTTTGGTATTTTACAGCCATTTTGCAAATGATTGGTGCTACTCTAACCACCACACCCTGCTGTTTTGGCAACAAAATAGCATCATCTACCACATCACACGAGACTGCATGTCACATTGATGACAAGGTCATACTTAATTGGGTAAGAAACCTACACCTACCCTGGTCTGCTATGCACATTGTCTGGTGTCAGACTCCCCTCTTCCCTACCCATACTGTATGGGCCAGGCTGTAAGCGTATAGTCTTGGCCATGGCAGTGCTCTTGGAGGCTTCCCACTGCCGCGCTGCATTGTTGATTGCTATTCTCCGCTTCTCCTGCGCAAATGACGGAAAGTCATAGCGAGTCTAATATTCAAGTGGTGAAAATGTCCGGCCCTTGGTATAGTTCACAAATTCTGGCGTCAATTCAGTGTGTAAAGAGTTAACAGATTGTATATTTCTTTTCTAACAACAAACTGAATAGAATTTAAAAGTATCAATACTCCAAGTGAAAAGATCTGCAAAAGTAGCTGCTAAATCATACTGTGGATTACACAAGTAATAAACACACACAAAAGTCTACAGCAGACAAAGTTGTTCATGACAAGTATTTAGTCAGGCGTTTTCAAAGAAAGGGAGGTCTGGCTGTGAACTGTTGGTAATAGCTACTGTGCAAATGCCTGTGTGGCTATCCAATACAGTTAGCGCGACAGCAAGGAGTCAGCGCAAACCAGTTTTTGGTATATTCATACAGATGAGCGAGCTCAAACTGTAGCATGTGATCCTCAGTACCGGTATTTTGTAATGTTAGGGAAAGACGGGCCACCTCAAGGAGGAAGTGATTTGGGATACAATTTGTTATAGCAGTTGTTATTTGCAGAGATGTGCCTGCAGATGAATCTCCAAATACTCTGGAAGAATTCTCTAGGAGAGCCTGATTTCAGAATGACTGTTTTACCGGTACCTTGAGAGCCACCAGCTTGTGTGTCTCTCGTTTCTTCTCTTCTTCCCGCTTGGCTACTGTGCTAGAAATTCGTCTCTCCTCCTCCTGGCAAGAGAACGGCCAACACGAGCTTTACATTAACTAGAGGCATATTTAAGAAACAGAAAATAGACATTCATGTCATCTGATAAAATGTATCTAGGAACTCCCAAGAATTCAAATTTGTGCTGGACAAAATGAACTACGAAGGTGCAACCATATGCCACTGTACCGTCACTCTTTTCATATCAAGCTGTCGAATTTGGTGAACATTCCTGAGAATTATGGACTTGTAGTTGATGTCTTGGGCCAGAGGGTTGCCATCCAGGGAGATCTCGGACAGGGACTGCGCGTTGGCAATGCAGGAGATGTCTTCGTAACTGAAACAGATCAGGAAATAACGGTGCAGGGGTTAGTTGCCTCGACGTCACAATGACTACCAGATGGAGTTGTGTTCCGCTGCAATAGAATTTGAATTACACAGAACTGAACGTAATGTAATTGTGCACAGCCACAATCACGGGTGCGGCTTTTGTTACAAAGACACCGTTATGAGGGACAGAGCATTGAGGAATGCTACTTTGCAAAGTAGGGATTTGCCAAACTCAAGACAATTTTTATACTAAGTTGACGTGAAGTTAGATGACTGATTCATGCGTAACCTCAGCAAGTGTTAACACCATTGTTTGTCATGGTATTCATAACAGGCTACAGCTCTCTTCAAATAAGAATCATGGCCAAAAGTGGGAAATGGGCATTGTCCAGATTTTAGCTTCATCTGCCTTCGGAGTCAGGCTCTGCTTTCATGAACGTGGGTCCCCCGAATTGCAACTCTCCAGCTCAATGCAGCTACAAGTTCAGGTGGGTCAGAGTGCTTCAGAGGTGGGTCATTCTACAACGATGGGGTCCATTTTTTTTTGGTGTCCCCGTCATATCTGACATATGATTTTGTAAGTTTGGACCACATTCTTTGACAATTGCTAAACAAATAAAGATAGTCTGAAGTTAATATCATTAATATTTCCATATATAGACAAAATATATAATCTGTGCTCTGAATTATATAATCACCGAGCTTTCGGTAACTGGGTACCTTCGTCAGGGCAAGCATGATTCAGTTGCCCTGACGAAGGCACCCAGTTACCGAAAGCTCAGCAATTCTATAATTCAGAGCACCGATTACATATTAAATTTTTGTCTATATTCTGATCACGGTGTTACGCAGCCCTTTCATATTTTTCTATCTATTAATATTTTCATGTCTGATTACACAGGTCAGGTGTAACAGGGACACAAAAGCATCACTCTTTTGGACTCCCAATTTATAGAAAGGCCAAAGTATCAACCTGACCATGAAGCCATGGTTTGGAATATTTCTATTTGGTTCCATTAAAGAGTTTCTAAAGTCTCCACAGAACTTGAGATGAAGTCGGGACAGTGAGAAAGCTAAGATTTGGAAATAGTCCCTGGTGAAATAGGGCCGACTAACAATTCTTTCTTTTGACAACTGGAAGAAAAGCATGAGGTTTCCAAATCACATTGCCTAAAAACACTTTCTACTATAACTTCAATGTTTCCCCAAGCAAGGTTGCTGTGAAAGTTGAATATTTCTCATCATTACCTTGTGATACAGTTGAAGCTGAGAAATAACCTCTGTAGACTGGGCAGATTGTCTACATCTGACTGCAAACAAACAAATCACAAAAAGCATGTTATTGTTTTAATCTATCATTCCACCTGCACAACAATAACAGTGACAATGACAAAATTGATGGCAGGGCTGTGGGAATCCTGAAGCCTGTTAACATGGACAGAGAAAATGTGTGTATTTCCATCAACTATCACACCTTGAATACTTTACTGAATCTACATACAGAAGAATATTTCGGCACTTTCAGGAAGTCAAGAGAATTTGAGTACCGTGATAGTTCTGGGTACTACAGTGACCAGTGGGTTAACTGTAGGGTTGTTAGATTATTTGTATATTTGGATGTTTAAATCAATCACCAGATAATTATTTCTTTTTTAGATCTAATATTTGGAGATGAAAATCAACAAAATAAAAGAAAGGAAAAGTATCAATTCTTTGGCTTTCTAGAGGCATGTGCTAAGGTGTTAAGAGTAAACTTGAGGGCAGTTGAATGCATACAGCCAACTGGAAGGCAGAACATTACTTTTCCTTCAAGTTATTTTCTTTTTACCTTTTGTAAAAAATCTGTACATCTTGTATCTGCTTTACTGGGAATTTGATACAATTGAACTGTTGAATACTCAAACATTTGAGCGCATGAATGATCACGATTGAAAACCCAAAACCAGTTAATACTTGCAACTAAAGTGAACACAAAGGCAAATCTGCCATGTCACATCAAATTTTCAACAAACTTCAAACTCGAGCAAATTTTGCTGCAAATGTTTACTGAAGTCACATTTATTGCTTTTAACGAGCAGCTGACCAAGTGAATCCAGACTGACCACTGTGATGATCTTGTTGCGCCTCAGGTTCAGCTCCGTCAGAGCCTCCATTCCTGCCAGGTTGCCCACGTGCGTGATGCTGTTGCCGGCCAGGTTCAGCACCCGCAGCTCCTCCAGGTGGCTCAGATTCTCCACCCGCTCAATCTGGTTGCCATGGAGATCCAGGACATCCAGCTTGGTCAGTGCGTTCAGGTTCTCAATCTTCTTGATTCTGTTGGTGAGCGAGTGAGAATTTTGATATTCCATGATGCCCCATGCAAATAAGAGATGAACACAATTGCAGAGTTGGGTTTCCACACACACACTCTGAAGAACGTCCAGCTAATCCTCTGATATATAAATAGTACCCCTCCCATCATAAATGAAATACTCAGTTACAGGTATCTCATCAAACTGGTTGTCATGTTTATTTTTACCCAGCATCAGCACCCTGAGTGATTTAAATGCTCCTAAATCAATTATTTCCTTCAGCTGGTCGCTGTACTCACCTGTTTTTACTCAGCATCACCACTCC